>JAZGUH010000416.1:0-600000 GCA_037893225.1 Hippasteria phrygiana
GTTAACACTTGTGGAGAAAATTCAAACCTCGCAATGTTTATGTTTCTTCGCGGCCAACATCTGTGTACATGTTACCGTTATAGTATGCTCCATGCATGTCAAATTCCCTGGGGTATGGACTTGCTTACTCATTCATAATTGCATGAAATATCAACCAGAATTCAGTAATTTGTTGACATGTATGGATACTTAGATCTGCGCTACATGGTGCAATTATCGGCGGCTTCTAGAGTTAACACTTGTGGAGAAAATTCAAACCTCGCAATGTTTATTTTCTTCCCGGCCACCATCTGTGTGCAGATTACCTTTTATTTATTGCTCCATGCCTGTCCAATTCCCTGGGGTATGGACTTGCTTTACTCATTCATAATTGCATGAAATATCAACCAAATTCAGTAATTTTGACATGTATGGATAGCTTAGATCTGGCGCTACATGTTGCAATTATCGGCGGCTTCTTAGAGTTAACACTTGTGGAGAAAATTCAAACCTCGCAATGTTTATTTTCTTCCCGGCCACCATCTGTGTGCAGATTACCTTTTATTTATTGCTCCATGCCTGTCAAATTCCCTGGGGTATGGACTTGCTTTACTCATTCATAATTGCATGAAATATCAACCAAATTCAGTAATTTTGACATGTATGGATAGCTTAGATCTGGCGCTACATGTTGCAATTATCGGCGTTCGAGAGTTAAAACCTTGTGGAGAGAAATTCAAACCTCGCAATGTTTATTTTCTTCCCAGCCAAACATCTGTGTACATGTTACCGTCTATTTATTGCTCCATGCATGTCAAATTCCCTGGGGTATGGACTTGCTTTACTCATTCATAATTGCATGAAATATCAACCAAATTCAGTAATTTTGACATGTATGGATAGCTTAGATCTGGCGCTACATGTTGCAATTATCGGCGGCTTCTTAGAGTTAACACTTGTGGAGAAAATTCAAACCTCGCAATGTTTATTTTCTTCCCGGCCACCATCTGTGTGCAGATTACCTTTTATTTATTGCTCCATGCCTGTCAAATTCCATGGGGTATGGACTTGCTTTACTCATTCATAATTGCATGAAATATCAACCAAATGCAGTAATTTTGACATGTATGGATAGCTTAGATCTGGCGCTACATGTTGCAATTATCGGCGGCTTCTTAGAGTTAAAACTTGTGGAGAAAATTCAAACCTCGCAATGTTTATTTTCTTTCCGGCCAACATCTGTGTGCATATTACCTTCTATTTATTGCTCCATGCCTGTCAAATTCCCTGGGGTATGACTTGCTTTACTCATTCATAATTGCATGAAATATCAACCAAATTCAGTAATTTTGACATGTATGGATAGCTTAGATCTGGCGCTACATGTTGCAATTATCGGCGGCTTCTTAGAGTTAAAACTTGTGGAGAAAATTCAAACCTCGCAATGTTTATTTTCTTCCCGGCCAACATCTGTGTACATGTTACCGTCTATTTATTGCTCCATGCATGTCAAATTCCCTGGGGTATGGACTTGCTTTACTCATTCATAATTGCATGAAATATCAACCAAATTCAGTAATTTTGACATGTATGGATAGCTTAGATCTGGCGCTACATGTTGCAATTATCGGCGGCTTCTTAGAGTTAACACTTGTGGAGAAAATTCAAACCTCGCAATGTTTATTTTCTTCCCGGCCACCATCTGTGTGCAGATTACCTTTTATTTATTGCTCCATGCCTGTCAAATTCCCTGGGGTATGGACTTGCTTTACTCATTCATAATTGCATGAAATATCAACCAAATTCAGTAATTTTGCCATGTATGGATAGCTTAGATCTGGCGCTACATGTTGCAATTATCGGCGGCTTCTTAGAGTTAAAACTTGTGGAGAAAATTCAAACCTCGCAATGTTTATTTTCTTTCCGGCCAACATCTGTGTACATGTTACCTTTTATTTATTGCTCCATGCATGTCAAATTCCCTGGGGTATGGACTTGCTTTACTCATTCATAATTGCATGAAATATCAACCAAATTCAGTAATTTTGACATGTATGGATAGCTTAGATCTGGCGCTACATGTTGCAATTATCGGCGGCTTCTTAGAGTTAACACTTGTGGAGAAAATTCAAACCTCGCAATGTTTATTTTCTTCCCGGCCACCATCTGTGTGCAGATTACCTTTTATTTATTGCTCCATGCCTGTCAAATTCCCTGGGGTATGGACTTGCTTTACTCATTCATAATTGCATGAAATATCAACCAAATTCAGTAATTTTGCAATGTATGGATAGCTTAGATCTGGCGCTACATGTTGCAATTATCGGCGGCTTCTTAGAGTTAAAACTTGTGGAGAAAATTCAAACCTCGCAATGTTTATTTTCTTTCCGGCCAACATCTGTGTACATGTTACCGTCTATTTATTGCTCCATGCATGTCAAATTCCCTGGGGTATGGACTTGCTTTACTCATTCATAATTGCATGAAATATCAACCAAATTCAGTAATTTTGACATGTATGGATAGCTTAGATCTGGCGCTACATGTTGCAATTATCGGCGGCTTCTTAGAGTTAACACTTGTGGAGAAAATTCAAACCTCGCAATGTTTATTTTCTTCCCGGCCACCATCTGTGTGCAGATTACCTTTTATTTATTGCTCCATGCCTGTCAAATTCCCTGGGGTATGGACTTGCTTTACTCATTCATAATTGCATGAAATATCAACCAAATTCAGTAATTTGGACATGTATGGATAGCTTAGATCTGGCGCTACATGTTGCAATTATCGGCGGCTTCTTAGAGTTAACACTTGTGGAGAAAATTCAAACCTCGCAATGTTTATTTTCTTCCCGGCCACCATCTGTGTGCAGATTACCTTTTATTTATTGCTCCATGCCTGTCAAATTCCCTGGGGTATGGACTTGCTTTACTCATTCATAATTGCATGAAATATCAACCAAATTCAGTAATTTTGACATGTATGGATAGCTTAGATCTGGCGCTATATGTTGCAATTATCGGCGGCTTCTTAGAGTTAACACTTGTGGAGAAAATTCAAACCTCGCAATGTTTATTTTCTTCCCGGCCACCATCTGTGTGCAGATTACCTTTTATTTATTGCTCCATGCCTGTCAAATTCCCTGGGGTATGGACTTGCTTTACTCATTCATAATTGCATGAAATATCAACCAAATTCAGTAATTTTGACATGTATGGATAGCTTAGATCTGGCGCTACATGTTGCAATTATCGGCGGCTTCTTAGAGTTAACACTTGTGGAGAAAATTCAAACCTCGCAATGTTTATTTTCTTTCCGGCCAACATCTGTGTACATGTTACCGTCTATTTATTGCTCCATGCATGTCAAATTCCCTGGGGTATGGACTTGCTTTACTCATTCATAATTGCATGAAATATCAACCAAATTCAGTAATTTTGACATGTATGGATAGCTTAGATCTGGCGCTACATGTTGCAATTATCGGCGGCTTCTTAGAGTTAACACTTGTGGAGAAAATTCAAACCTCGCAATGTTTATTTTCTTCCCGGCCACCATCTGTGTGCAGATTACCTTTTATTTATTGCTCCATGCCTGTCAAATTCCCTGGGGTATGGACTTGCTTTACTCATTCATAATTGCATGAAATATCAACCAAATTCAGTAATTTTGCCATGTATGGATAGCTTAGATCTGGCGCTACATGTTGCAATTATCGGCGGCTTCTTAGAGTTAAAACTTGTGGAGAAAATTCAAACCTCGCAATGTTTATTTTCTTTCCGGCCAACATCTGTGTACATGTTACCTTTTATTTATTGCTCCATGCATGTCAAATTCCCTGGGGTATGGACTTGCTTTACTCATTCATAATTGCATGAAATATCAACCAAATTCAGTAATTTTGACATGTATGGATAGCTTAGATCTGGCGCTACATGTTGCAATTATCGGCGGCTTCTTAGAGTTAACACTTGTGGAGAAAATTCAAACCTCGCAATGTTTATTTTCTTCCCGGCCACCATCTGTGTGCAGATTACCTTTTATTTATTGCTCCATGCCTGTCAAATTCCCTGGGGTATGGACTTGCTTTACTCATTCATAATTGCATGAAATATCAACCAAATTCAGTAATTTGGACATGTATGGATAGCTTAGATCTGGCGCTACATGTTGCAATTATCGGCGGCTTCTTAGAGTTAACACTTGTGGAGAAAATTCAAACCTCGCAATGTTTATTTTCTTCCCGGCCACCATCTGTGTGCAGATTACCTTTTATTTATTGCTCCATGCCTGTCAAATTCCCTGGGGTATGGACTTGCTTTACTCATTCATAATTGCATGAAATATCAACCAAATTCAGTAATTTTGACATGTATGGATAGCTTAGATCTGGCGCTATATGTTGCAATTATCGGCGGCTTCTTAGAGTTAACACTTGTGGAGAAAATTCAAACCTCGCAATGTTTATTTTCTTCCCGGCCACCATCTGTGTGCAGATTACCTTTTATTTATTGCTCCATGCCTGTCAAATTCCCTGGGGTATGGACTTGCTTTACTCATTCATAATTGCATGAAATATCAACCAAATTCAGTAATTTTGACATGTATGGATAGCTTAGATCTGGCGCTACATGTTGCAATTATCGGCGGCTTCTTAGAGTTAACACTTGTGGAGAAAATTCAAACCTCGCAATGTTTATTTTCTTTCCGGCCAACATCTGTGTACATGTTACCGTCTATTTATTGCTCCATGCATGTCAAATTCCCTGGGGTATGGACTTGCTTTACTCATTCATAATTGCATGAAATATCAACCAAATTCAGTAATTTTGACATGTATGGATAGCTTAGATCTGGCGCTACATGTTGCAATTATCGGCGGCTTCTTAGAGTTAACACTTGTGGAGAAAATTCAAACCTCGCAATGTTTATTTTCTTCCCGGCCACCATCTGTGTGCAGATTACCTTTTATTTATTGCTCCATGCCTGTCAAATTCCCTGGGGTATGGACTTGCTTTACTCATTCATAATTGCATGAAATATCAACCAAATTCAGTAATTTTGCCATGTATGGATAGCTTAGATCTGGCGCTACATGTTGCAATTATCGGCGGCTTCTTAGAGTTAAAACTTGTGGAGAAAATTCAAACCTCGCAATGTTTATTTTCTTTCCGGCCAACATCTGTGTACATGTTACCTTTTATTTATTGCTCCATGCATGTCAAATTCCCTGGGGTATGGACTTGCTTTACTCATTCATAATTGCATGAAATATCAACCAAATTCAGTAATTTTGACATGTATGGATAGCTTAGATCTGGCGCTACATGTTGCAATTATCGGCGGCTTCTTAGAGTTAACACTTGTGGAGAAAATTCAAACCTCGCAATGTTTATTTTCTTCCCGGCCACCATCTGTGTGCAGATTACCTTTTATTTATTGCTCCATGCCTGTCAAATTCCCTGGGGTATGGACTTGCTTTACTCATTCATAATTGCATGAAATATCAACCAAATTCAGTAATTTTGCAATGTATGGATAGCTTAGATCTGGCGCTACATGTTGCAATTATCGGCGGCTTCTTAGAGTTAAAACTTGTGGAGAAAATTCAAACCTCGCAATGTTTATTTTCTTTCCGGCCAACATCTGTGTACATGTTACCGTCTATTTATTGCTCCATGCATGTCAAATTCCCTGGGGTATGGACTTGCTTTACTCATTCATAATTGCATGAAATATCAACCAAATTCAGTAATTTTGACATGTATGGATAGCTTAGATCTGGCGCTACATGTTGCAATTATCGGCGGCTTCTTAGAGTTAACACTTGTGGAGAAAATTCAAACCTCGCAATGTTTATTTTCTTCCCGGCCACCATCTGTGTGCAGATTACCTTTTATTTATTGCTCCATGCCTGTCAAATTCCCTGGGGTATGGACTTGCTTTACTCATTCATAATTGCATGAAATATCAACCAAATTCAGTAATTTTGACATGTATGGATAGCTTAGATCTGGCGCTACATGTTGCAATTATCGGCGGCTTCTTAGAGTTAACACTTGTGGAGAAAATTCAAACCTCGCAATGTTTATTTTCTTTCCGGCCAACATCTGTGTACATGTTACCGTCTATTTATTGCTCCATGCATGTCAAATTCCCTGGGGTATGGACTTGCTTTACTCATTCATAATTGCATGAAATATCAACCAAATTCAGTAATTTTGACATGTATGGATAGCTTAGATCTGGCGCTACATGTTGCAATTATCGGCGGCTTCTTAGAGTTAACACTTGTGGAGAAAATTCAAACCTCGCAATGTTTATTTTCTTCCCGGCCACCATCTGTGTGCAGATTACCTTTTATTTATTGCTCCATGCCTGTCAAATTCCCTGGGGTATGGACTTGCTTTACTCATTCATAATTGCATGAAATATCAACCAAATTCAGTAATTTTGCAATGTATGGATAGCTTAGATCTGGCGCTACATGTTGCAATTATCGGCGGCTTCTTAGAGTTAAAACTTGTGGAGAAAATTCAAACCTCGCAATGTTTATTTTCTTTCCGGCCAACATCTGTGTACATGTTACCGTCTATTTATTGCTCCATGCATGTCAAATTCCCTGGGGTATGGACTTGCTTTACTCATTCATAATTGCATGAAATATCAACCAAATTCAGTAATTTTGACATGTATGGATAGCTTAGATCTGGCGCTACATGTTGCAATTATCGGCGGCTTCTTAGAGTTAACACTTGTGGAGAAAATTCAAACCTCGCAATGTTTATTTTCTTCCCGGCCACCATCTGTGTGCAGATTACCTTTTATTTATTGCTCCATGCCTGTCCAATTCCCTGGGGTATGGACTTGCTTTACTCATTCATAATTGCATGAAATATCAACCAAATTCAGTAATTTTGACATGTATGGATAGCTTAGATCTGGCGCTACATGTTGCAATTATCGGCGGCTTCTTAGAGTTAACACTTGTGGAGAAAATTCAAACCTCGCAATGTTTATTTTCTTCCCGGCCACCATCTGTGTGCAGATTACCTTTTATTTATTGCTCCATGCCTGTCAAATTCCCTGGGGTATGGACTTGCTTTACTCATTCATAATTGCATGAAATATCAACCAAATTCAGTAATTTTGCAATGTATGGATAGCTTAGATCTGGCGCTACATGTTGCAATTATCGGCGGCTTCTTAGAGTTAAAACTTGTGGAGAAAATTCAAACCTCGCAATGTTTATTTTCTTTCCGGCCAACATCTGTGTACATGTTACCGTCTATTTATTGCTCCATGCATGTCAAATTCCCTGGGGTATGGACTTGCTTTACTCATTCATAATTGCATGAAATATCAACCAAATTCAGTAATTTTGACATGTATGGATAGCTTAGATCTGGCGCTACATGTTGCAATTATCGGCGGCTTCTTAGAGTTAACACTTGTGGAGAAAATTCAAACCTCGCAATGTTTATTTTCTTCCCGGCCACCATCTGTGTGCAGATTACCTTTTATTTATTGCTCCATGCCTGTCCAATTCCCTGGGGTATGGACTTGCTTTACTCATTCATAATTGCATGAAATATCAACCAAATTCAGTAATTTTGACATGTATGGATAGCTTAGATCTGGCGCTACATGTTGCAATTATCGGCGGCTTCTTAGAGTTAACACTTGTGGAGAAAATTCAAACCTCGCAATGTTTATTTTCTTCCCGGCCACCATCTGTGTGCAGATTACCTTTTATTTATTGCTCCATGCCTGTCAAATTCCCTGGGGTATGGACTTGCTTTACTCATTCATAATTGCATGAAATATTAACCAAATTCAGTAATTTTGACATGTATGGATAGCTTAGATCTGGCGCTACATGTTGCAATTATCGGCGGCTTCTTAGAGTTAACACTTGTGGAGAAAATTCAAACCTCGCAATGTTTATTTTCTTCCCGGCCACCATCTGTGTGCAGATTACCTTTTATTTATTGCTCCATGCCTGTCAAATTCCCTGGGGTATGGACTTGCTTTACTCATTCATAATTGCATGAAATATCAACCAAATTCAGTAATTTTGACATGTATGGATAGCTTAGATCTGGCGCTACATGTTGCAATTATCGGCGGCTTCTTAGAGTTAACACTTGTGGAGAAAATTCAAACCTCGCAATGTTTATTTTCTTTCCGGCCAACATCTGTGTACATGTTACCGTCTATTTATTGCTCCATGCATGTCAAATTCCCTGGGGTATGGACTTGCTTTACTCATTCATAATTGCATGAAATATCAACCAAATTCAGTAATTTTGACATGTATGGATAGCTTAGATCTGGCGCTACATGTTGCAATTATCGGCGGCTTCTTAGAGTTAACACTTGTGGAGAAAATTCAAACCTCGCAATGTTTATTTTCTTCCCGGCCACCATCTGTGTGCAGATTACCTTTTATTTATTGCTCCATGCCTGTCAAATTCCATGGGGTATGGACTTGCTTTACTCATTCATAATTGCATGAAATATCAACCAAATTCAGTAATTTTGACATGTATGGATAGCTTAGATCTGGCGCTACATGTTGCAATTATCGGCGGCTTCTTAGAGTTAACACTTGTGGAGAAAATTCAAACCTCGCAATGTTTATTTTCTTCCCGGCCACCATCTGTGTGCAGATTACCTTTTATTTATTGCTCCATGCCTGTCAAATTCCCTGGGGTATGGACTTGCTTTACTCATTCATAATTGCATGAAATATCAACCAAATTCAGTAATTTTGACATGTATGGATAGCTTAGATCTGGCGCTACATGTTGCAATTATCGGCGGCTTCTTAGAGTTAACACTTGTGGAGAAAATTCAAACCTCGCAATGTTTATTTTCTTTCCGGCCAACATCTGTGTACATGTTACCGTCTATTTATTGCTCCATGCATGTCAAATTCCCTGGGGTATGGACTTGCTTTACTCATTCATAATTGCATGAAATATCAACCAAATTCAGTAATTTTGACATGTATGGATAGCTTAGATCTGGCGCTACATGTTGCAATTATCGGCGGCTTCTTAGAGTTAACACTTGTGGAGAAAATTCAAACCTCGCAATGTTTATTTTCTTCCCGGCCACCATCTGTGTGCAGATTACCTTTTATTTATTGCTCCATGCCTGTCAAATTCCCTGGGGTATGGACTTGCTTTACTCATTCATAATTGCATGAAATATTAACCAAATTCAGTAATTTTGACATGTATGGATAGCTTAGATCTGGCGCTACATGTTGCAATTATCGGCGGCTTCTTAGAGTTAACACTTGTGGAGAAAATTCAAACCTCGCAATGTTTATTTTCTTCCCGGCCACCATCTGTGTGCAGATTACCTTTTATTTATTGCTCCATGCCTGTCAAATTCCCTGGGGTATGGACTTGCTTTACTCATTCATAATTGCATGAAATATCAACCAAATTCAGTAATTTTGACATGTATGGATAGCTTAGATCTGGCGCTACATGTTGCAATTATCGGCGGCTTCTTAGAGTTAACACTTGTGGAGAAAATTCAAACCTCGCAATGTTTATTTTCTTCCCGGCCACCATCTGTGTGCAGATTACCTTTTATTTATTGCTCCATGCCTGTCCAATTCCCTGGGGTATGGACTTGCTTTACTCATTCATAATTGCATGAAATATCAACCAAATTCAGTAATTTTGACATGTATGGATAGCTTAGATCTGGCGCTACATGTTGCAATTATCGGCGGCTTCTTAGAGTTAACACTTGTGGAGAAAATTCAAACCTCGCAATGTTTATTTTCTTCCCGGCCACCATCTGTGTGCAGATTACCTTTTATTTATTGCTCCATGCCTGTCAAATTCCCTGGGGTATGGACTTGCTTTACTCATTCATAATTGCATGAAATATTAACCAAATTCAGTAATTTTGACATGTATGGATAGCTTAGATCTGGCGCTACATGTTGCAATTATCGGCGGCTTCTTAGAGTTAACACTTGTGGAGAAAATTCAAACCTCGCAATGTTTATTTTCTTCCCGGCCACCATCTGTGTGCAGATTACCTTTTATTTATTGCTCCATGCCTGTCAAATTCCCTGGGGTATGGACTTGCTTTACTCATTCATAATTGCATGAAATATCAACCAAATTCAGTAATTTTGACATGTATGGATAGCTTAGATCTGGCGCTACATGTTGCAATTATCGGCGGCTTCTTAGAGTTAACACTTGTGGAGAAAATTCAAACCTCGCAATGTTTATTTTCTTTCCGGCCAACATCTGTGTACATGTTACCGTCTATTTATTGCTCCATGCATGTCAAATTCCCTGGGGTATGGACTTGCTTTACTCATTCATAATTGCATGAAATATCAACCAAATTCAGTAATTTTGACATGTATGGATAGCTTAGATCTGGCGCTACATGTTGCAATTATCGGCGGCTTCTTAGAGTTAACACTTGTGGAGAAAATTCAAACCTCGCAATGTTTATTTTCTTCCCGGCCACCATCTGTGTGCAGATTACCTTTTATTTATTGCTCCATGCCTGTCAAATTCCCTGGGGTATGGACTTGCTTTACTCATTCATAATTGCATGAAATATCAACCAAATTCAGTAATTTTGACATGTATGGATAGCTTAGATCTGGCGCTACATGTTGCAATTATCGGCGGCTTCTTAGAGTTAACACTTGTGGAGAAAATTCAAACCTCGCAATGTTTATTTTCTTCCCGGCCACCATCTGTGTGCAGATTACCTTTTATTTATTGCTCCATGCCTGTCAAATTCCCTGGGGTATGGACTTGCTTTACTCATTCATAATTGCATGAAATATCAACCAAATTCAGTAATTTTGACATGTATGGATAGCTTAGATCTGGCGCTACATGTTGCAATTATCGGCGGCTTCTTAGAGTTAACACTTGTGGAGAAAATTCCAACCTCGCAATGTTTATTTTCTTTCCGGCCAACATCTGTGTACATGTTACCGTCTATTTATTGCTCCATGCATGTCAAATTCCCTGGGGTATGGACTTGCTTTACTCATTCATAATTGCATGAAATATCAACCAAATTCAGTAATTTTGACATGTATGGATAGCTTAGATCTGGCGCTACATGTTGCAATTATCGGCGGCTTCTTAGAGTTAACACTTGTGGAGAAAATTCAAACCTCGCAATGTTTATTTTCTTCCCGGCCACCATCTGTGTGCAGATTACCTTTTATTTATTGCTCCATGCCTGTCAAATTCCCTGGGGTATGGACTTGCTTTACTCATTCATAATTGCATGAAATATTAACCAAATTCAGTAATTTTGACATGTATGGATAGCTTAGATCTGGCGCTACATGTTGCAATTATCGGCGGCTTCTTAGAGTTAACACTTGTGGAGAAAATTCAAACCTCGCAATGTTTATTTTCTTCCCGGCCACCATCTGTGTGCAGATTACCTTTTATTTATTGCTCCATGCCTGTCAAATTCCCTGGGGTATGGACTTGCTTTACTCATTCATAATTGCATGAAATATCAACCAAATTCAGTAATTTTGACATGTATGGATAGCTGAGATCTGGCGCTACATGTTGCAATTATCGGCGGCTTCTTAGAGTTAACACTTGTGGAGAAAATTCAAACCTCGCAATGTTTATTTTCTTCCCGGCCACCATCTGTGTGCAGATTACCTTTTATTTATTGCTCCATGCCTGTCAAATTCCCTGGGGTATGGACTTGCTTTACTCATTCATAATTGCATGAAATATCAACCAAATTCAGTAATTTTGACATGTATGGATAGCTTAGATCTGGCGCTACATGTTGCAATTATCGGCGGCTTCTTAGAGTTAACACTTGTGGAGAAAATTCAAACCTCGCAATGTTTATTTTCTTTCCGGCGAACATCTGTGTACATGTTACCGTCTATTTATTGCTCCATGCATGTCAAATTCCCTGGGGTATGGACTTGCTTTACTCATTCATAATTGCATGAAATATCAACCAAATTCAGTAATTTTGACATGTATGGATAGCTTAGATCTGGCGCTACATGTTGCAATTATCGGCGGCTTCTTAGAGTTAACACTTGTGGAGAAAATTCAAACCTCGCAATGTTTATTTTCTTCCCGGCCACCATCTGTGTGCAGATTACCTTTTATTTATTGCTCCATGCCTGTCCAATTCCCTGGGGTATGGACTTGCTTTACTCATTCATAATTGCATGAAATATCAACCAAATTCAGTAATTTTGACATGTATGGATAGCTTAGATCTGGCGCTACATGTTGCAATTATCGGCGGCTTCTTAGAGTTAACACTTGTGGAGAAAATTCAAACCTCGCAATGTTTATTTTCTTCCCGGCCACCATCTGTGTGCAGATTACCTTTTATTTATTGCTCCATGCCTGTCAAATTCCCTGGGGTATGGACTTGCTTTACTCATTCATAATTGCATGAAATATCAACCAAATTCAGTAATTTTGCAATGTATGGATAGCTTAGATCTGGCGCTACATGTTGCAATTATCGGCGGCTTCTTAGAGTTAAAACTTGTGGAGAAAATTCAAACCTCGCAATGTTTATTTTCTTTCCGGCCAACATCTGTGTACATGTTACCGTCTATTTATTGCTCCATGCATGTCAAATTCCCTGGGGTATGGACTTGCTTTACTCATTCATAATTGCATGAAATATCAACCAAATTCAGTAATTTTGACATGTATGGATAGCTTAGATCTGGCGCTACATGTTGCAATTATCGGCGGCTTCTTAGAGTTAACACTTGTGGAGAAAATTCAAACCTCGCAATGTTTATTTTCTTCCCGGCCACCATCTGTGTGCAGATTACCTTTTATTTATTGCTCCATGCCTGTCCAATTCCCTGGGGTATGGACTTGCTTTACTCATTCATAATTGCATGAAATATCAACCAAATTCAGTAATTTTGACATGTATGGATAGCTTAGATCTGGCGCTACATGTTGCAATTATCGGCGGCTTCTTAGAGTTAACACTTGTGGAGAAAATTCAAACCTCGCAATGTTTATTTTCTTCCCGGCCACCATCTGTGTGCAGATTACCTTTTATTTATTGCTCCATGCCTGTCAAATTCCCTGGGGTATGGACTTGCTTTACTCATTCATAATTGCATGAAATATCAACCAAATTCAGTAATTTTGACATGTATGGATAGCTTAGATCTGGCGCTACATGTTGCAATTATCGGCGGCTTCTTAGAGTTAACACTTGTGGAGAAAATTCAAACCTCGCAATGTTTATTTTCTTCCCGGCCACCATCTGTGTGCAGATTACCTTTTATTTATTGCTCCATGCCTGTCAAATTCCCTGGGGTATGGACTTGCTTTACTCATTCATAATTGCATGAAATATCAACCAAATTCAGTAATTTTGACATGTATGGATAGCTTAGATCTGGCGCTACATGTTGCAATTATCGGCGGCTTCTTAGAGTTAACACTTGTGGAGAAAATTCAAACCTCGCAATGTTTATTTTCTTTCCGGCCAACATCTGTGTACATGTTACCGTCTATTTATTGCTCCATGCATGTCAAATTCCCTGGGGTATGGACTTGCTTTACTCATTCATAATTGCATGAAATATCAACCAAATTCAGTAATTTTGACATGTATGGATAGCTTAGATCTGGCGCTACATGTTGCAATTATCGGCGGCTTCTTAGAGTTAACACTTGTGGAGAAAATTCAAACCTCGCAATGTTTATTTTCTTCCCGGCCACCATCTGTGTGCAGATTACCTTTTATTTATTGCTCCATGCCTGTCAAATTCCCTGGGGTATGGACTTGCTTTACTCATTCATAATTGCATGAAATATCAACCAAATTCAGTAATTTTGCCATGTATGGATAGCTTAGATCTGGCGCTACATGTTGCAATTATCGGCGGCTTCTTAGAGTTAAAACTTGTGGAGAAAATTCAAACCTCGCAATGTTTATTTTCTTTCCGGCCAACATCTGTGTACATGTTACCTTTTATTTATTGCTCCATGCATGTCAAATTCCCTGGGGTATGGACTTGCTTTACTCATTCATAATTGCATGAAATATCAACCAAATTCAGTAATTTTGACATGTATGGATAGCTTAGATCTGGCGCTACATGTTGCAATTATCGGCGGCTTCTTAGAGTTAACACTTGTGGAGAAAATTCAAACCTCGCAATGTTTATTTTCTTCCCGGCCACCATCTGTGTGCAGATTACCTTTTATTTATTGCTCCATGCCTGTCAAATTCCCTGGGGTATGGACTTGCTTTACTCATTCATAATTGCATGAAATATCAACCAAATTCAGTAATTTTGCAATGTATGGATAGCTTAGATCTGGCGCTACATGTTGCAATTATCGGCGGCTTCTTAGAGTTAAAACTTGTGGAGAAAATTCAAACCTCGCAATGTTTATTTTCTTTCCGGCCAACATCTGTGTACATGTTACCGTCTATTTATTGCTCCATGCATGTCAAATTCCCTGGGGTATGGACTTGCTTTACTCATTCATAATTGCATGAAATATCAACCAAATTCAGTAATTTTGACATGTATGGATAGCTTAGATCTGGCGCTACATGTTGCAATTATCGGCGGCTTCTTAGAGTTAACACTTGTGGAGAAAATTCAAACCTCGCAATGTTTATTTTCTTCCCGGCCACCATCTGTGTGCAGATTACCTTTTATTTATTGCTCCATGCCTGTCAAATTCCCTGGGGTATGGACTTGCTTTACTCATTCATAATTGCATGAAATATCAACCAAATTCAGTAATTTTGACATGTATGGATAGCTTAGATCTGGCGCTACATGTTGCAATTATCGGCGGCTTCTTAGAGTTAACACTTGTGGAGAAAATTCAAACCTCGCAATGTTTATTTTCTTTCCGGTCAACATCTGTGTACATGTTACCGTCTATTTATTGCTCCATGCATGTCAAATTCCCTGGGGTATGGACTTGCTTTACTCATTCATAATTGCATGAAATATCAACCAAATTCAGTAATTTTGACATGTATGGATAGCTTAGATCTGGCGCTACATGTTGCAATTATCGGCGGCTTCTTAGAGTTAACACTTGTGGAGAAAATTCAAACCTCGCAATGTTTATTTTCTTCCCGGCCACCATCTGTGTGCAGATTACCTTTTATTTATTGCTCCATGCCTGTCAAATTCCCTGGGGTATGGACTTGCTTTACTCATTCATAATTGCATGAAATATCAACCAAATTCAGTAATTTTGCAATGTATGGATAGCTTAGATCTGGCGCTACATGTTGCAATTATCGGCGGCTTCTTAGAGTTAAAACTTGTGGAGAAAATTCAAACCTCGCAATGTTTATTTTCTTTCCGGCCAACATCTGTGTACATGTTACCGTCTATTTATTGCTCCATGCATGTCAAATTCCCTGGGGTATGGACTTGCTTTACTCATTCATAATTGCATGAAATATCAACCAAATTCAGTAATTTTGACATGTATGGATAGCTTAGATCTGGCGCTACATGTTGCAATTATCGGCGGCTTCTTAGAGTTAAAACTTGTGGAGAAAATTCAAACCTCGCAATGTTTATTTTCTTTCCGGCCAACATCTGTGTACATGTTACCGTCTATTTATTGCTCCATGCATGTCAAATTCCCTGGGGTATGGACTTGCTTTACTCATTCATAATTGCATGAAATATCAACCAAATTCAGTAATTTTGACATGTATGGATAGCTTAGATCTGGCGCTACATGTTGCAATTATCGGCGGCTTCTTAGAGTTAACACTTGTGGAGAAAATTCAAACCTCGCAATGTTTATTTTCTTCCCGGCCACCATCTGTGTGCAGATTACCTTTTATTTATTGCTCCATGCCTGTCAAATTCCCTGGGGTATGGACTTGCTTTACTCATTCATAATTGCATGAAATATCAACCAAATTCAGTAATTTTGACATGTATGGATAGCTTAGATCTGGCGCTACATGTTGCAATTATCGGCGGCTTCTTAGAGTTAACACTTGTGGAGAAAATTCAAACCTCGCAATGTTTATTTTCTTTCCGGTCAACATCTGTGTACATGTTACCGTCTATTTATTGCTCCATGCATGTCAAATTCCCTGGGGTATGGACTTGCTTTACTCATTCATAATTGCATGAAATATCAACCAAATTCAGTAATTTTGACATGTATGGATAGCTTAGATCTGGCGCTACATGTTGCAATTATCGGCGGCTTCTTAGAGTTAACACTTGTGGAGAAAATTCAAACCTCGCAATGTTTATTTTCTTCCCGGCCACCATCTGTGTGCAGATTACCTTTTATTTATTGCTCCATGCCTGTCAAATTCCCTGGGGTATGGACTTGCTTTACTCATTCATAATTGCATGAAATATCAACCAAATTCAGTAATTTTGCAATGTATGGATAGCTTAGATCTGGCGCTACATGTTGCAATTATCGGCGGCTTCTTAGAGTTAAAACTTGTGGAGAAAATTCAAACCTCGCAATGTTTATTTTCTTTCCGGCCAACATCTGTGTACATGTTACCGTCTATTTATTGCTCCATGCATGTCAAATTCCCTGGGGTATGGACTTGCTTTACTCATTCATAATTGCATGAAATATCAACCAAATTCAGTAATTTTGACATGTATGGATAGCTTAGATCTGGCGCTACATGTTGCAATTATCGGCGGCTTCTTAGAGTTAAAACTTGTGGAGAAAATTCAAACCTCGCAATGTTTATTTTCTTTCCGGCCAACATCTGTGTACATGTTACCGTCTATTTATTGCTCCATGCATGTCAAATTCCCTGGGGTATGGACTTGCTTTACTCATTCATAATTGCATGAAATATCAACCAAATTCAGTAATTTTGACATGTATGGATAGCTTAGATCTGGCGCTACATGTTGCAATTATCGGCGGCTTCTTAGAGTTAACACTTGTGGAGAAAATTCAAACCTCGCAATGTTTATTTTCTTCCCGGCCACCATCTGTGTGCAGATTACCTTTTATTTATTGCTCCATGCCTGTCAAATTCCCTGGGGTATGGACTTGCTTTACTCATTCATAATTGCATGAAATATCAACCAAATTCAGTAATTTTGACATGTATGGATAGCTTAGATCTGGCGCTACATGTTGCAATTATCGGCGGCTTCTTAGAGTTAACACTTGTGGAGAAAATTCAAACCTCGCAATGTTTATTTTCTTCCCGGCCACCATCTGTGTGCAGATTACCTTTTATTTATTGCTCCATGCCTGTCAAATTCCCTGGGGTATGGACTTGCTTTACTCATTCATAATTGCATGAAATATCAACCAAATTCAGTAATTTTGACATGTATGGATAGCTTAGATCTGGCGCTACATGTTGCAATTATCGGCGGCTTCTTAGAGTTAACACTTGTGGAGAAAATTCAAACCTCGCAATGTTTATTTTCTTTCCGGCCAACATCTGTGTACATGTTACCGTCTATTTATTGCTCCATGCATGTCAAATTCCCTGGGGTATGGACTTGCTTTACTCATTCATAATTGCATGAAATATCAACCAAATTCAGTAATTTTGACAGGTATGGATAGCTTAGATCTGGCGCTACATGTTGCAATTATCGGCGGCTTCTTAGAGTTAACACTTGTGGAGAAAATTCAAACCTCGCAATGTTTATTTTCTTCCCGGCCACCATCTGTGTGCAGATTACCTTTTATTTATTGCTCCATGCCTGTCAAATTCCCTGGGGTATGGACTTGCTTTACTCATTCATAATTGCATGAAATATCAACCAAATTCAGTAATTTTGACATGTATGGATAGCTTAGATCTGGCGCTACATGTTGCAATTATCGGCGGCTTCTGAGAGTTAAAACTTGTGGAGAAAATTCAAACCTCGCAATGTTTATTTTCTTCCCAGCCAACATCTGTGTACATGTTACCGTCTATTTATTGCTCCATGCATGTCAAATTCCCTGGGGTATGGACTTGCTTTACTCATTCATAATTGCATGAAATATCAACCAAATTCAGTAATTTTGACATGTATGGATAGCTTAGATCTGGCGCTACATGTTGCAATTATCGGCGGCTTCTTAGAGTTAACACTTGTGGAGAAAATTCAAACCTCGCAATGTTTATTTTCTTCCCGGCCACCATCTGTGTGCAGATTACCTTTTATTTATTGCTCCATGCCTGTCAAATTCCATGGGGTATGGACTTGCTTTACCCATTCATAATTGCATGAAATATCAACCAAATTCAGTAATTTTGACATGTATGGATAGCTTAGATCTGGCGCTACATGTTGCAATTATCGGCGGCTTCTTAGAGTTAAAACTTGTGGAGAAAATTCAAACCTCGCAATGTTTATTTTCTTTCCGGCCAACATCTGTGTGCATATTACCTTCTATTTATTGCTCCATGCCTGTCAAATTCCCTGGGGTATGACTTGCTTTACTCATTCATAATTGCATGAAATATCAACCAAATTCAGTAATTTTGACATGTATGGATAGCTTAGATCTGGCGCTACATGTTGCAATTATCGGCGGCTTCTTAGAGTTAAAACTTGTGGAGAAAATTCAAACCTCGCAATGTTTATTTTCTTCCCGGCCACCATCTGTGTGCAGATTACCTGTTATTTATTGCTCCATGCCTGTCAAATTCCATGGGGTATGGACTTGCTTTACTCATTCATAATTGCATGAAATATCAACCAAATTCAGTAATTTTGACATGTATGGATAGCTTAGATCTGGCGCTACATGTTGCAATTATCGGCGGCTTCTTAGAGTTAACACTTGTGGAGAAAATTCAAACCTCGCAATGTTTATTTTCTTCCCGGCCACCATCTGTGTGCAGATTACCTTTTATTTATTGCTCCATGCCTGTCAAATTCCCTGGGGTATGGACTTGCTTTACTCATTCATAATTGCATGAAATATCAACCAAATTCAGTAATTTTGACATGTATGGATAGCTTAGATCTGGCGCTACATGTTGCAATTATCGGCGGCTTCTTAGAGTTAACACTTGTGGAGAAAATTCAAACCTCGCAATGTTTATTTTCTTCCCGGCCACCATCTGTGTGCAGATTACCTTTTATTTATTGCTCCATGCCTGTCAAATTCCATGGGGTATGGACTTGCTTTACTCATTCATAATTGCATGAAATATCAACCAAATTCAGTAATTTTGACATGTATGGATAGCTTAGATCTGGCGCTACATGTTGCAATTATCGGCGGCTTCTTAGAGTTAAAACTTGTGGAGAAAATTCAAACCTCGCAATGTTTATTTTCTTTCCGGCCAACATCTGTGTGCATATTACCTTCTATTTATTGCTCCATGCCTGTCAAATTCCCTGGGGTATGACTTGCTTTACTCATTCATAATTGCATGAAATATCAACCAAATTCAGTAATTTTGACATGTATGGATAGCTTAGATCTGGCGCTACATGTTGCAATTATCGGCGGCTTCTTAGAGTTAAAACTTGTGGAGAAAATTCAAACCTCGCAATGTTTATTTTCTTCCCGGCCACCATCTGTGTGCAGATTACCTGTTATTTATTGCTCCATGCCTGTCAAATTCCATGGGGTATGGACTTGCTTTACTCATTCATAATTGCATGAAATATCAACCAAATTCAGTAATTTTGACATGTATGGATAGCTTAGATCTGGCGCTACATGTTGCAATTATCGGCGGCTTCTTAGAGTTAACACTTGTGGAGAAAATTCAAACCTCGCAATGTTTATTTTCTTCCCGGCCACCATCTGTGTGCAGATTACCTTTTATTTATTGCTCCATGCCTGTCAAATTCCCTGGGGTATGGACTTGCTTTACTCATTCATAATTGCATGAAATATCAACCAAATTCAGTAATTTTGACATGTATGGATAGCTTAGATCTGGCGCTACATGTTGCAATTACCGGCGGCTTCTTAGAGTTAAAACTTGTGGAGAAAATTCAAACCTCGCAATGTTTATTTTCTTCCCGGCCACCATCTGTGTGCAGATTACCTGTTATTTATTGCTCCATGCCTGTCAAATTCCATGGGGTATGGACTTGCTTTACTCATTCATAATTGCATGAAATATCAACCAAATTCAGTAATTTTGACATGTATGGATAGCTTAGATCTGGCGCTACATGTTGCAATTATCGGCGGCTTCTTAGAGTTAACACTTGTGGAGAAAATTCAAACCTCGCAATGTTTATTTTCTTCCCGGCCACCATCTGTGTGCAGATTACCTTTTATTTATTGCTCCATGCCTGTCAAATTCCCTGGGGTATGGACTTGCTTTACTCATTCATAATTGCATGAAATATCAACCAAATTCAGTAATTTTGACATGTATGGATAGCTTAGATCTGGCGCTACATGTTGCAATTATCGGCGGCTTCTTAGAGTTAACACTTGTGGAGAAAATTCAAACCTCGCAATGTTTATTTTCTTCCCGGCCACCATCTGTGTGCAGATTACCTTTTATTTATTGCTCCATGCCTGTCAAATTCCCTGGGGTATGGACTTGCTTTACTCATTCATAATTGCATGAAATATCAACCAAATTCAGTAATTTTGACATGTATGGATAGCTTAGATCTGGCGCTACATGTTGCAATTATCGGCGGCTTCTTAGAGTTAAAACTTGTGGAGAAAATTCAAACCTCGCAATGTTTATTTTCTTTCCGGCCAACATCTGTGTGCATATTACCTTCTATTTATTGCTCCATGCCTGTCAAATTCCCTGGGGTATGACTTGCTTTACTCATTCATAATTGCATGAAATATCAACCAAATTCAGTAATTTTGACATGTATGGATAGCTTAGATCTGGCGCTACATGTTGCAATTATCGGCGGCTTCTTAGAGTTAACACTTGTGGAGAAAATTCAAACCTCGCAATGTTTATTTTCTTCCCGGCCACCATCTGTGTGCAGATTACCTTTTATTTATTGCTCCATGCCTGTCAAATTCCCTGGGGTATGGACTTGCTTTACTCATTCATAATTGCATGAAATATCAACCAAATTCAGTAATTTTGACATGTATGGATAGCTTAGATCTGGCGCTACATGTTGCAATTATCGGCGGCTTCTTAGAGTTAACACTTGTGGAGAAAATTCAAACCTCGCAATGTTTATTTTCTTCCCGGCCACCATCTGTGTGCAGATTACCTTTTATTTATTGCTCCATGCCTGTCAAATTCCATGGGGTATGGACTTGCTTTACTCATTCATAATTGCATGAAATATCAACCAAATTCAGTAATTTTGACATGTATGGATAGCTTAGATCTGGCGCTACATGTTGCAATTATCGGCGGCTTCTTAGAGTTAAAACTTGTGGAGAAAATTCAAACCTCGCAATGTTTATTTTCTTTCCGGCCAACATCTGTGTGCATATTACCTTCTATTTATTGCTCCATGCCTGTCAAATTCCCTGGGGTATGACTTGCTTTACTCATTCATAATTGCATGAAATATCAACCAAATTCAGTAATTTTGACATGTATGGATAGCTTAGATCTGGCGCTACATGTTGCAATTATCGGCGGCTTCTTAGAGTTAAAACTTGTGGAGAAAATTCAAACCTCGCAATGTTTATTTTCTTCCCGGCCACCATCTGTGTGCAGATTACCTGTTATTTATTGCTCCATGCCTGTCAAATTCCATGGGGTATGGACTTGCTTTACTCATTCATAATTGCATGAAATATCAACCAAATTCGGTAATTTTGACATGTATGGATAGCTTAGATCTGGCGCTACATGTTGCAATTATCGGCGGCTTCTTAGAGTTAACACTTGTGGAGAAAATTCAAACCTCGCAATGTTTATTTTCTTCCCGGCCACCATCTGTGTGCAGATTACCTTTTATTTATTGCTCCATGCCTGTCAAATTCCCTGGGGTATGGACTTGCTTTACTCATTCATAATTGCATGAAATATCAACCAAATTCAGTAATTTTGACATGTATGGATAGCTTAGATCTGGCGCTACATGTTGCAATTACCGGCGGCTTCTTAGAGTTAAAACTTGTGGAGAAAATTCAAACCTCGCAATGTTTATTTTCTTCCCGGCCACCATCTGTGTGCAGATTACCTGTTATTTATTGCTCCATGCCTGTCAAATTCCATGGGGTATGGACTTGCTTTACTCATTCATAATTGCATGAAATATCAACCAAATTCAGTAATTTTGACATGTATGGATAGCTTAGATCTGGCGCTACATGTTGCAATTATCGGCGGCTTCTTAGAGTTAACACTTGTGGAGAAAATTCAAACCTCGCAATGTTTATTTTCTTCCCGGCCACCATCTGTGTGCAGATTACCTTTTATTTATTGCTCCATGCCTGTCAAATTCCCTGGGGTATGGACTTGCTTTACTCATTCATAATTGCATGAAATATCAACCAAATTCAGTAATTTTGACATGTATGGATAGCTTAGATCTGGCGCTACATGTTGCAATTATCGGCGGCTTCTTAGAGTTAACACTTGTGGAGAAAATTCAAACCTCGCAATGTTTATTTTCTTCCCGGCCACCATCTGTGTGCAGATTACCTTTTATTTATTGCTCCATGCCTGTCAAATTCCCTGGGGTATGGACTTGCTTTACTCATTCATAATTGCATGAAATATCAACCAAATTCAGTAATTTTGACATGTATGGATAGCTTAGATCTGGCGCTACATGTTGCAATTATCGGCGGCTTCTTAGAGTTAACACTTGTGGAGAAAATTCAAACCTCGCAATGTTTATTTTCTTCCCGGCCACCATCTGTGTGCAGATTACCTTTTATTTATTGCTCCATGCCTGTCAAATTCCCTGGGGTATGGACTTGCTTTACTCATTCATAATTGCATGAAATATCAACCAAATTCAGTAATTTTGACATGTATGGATAGCTTAGATCTGGCGCTACATGTTGCAATTATCGGCGGCTTCTTAGAGTTAACACTTGTGGAGAAAATTCAAACCTCGCAATGTTTATTTTCTTTCCGGCCAACATCTGTGTACATGTTACCGTCTATTTATTGCTCCATGCATGTCAAATTCCCTGGGGTATGGACTTGCTTTACTCATTCATAATTGCATGAAATATCAACCAAATTCAGTAATTTTGACATGTATGGATAGCTTAGATCTGGCGCTACATGTTGCAATTATCGGCGGCTTCTTAGAGTTAACACTTGTGGAGAAAATTCAAACCTCGCAATGTTTATTTTCTTCCCGGCCACCATCTGTGTGCAGATTACCTTTTATTTATTGCTCCATGCCTGTCAAATTCCCTGGGGTATGGACTTGCTTTACTCATTCATAATTGCATGAAATATCAACCAAATTCAGTAATTTTGACATGTATGGATAGCTTAGATCTGGCGCTACATGTTGCAATTATCGGCGGCTTCTTAGAGTTAACACTTGTGGAGAAAATTCAAACCTCGCAATGTTTATTTTCTTCCCGGCCACCATCTGTGTGCAGATTACCTTTTATTTATTGCTCCATGCCTGTCAAATTCCCTGGGGTATGGACTTGCTTTACTCATTCATAATTGCATGAAATATCAACCAAATTCAGTAATTTTGACATGTATGGATAGCTTAGATCTGGCGCTACATGTTGCAATTATCGGCGGCTTCTGAGAGTTAAAACTTGTGGAGAAAATTCAAACCTCGCAATGTTTATTTTCTTCCCAGCCAACATCTGTGTACATGTTACCGTCTATTTATTGCTCCATGCATGTCAAATTCCCTGGGGTATGGACTTGCTTTACTCATTCATAATTGCATGAAATATCAACCAAATTCAGTAATTTTGACATGTATGGATAGCTTAGATCTGGCGCTACATGTTGCAATTATCGGCGGCTTCTTAGAGTTAACACTTGTGGAGAAAATTCAAACCTCGCAATGTTTATTTTCTTCCCGGCCACCATCTGTGTGCAGATTACCTTTTATTTATTGCTCCATGCCTGTCAAATTCCATGGGGTATGGACTTGCTTTACTCATTCATAATTGCATGAAATATCAACCAAATTCAGTAATTTTGACATGTATGGATAGCTTAGATCTGGCGCTACATGTTGCAATTATCGGCGGCTTCTTAGAGTTAAAACTTGTGGAGAAAATTCAAACCTCGCAATGTTTATTTTCTTTCCGGCCAACATCTGTGTGCATATTACCTTCTATTTATTGCTCCATGCCTGTCAAATTCCCTGGGGTATGACTTGCTTTACTCATTCATAATTGCATGAAATATCAACCAAATTCAGTAATTTTGACATGTATGGATAGCTTAGATCTGGCGCTACATGTTGCAATTATCGGCGGCTTCTTAGAGTTAAAACTTGTGGAGAAAATTCAAACCTCGCAATGTTTATTTTCTTCCCGGCCACCATCTGTGTGCAGATTACCTGTTATTTATTGCTCCATGCCTGTCAAATTCCATGGGGTATGGACTTGCTTTACTCATTCATAATTGCATGAAATATCAACCAAATTCAGTAATTTTGACATGTATGGATAGCTTAGATCTGGCGCTACATGTTGCAATTATCGGCGGCTTCTTACAGTTAACACTTGTGGAGAAAATTCAAACCTCGCAATGTTTATTTTCTTCCCGGCCACCATCTGTGTGCAGATTACCTTTTATTTATTGCTCCATGCCTGTCAAATTCCCTGGGGTATGGACTTGCTTTACTCATTCATAATTGCATGAAATATCAACCAAATTCAGTAATTTTGACATGTATGGATAGCTTAGATCTGGCGCTACATGTTGCAATTATCGGCGGCTTCTTAGAGTTAACACTTGTGGAGAAAATTCAAACCTCGCAATGTTTATTTTCTTCCCGGCCACCATCTGTGTGCAGATTACCTTTTATTTATTGCTCCATGCCTGTCAAATTCCATGGGGTATGGACTTGCTTTACTCATTCATAATTGCATGAAATATCAACCAAATTCAGTAATTTTGACATGTATGGATAGCTTAGATCTGGCGCTACATGTTGCAATTATCGGCGGCTTCTTAGAGTTAAAACTTGTGGAGAAAATTCAAACCTCGCAATGTTTATTTTCTTTCCGGCCAACATCTGTGTGCATATTACCTTCTATTTATTGCTCCATGCCTGTCAAATTCCCTGGGGTATGACTTGCTTTACTCATTCATAATTGCATAAAATATCAACCAAATTCAGTAATTTTGACATGTATGGATAGCTTAGATCTGGCGCTACATGTTGCAATTATCGGCGGCTTCTTAGAGTTAAAACTTGTGGAGAAAATTCAAACCTCGCAATGTTTATTTTCTTCCCGGCCACCATCTGTGTGCAGATTACCTGTTATTTATTGCTCCATGCCTGTCAAATTCCATGGGGTATGGACTTGCTTTACTCATTCATAATTGCATGAAATATCAACCAAATTCAGTAATTTTGACATGTATGGATAGCTTAGATCTGGCGCTACATGTTGCAATTATCGGCGGCTTCTTAGAGTTAACACTTGTGGAGAAAATTCAAACCTCGCAATGTTTATTTTCTTCCCGGCCACCATCTGTGTGCAGATTACCTTTTATTTATTGCTCCATGCCTGTCAAATTCCCTGGGGTATGGACTTGCTTTACTCATTCATAATTGCATGAAATATCAACCAAATTCAGTAATTTTGACATGTATGGATAGCTTAGATCTGGCGCTACATGTTGCAATTACCGGCGGCTTCTTAGAGTTAAAACTTGTGGAGAAAATTCAAACCTCGCAATGTTTATTTTCTTCCCGGCCAACATCTGTGTACATGTTACCGTCTATTTATTGCTCCATGCATGTCAAATTCCCTGGGGTATGGACTTGCTTTACTCATTCATAATTGCATGAAATATCAACCAAATTCAGTAATTTTGACATGTATGGATAGCTTAGATCTGGCGCTACATGTTGCAATTATCGGCGGCTTCTTAGAGTTAACACTTGTGGAGAAAATTCAAACCTCGCAATGTTTATTTTCTTCCCGGCCACCATCTGTGTGCAGATTACCTTTTATTTATTGCTCCATGCCTGTCAAATTCCCTGGGGTATGGACTTGCTTTACTCATTCATAATTGCATGAAATATCAACCAAATTCAGTAATTTTGACATGTATGGATAGCTTAGATCTGGCGCTACATGTTGCAATTACCGGCGGCTTCTTAGAGTTAAAACTTGTGGAGAAAATTCAAACCTCGCAATGTTTATTTTCTTCCCGGCCACCATCTGTGTGCAGATTACCTGTTATTTATTGCTCCATGCCTGTCAAATTCCATGGGGTATGGACTTGCTTTACTCATTCATAATTGCATGAAATATCAACCAAATTCAGTAATTTTGACATGTATGGATAGCTTAGATCTGGCGCTACATGTTGCAATTATCGGCGGCTTCTTAGAGTTAACACTTGTGGAGAAAATTCAAACCTCGCAATGTTTATTTTCTTCCCGGCCACCATCTGTGTGCAGATTACCTTTTATTTATTGCTCCATGCCTGTCAAATTCCCTGGGGTATGGACTTGCTTTACTCATTCATAATTGCATGAAATATCAACCAAATTCAGTAATTTTGACATGTATGGATAGCTTAGATCTGGCGCTACATGTTGCAATTATCGGCGGCTTCTTAGAGTTAACACTTGTGGAGAAAATTCAAACCTCGCAATGTTTATTTTCTTCCCGGCCACCAGCTGTGTGCAGATTACCTTTTATTTATTGCTCCATGCCTGTCAAATTCCCTGGGGTATGGACTTGCTTTACTCATTCATAATTGCATGAAATATCAACCAAATTCAGTAATTTTGACATGTATGGATAGCTTAGATCTGGCGCTACATGTTGCAATTATCGGCGGCTTCTTAGAGTTAACACTTGTGGAGAAAATTCAAACCTCGCAATGTTTATTTTCTTCCCGGCCACCATCTGTGTGCAGATTACCTTTTATTTATTGCTCCATGCCTGTCAAATTCCCTGGGGTATGGACTTGCTTTACTCATTCATAATTGCATGAAATATCAACCAAATTCAGTAATTTTGACATGTATGGATAGCTTAGATCTGGCGCTACATGTTGCAATTATCGACGGCTTCTTAGAGTTAACACTTGTGGAGAAAATTCAAACCTCGCAATGTTTATTTTCTTTCCGGCCAACATCTGTGTACATGTTACCGTCTATTTATTGCTCCATGCATGTCAAATTCCCTGGGGTATGGACTTGCTTTACTCATTCATAATTGCATGAAATATCAACCAAATTCAGTAATTTTGACATGTATGGATAGCTTAGATCTGGCGCTACATGTTGCAATTATCGGCGGCTTCTTAGAGTTAACACTTGTGGAGAAAATTCAAACCTCGCAATGTTTATTTTCTTCCCGGCCACCATCTGTGTGCAGATTACCTTTTATTTATTGCTCCATGCCTGTCAAATTCCCTGGGGTATGGACTTGCTTTACTCATTCATAATTGCATGAAATATCAACCAAATTCAGTAATTTTGACATGTATGGATAGCTTAGATCTGGCGCTACATGTTGCAATTATCGGCGGCTTCTGAGAGTTAAAACTTGTGGAGAAAATTCAAACCTCGCAATGTTTATTTTCTTCCCAGCCAACATCTGTGTACATGTTACCTTTTATTTATTGCTCCATGCATGTCAAATTCCCTGGGGTATGGACTTGCTTTACTCATTCATAATTGCATGAAATATCAACCAAATTCAGTAATTTTGACATGTATGGATAGCTTAGATCTGGCGCTACATGTTGCAATTATCGGCGGCTTCTTAGAGTTAACACTTGTGGAGAAAATTCAAACCTCGCAATGTTTATTTTCTTCCCGGCCACCATCTGTGTGCAGATTACCTTTTATTTATTGCTCCATGCCTGTCAAATTCCATGGGGTATGGACTTGCTTTACTCATTCATAATTGCATGAAATATCAACCAAATTCAGTAATTTTGACATGTATGGATAGCTTAGATCTGGCGCTACATGTTGCAATTATCGGCGGCTTCTTAGAGTTAAAACTTGTGGAGAAAATTCAAACCTCGCAATGTTTATTTTCTTTCCGGCCAACATCTGTGTGCATATTACCTTTTATTTATTGCTCCATGCCTGTCAAATTCCCTGGGGTATGACTTGCTTTACTCATTCATAATTGCATGAAATATCAACCAAATTCAGTAATTTTGACATGTATGGATAGCTTAGATCTGGCGCTACATGTTGCAATTATCGGCGGCTTCTTAGAGTTAAAACTTGTGGAGAAAATTCAAACCTCGCAATGTTTATTTTCTTTCCGGCCAACATCTGTGTACATGTTACCGTCTATTTATTGCTCCATGCATGTCAAATTCCCTGGGGTATGGACTTGCTTTACTCATTCATAATTGCATGAAATATCAACCAAATTCAGTAATTTTGACATGTATGGATAGCTTAGATCTGGCGCTACATGTTGCAATTATCGGCGGCTTCTTAGAGTTAACACTTGTGGAGAAAATTCAAACCTCGCAATGTTTATTTTCTTCCCGGCCACCATCTGTGTGCAGATTACCTTTTATTTATTGCTCCATGCCTGTCAAATTCCCTGGGGTATGGACTTGCTTTACTCATTCATAATTGCATGAAATATCAACCAAATTCAGTAATTTTGACATGTATGGATAGCTTAGATCTGGCGCTACATGTTGCAATTATCGGCGGCTTCTGAGAGTTAAAACTTGTGGAGAAAATTCAAACCTCGCAATGTTTATTTTCTTCCCAGCCAACATCTGTGTACATGTTACCGTCTATTTATTGCTCCATGCATGTCAAATTCCCTGGGGTATGGACTTGCTTTACTCATTCATAATTGCATGAAATATCAACCAAATTCAGTAATTTTGACATGTATGGATAGCTTAGATCTGGCGCTACATGTTGCAATTATCGGCGGCTTCTTAGAGTTAACACTTGTGGAGAAAATTCAAACCTCGCAATGTTTATTTTCTTCCCGGCCACCATCTGTGTGCAGATTACCTTTTATTTATTGCTCCATGCCTGTCAAATTCCATGGGGTATGGACTTGCTTTACTCATTCATAATTGCATGAAATATCAACCAAATTCAGTAATTTTGACATGTATGGATAGCTTAGATCTGGCGCTACATGTTGCAATTATCGGCGGCTTCTTAGAGTTAAAACTTGTGGAGAAAATTCAAACCTCGCAATGTTTATTTTCTTTCCGGCCAACATCTGTGTGCATATTACCTTCTATTTATTGCTCCATGCCTGTCAAATTCCCTGGGGTATGACTTGCTTTACTCATTCATAATTGCATGAAATATCAACCAAATTCAGTAATTTTGACATGTATGGATAGCTTAGATCTGGCGCTACATGTTGCAATTATCGGCGGCTTCTTAGAGTTAAAACTTGTGGAGAAAATTCAAACCTCGCAATGTTTATTTTCTTCCCGGCCACCATCTGTGTGCAGATTACCTGTTATTTATTGCTCCATGCCTGTCAAATTCCATGGGGTATGGACTTGCTTTACTCATTCATAATTGCATGAAATATCAACCAAATTCAGTAATTTTGACATGTATGGATAGCTTAGATCTGGCGCTACATGTTGCAATTATCGGCGGCTTCTTAGAGTTAACACTTGTGGAGAAAATTCAAACCTCGCAATGTTTATTTTCTTCCCGGCCACCATCTGTGTGCAGATTACCTTTTATTTATTGCTCCATGCCTGTCAAATTCCCTGGGGTATGGACTTGCTTTACTCATTCATAATTGCATGAAATATCAACCAAATTCAGTAATTTTGACATGTATGGATAGCTTAGATCTGGCGCTACATGTTGCAATTATCGGCGGCTTCTTAGAGTTAAAACTTGTGGAGAAAATTCAAACCTCGCAATGTTTATTTTCTTTCCGGCCAACATCTGTGTGCATATTACCTTCTATGTATTGCTCCATGCCTGTCAAATTCCCTGGGGTATGACTTGCTTTACTCATTCATAATTGCATGAAATATCAACCAAATTCAGTAATTTTGACATGTATGGATAGCTTAGATCTGGCGCTACATGTTGCAATTATCGGCGGCTTCTTAGAGTTAAAACTTGTGGAGAAAATTCAAACCTCGCAATGTTTATTTTCTTCCCGGCCACCATCTGTGTGCAGATTACCTGTTATTTATTGCTCCATGCCTGTCAAATTCCATGGGGTATGGACTTGCTTTACTCATTCATAATTGCATGAAATATCAACCAAATTCAGTAATTTTGACATGTATGGATAGCTTAGATCTGGCGCTACATGTTGCAATTATCGGCGGCTTCTTAGAGTTAACACTTGTGGAGAAAATTCAAACCTCGCAATGTTTATTTTCTTCCCGGCCACCATCTGTGTGCAGATTACCTTTTATTTATTGCTCCATGCCTGTCAAATTCCCTGGGGTATGGACTTGCTTTACTCATTCATAATTGCATGAAATATCAACCAAATTCAGTAATTTTGACATGTATGGATAGCTTAGATCTGGCGCTACATGTTGCAATTACCGGCGGCTTCTTAGAGTTAAAACTTGTGGAGAAAATTCAAACCTCGCAATGTTTATTTTCTTCCCGGCCACCATCTGTGTGCAGATTACCTGTTATTTATTGCTCCATGCCTGTCAAATTCCATGGGGTATGGACTTGCTTTACTCATTCATAATTGCATGAAATATCAACCAAATTCAGTAATTTTGACATGTATGGATAGCTTAGATCTGGCGCTACATGTTGCAATTATCGGCGGCTTCTTAGAGTTAACACTTGTGGAGAAAATTCAAACCTCGCAATGTTTATTTTCTTCCCGGCCACCATCTGTGTGCAGATTACCTTTTATTTATTGCTCCATGCCTGTCAAATTCCCTGGGGTATGGACTTGCTTTACTCATTCATAATTGCATGAAATATCAACCAAATTCAGTAATTTTGACATGTATGGATAGCTTAGATCTGGCGCTACATGTTGCAATTATCGGCGGCTTCTTAGAGTTAACACTTGTGGAGAAAATTCAAACCTCGCAATGTTTATTTTCTTCCCGGCCACCATCTGTGTGCAGATTACCTTTTATTTATTGCTCCATGCCTGTCAAATTCCCTGGGGTATGGACTTGCTTTACTCATTCATAATTGCATGAAATATCAACCAAATTCAGTAATTTTGACATGTATGGATAGCTTAGATCTGGCGCTACATGTTGCAATTATCGGCGGCTTCTTAGAGTTAACACTTGTGGAGAAAATTCAAACCTCGCAATGTTTATTTTCTTCCCGGCCACCATCTGTGTGCAGATTACCTTTTATTTATTGCTCCATGCCTGTCAAATTCCCTGGGGTATGGACTTGCTTTACTCATTCATAATTGCATGAAATATCAACCAAATTCAGTAATTTTGACATGTATGGATAGCTTAGATCTGGCGCTACATGTTGCAATTATCGGCGGCTTCTTAGAGTTAACACTTGTGGAGAAAATTCAAACCTCGCAATGTTTATTTTCTTTCCGGCCAACATCTGTGTACATGTTACCGTCTATTTATTGCTCCATGCATGTCAAATTCCCTGGGGTATGGACTTGCTTTACTCATTCATAATTGCATGAAATATCAACCAAATTCAGTAATTTTGACATGTATGGATAGCTTAGATCTGGCGCTACATGTTGCAATTATCGGCGGCTTCTTAGAGTTAACACTTGTGGAGAAAATTCAAACCTCGCAATGTTTATTTTCTTCCCGGCCACCATCTGTGTGCAGATTACCTTTTATTTATTGCTCCATGCCTGTCAAATTCCCTGGGGTATGGACTTGCTTTACTCATTCATAATTGCATGAAATATCAACCAAATTCAGTAATTTTGACATGTATGGATAGCTTAGATCTGGCGCTACATGTTGCAATTATCGGCGGCTTCTGAGAGTTAAAACTTGTGGAGAAAATTCAAACCTCGCAATGTTTATTTTCTTCCCAGCCAACATCTGTGTACATGTTACCGTCTATTTATTGCTCCATGCATGTCAAATTCCCTGGGGTATGGACTTGCTTTACTCATTCATAATTGCATGAAATATCAACCAAATTCAGTAATTTTGACATGTATGGATAGCTTAGATCTGGCGCTACATGTTGCAATTATCGGCGGCTTCTTAGAGTTAACACTTGTGGAGAAAATTCAAACCTCGCAATGTTTATTTTCTTCCCGGCCACCATCTGTGTGCAGATTACCTTTTATTTATTGCTCAATGCCTGTCAAATTCCATGGGGTATGGACTTGCTTTACTCATTCATAATTGCATGAAATATCAACCAAATTCAGTAATTTTGACATGTATGGATAGCTTAGATCTGGCGCTACATGTTGCAATTATCGGCGGCTTCTTAGAGTTAAAACTTGTGGAGAAAATTCAAACCTCGCAATGTTTATTTTCTTTCCGGCCAACATCTGTGTGCATATTACCTTCTATTTATTGCTCCATGCCTGTCAAATTCCCTGGGGTATGACTTGCTTTACTCATTCATAATTGCATGAAATATCAACCAAATTCAGTAATTTTGACATGTATGGATAGCTTAGATCTGGCGCTACATGTTGCAATTATCGGCGGCTTCTTAGAGTTAAAACTTGTGGAGAAAATTCAAACCTCGCAATGTTTATTTTCTTCCCGGCCACCATCTGTGTGCAGATTACCTGTTATTTATTGCTCCATGCCTGTCAAATTCCATGGGGTATGGACTTGCTTTACTCATTCATAATTGCATGAAATATCAACCAAATTCAGTAATTTTGACATGTATGGATAGCTTAGATCTGGCGCTACATGTTGCAATTATCGGCGGCTTCTTAGAGTTAACACTTGTGGAGAAAATTCAAACCTCGCAATGTTTATTTTCTTCCCGGCCACCATCTGTGTGCAGATTACCTTTTATTTATTGCTCCATGCCTGTCAAATTCCCTGGGGTATGGACTTGCTTTACTCATTCATAATTGCATGAAATATCAACCAAATTCAGTAATTTTGACATGTATGGATAGCTTAGATCTGGCGCTACATGTTGCAATTATCGGCGGCTTCTTAGAGTTAACACTTGTGGAGAAAATTCAAACCTCGCAATGTTTATTTTCTTCCCGGCCACCATCTGTGTGCAGATTACCTTTTATTTATTGCTCCATGCCTGTCAAATTCCATGGGGTATGGACTTGCTTTACTCATTCATAATTGCATGAAATATCAACCAAATTCAGTAATTTTGACATGTATGGATAGCTTAGATCTGGCGCTACATGTTGCAATTATCGGCGGCTTCTTAGAGTTAAAACTTGTGGAGAAAATTCAAACCTCGCAATGTTTATTTTCTTTCCGGCCAACATCTGTGTGCATATTACCTTCTATTTATTGCTCCATGCCTGTCAAATTCCCTGGGGTATGACTTGCTTTACTCATTCATAATTGCATGAAATATCAACCAAATTCAGTAATTTTGACATGTATGGATAGCTTAGATCTGGCGCTACATGTTGCAATTATCGGCGGCTTCTTAGAGTTAAAACTTGTGGAGAAAATTCAAACCTCGCAATGTTTATTTTCTTCCCGGCCACCATCTGTGTGCAGATTACCTGTTATTTATTGCTCCATGCCTGTCAAATTCCATGGGGTATGGACTTGCTTTACTCATTCATAATTGCATGAAATATCAACCAAATTCAGTAATTTTGACATGTATGGATAGCTTAGATCTGGCGCTACATGTTGCAATTATCGGCGGCTTCTTAGAGTTAACACTTGTGGAGAAAATTCAAACCTCGCAATGTTTATTTTCTTCCCGGCCACCATCTGTGTGCAGATTACCTTTTATTTATTGCTCCATGCCTGTCAAATTCCCTGGGGTATGGACTTGCTTTACTCATTCATAATTGCATGAAATATCAACCAAATTCAGTAATTTTGACATGTATGGATAGCTTAGATCTGGCGCTACATGTTGCAATTACCGGCGGCTTCTTAGAGTTAAAACTTGTGGAGAAAATTCAAACCTCGCAATGTTTATTTTCTTCCCGGCCACCATCTGTGTGCAGATTACCTTTTATTTATTGCTCAATGCCTGTCAAATTCCATGGGGTATGGACTTGCTTTACTCATTCATAATTGCATGAAATATCAACCAAATTCAGTAATTTTGACATGTATGGATAGCTTAGATCTGGCGCTACATGTTGCAATTATCGGCGGCTTCTTAGAGTTAAAACTTGTGGAGAAAATTCAAACCTCGCAATGTTTATTTTCTTTCCGGCCAACATCTGTGTGCATATTACCTTCTATTTATTGCTCCATGCCTGTCAAATTCCCTGGGGTATGACTTGCTTTACTCATTCATAATTGCATGAAATATCAACCAAATTCAGTAATTTTGACATGTATGGATAGCTTAGATCTGGCGCTACATGTTGCAATTATCGGCGGCTTCTTAGAGTTAAAACTTGTGGAGAAAATTCAAACCTCGCAATGTTTATTTTCTTCCCGGCCACCATCTGTGTGCAGATTACCTGTTATTTATTGCTCCATGCCTGTCAAATTCCATGGGGTATGGACTTGCTTTACTCATTCATAATTGCATGAAATATCAACCAAATTCAGTAATTTTGACATGTATGGATAGCTTAGATCTGGCGCTACATGTTGCAATTATCGGCGGCTTCTTAGAGTTAACACTTGTGGAGAAAATTCAAACCTCGCAATGTTTATTTTCTTCCCGGCCACCATCTGTGTGCAGATTACCTTTTATTTATTGCTCCATGCCTGTCAAATTCCCTGGGGTATGGACTTGCTTTACTCATTCATAATTGCATGAAATATCAACCAAATTCAGTAATTTTGACATGTATGGATAGCTTAGATCTGGCGCTACATGTTGCAATTATCGGCGGCTTCTTAGAGTTAACACTTGTGGAGAAAATTCAAACCTCGCAATGTTTATTTTCTTCCCGGCCACCATCTGTGTGCAGATTACCTTTTATTTATTGCTCCATGCCTGTCAAATTCCATGGGGTATGGACTTGCTTTACTCATTCATAATTGCATGAAATATCAACCAAATTCAGTAATTTTGACATGTATGGATAGCTTAGATCTGGCGCTACATGTTGCAATTATCGGCGGCTTCTTAGAGTTAAAACTTGTGGAGAAAATTCAAACCTCGCAATGTTTATTTTCTTTCCGGCCAACATCTGTGTGCATATTACCTTCTATTTATTGCTCCATGCCTGTCAAATTCCCTGGGGTATGACTTGCTTTACTCATTCATAATTGCATGAAATATCAACCAAATTCAGTAATTTTGACATGTATGGATAGCTTAGATCTGGCGCTACATGTTGCAATTATCGGCGGCTTCTTAGAGTTAAAACTTGTGGAGAAAATTCAAACCTCGCAATGTTTATTTTCTTCCCGGCCACCATCTGTGTGCAGATTACCTGTTATTTATTGCTCCATGCCTGTCAAATTCCATGGGGTATGGACTTGCTTTACTCATTCATAATTGCATGAAATATCAACCAAATTCAGTAATTTTGACATGTATGGATAGCTTAGATCTGGCGCTACATGTTGCAATTATCGGCGGCTTCTTAGAGTTAACACTTGTGGAGAAAATTCAAACCTCGCAATGTTTATTTTCTTCCCGGCCACCATCTGTGTGCAGATTACCTTTTATTTATTGCTCCATGCCTGTCAAATTCCCTGGGGTATGGACTTGCTTTACTCATTCATAATTGCATGAAATATCAACCAAATTCAGTAATTTTGACATGTATGGATAGCTTAGATCTGGCGCTACATGTTGCAATTACCGGCGGCTTCTTAGAGTTAAAACTTGTGGAGAAAATTCAAACCTCGCAATGTTTATTTTCTTCCCGGCCACCATCTGTGTGCAGATTACCTGTTATTTATTGCTCCATGCCTGTCAAATTCCATGGGGTATGGACTTGCTTTACTCATTCATAATTGCATGAAATATCAACCAAATTCAGTAATTTTGACATGTATGGATAGCTTAGATCTGGCGCTACATGTTGCAATTATCGGCGGCTTCTTAGAGTTAACACTTGTGGAGAAAATTCAAACCTCGCAATGTTTATTTTCTTCCCGGCCACCATCTGTGTGCAGATTACCTTTTATTTATTGCTCCATGCCTGTCAAATTCCCTGGGGTATGGACTTGCTTTACTCATTCATAATTGCATGAAATATCAACCAAATTCAGTAATTTTGACATGTATGGATAGCTTAGATCTGGCGCTACATGTTGCAATTACCGGCGGCTTCTTAGAGTTAAAACTTGTGGAGAAAATTCAAACCTCGCAATGTTTATTTTCTTCCCGGCCACCATCTGTGTGCAGATTACCTGTTATTTATTGCTCCATGCCTGTCAAATTCCATGGGGTATGGACTTGCTTTACTCATTCATAATTGCATGAAATATCAACCAAATTCAGTAATTTTGACATGTATGGATAGCTTAGATCTGGCGCTACATGTTGCAATTATCGGCGGCTTCTTAGAGTTAACACTTGTGGAGAAAATTCAAACCTCGCAATGTTTATTTTCTTCCCGGCCACCATCTGTGTGCAGATTACCTTTTATTTATTGCTCCATGCCTGTCAAATTCCCTGGGGTATGGACTTGCTTTACTCATTCATAATTGCATGAAATATCAACCAAATTCAGTAATTTTGACATGTATGGATAGCTTAGATCTGGCGCTACATGTTGCAATTATCGGCGGCTTCTTAGAGTTAACACTTGTGGAGAAAATTCAAACCTCGCAATGTTTATTTTCTTCCCGGCCACCATCTGTGTGCAGATTACCTTTTATTTATTGCTCCATGCCTGTCAAATTCCCTGGGGTATGGACTTGCTTTACTCATTCATAATTGCATGAAATATCAACCAAATTCAGTAATTTTGACATGTATGGATAGCTTAGATCTGGCGCTACATGTTGCAATTATCGGCGGCTTCTTAGAGTTAACACTTGTGGAGAAAATTCAAACCTCGCAATGTTTATTTTCTTCCCGGCCACCATCTGTGTGCAGATTACCTTTTATTTATTGCTCCATGCCTGTCAAATTCCCTGGGGTATGGACTTGCTTTACTCATTCATAATTGCATGAAATATCAACCAAATTCAGTAATTTTGACATGTATGGATAGCTTAGATCTGGCGCTACATGTTGCAATTATCGGCGGCTTCTGAGAGTTAAAACTTGTGGAGAAAATTCAAACCTCGCAATGTTTATTTTCTTCCCAGCCAACATCTGTGTACATGTTACCGTCTATTTATTGCTCCATGCATGTCAAATTCCCTGGGGTATGGACTTGCTTTACTCATTCATAATTGCATGAAATATCAACCAAATTCAGTAATTTTGACATGTATGGATAGCTTAGATCTGGCGCTACATGTTGCAATTATCGGCGGCTTCTTAGAGTTAACACTTGTGGAGAAAATTCAAACCTCGCAATGTTTATTTTCTTCCCGGCCACCATCTGTGTGCAGATTACCTTTTATTTATTGCTCCATGCCTGTCAAATTCCATGGGGTATGGACTTGCTTTACTCATTCATAATTGCATGAAATATCAACCAAATTCAGTAATTTTGACATGTATGGATAGCTTAGATCTGGCGCTACATGTTGCAATTATCGGCGGCTTCTTAGAGTTAAAACTTGTGGAGAAAATTCAAACCTCGCAATGTTTATTTTCTTTCCGGCCAACATCTGTGTGCATATTACCTTCTATTTATTGCTCCATGCCTGTCAAATTCCCTGGGGTATGACTTGCTTTACTCATTCATAATTGCATGAAATATCAACCAAATTCAGTAATTTTGACATGTATGGATAGCTTAGATCTGGCGCTACATGTTGCAATTATCGGCGGCTTCTTAGAGTTAAAACTTGTGGAGAAAATTCAAACCTCGCAATGTTTATTTTCTTCCCGGCCACCATCTGTGTGCAGATTACCTGTTATTTATTGCTCCATGACTGTCAAATTCCATGGGGTATGGACTTGCTTTACTCATTCATAATTGCATGAAATATCAACCAAATTCAGTAATTTTGACATGTATGGATAGCTTAGATCTGGCGCTACATGTTGCAATTATCGGCGGCTTCTTAGAGTTAACACTTGTGGAGAAAATTCAAACCTCGCAATGTTTATTTTCTTCCCGGCCACCATCTGTGTGCAGATTACCTTTTATTTATTGCTCCATGCCTGTCAAATTCCCTGGGGTATGGACTTGCTTTACTCATTCATAATTGCATGAAATATCAACCAAATTCAGTAATTTTGACATGTATGGATAGCTTAGATCTGGCGCTACATGTTGCAATTATCGGCGGCTTCTTAGAGTTAACACTTGTGGAGAAAATTCAAACCTCGCAATGTTTATTTTCTTCCCGGCCACCATCTGTGTGCAGATTACCTTTTATTTATTGCTCCATGCCTGTCAAATTCCATGGGGTATGGACTTGCTTTACTCATTCATAATTGCATGAAATATCAACCAAATTCAGTAATTTTGACATGTATGGATAGCTTAGATCTGGCGCTACATGTTGCAATTATCGGCGGCTTCTTAGAGTTAACACTTGTGGAGAAAATTCAAACCTCGCAATGTTTATTTTCTTTCCGGCCAACATCTGTGTACATGTTACCGTCTATTTATTGCTCCATGCATGTCAAATTCCCTGGGGTATGGACTTGCTTTACTCATTCATAATTGCATGAAATATCAACCAAATTCAGTAATTTTGACATGTATGGATAGCTTAGATCTGGCGCTACATGTTGCAATTATCGGCGGCTTCTTAGAGTTAACACTTGTGGAGAAAATTCAAACCTCGCAATGTTTATTTTCTTCCCGGCCACCATCTGTGTGCAGATTACCTTTTATTTATTGCTCCATGCCTGTCAAATTCCCTGGGGTATGGACTTGCTTTACTCATTCATAATTGCATGAAATATCAACCAAATTCAGTAATTTTGACATGTATGGATAGCTTAGATCTGGCGCTACATGTTGCAATTATCGGCGGCTTCTGAGAGTTAAAACTTGTGGAGAAAATTCAAACCTCGCAATGTTTATTTTCTTCCCAGCCAACATCTGTGTACATGTTACCGTCTATTTATTGCTCCATGCATGTCAAATTCCCTGGGGTATGGACTTGCTTTACTCATTCATAATTGCATGAAATATCAACCAAATTCAGTAATTTTGACATGTATGGATAGCTTAGATCTGGCGCTACATGTTGCAATTATCGGCGGCTTCTTAGAGTTAACACTTGTGGAGAAAATTCAAACCTCGCAATGTTTATTTTCTTCCCGGCCACCATCTGTGTGCAGATTACCTTTTATTTATTGCTCCATGCCTGTCAAATTCCATGGGGTATGGACTTGCTTTACTCATTCATAATTGCATGAAATATCAACCAAATTCAGTAATTGTGACATGTATGGATAGCTTAGATCTGGCGCTACATGTTGCAATTATCGGCGGCTTCTTAGAGTTAAAACTTGTGGAGAAAATTCAAACCTCGCAATGTTTATTTTCTTTCCGGCCAACATCTGTGTGCATATTACCTTCTATTTATTGCTCCATGCCTGTCAAATTCCCTGGGGTATGACTTGCTTTACTCATTCATAATTGCATGAAATATCAACCAAATTCAGTAATTTTGACATGTATGGATAGCTTAGATCTGGCGCTACATGTTGCAATTATCGGCGGCTTCTTAGAGTTAAAACTTGTGGAGAAAATTCAAACCTCGCAATGTTTATTTTCTTCCCGGCCACCATCTGTGTGCAGATTACCTGTTATTTATTGCTCCATGCCTGTCAAATTCCATGGGGTATGGACTTGCTTTACTCATTCATAATTGCATGAAATATCAACCAAATTCAGTAATTTTGACATGTATGGATAGCTTAGATCTGGCGCTACATGTTGCAATTATCGGCGGCTTCTTAGAGTTAACACTTGTGGAGAAAATTCAAACCTCGCAATGTTTATTTTCTTCCCGGCCACCATCTGTGTGCAGATTACCTTTTATTTATTGCTCCATGCCTGTCAAATTCCCTGGGGTATGGACTTGCTTTACTCATTCATAATTGCATGAAATATCAACCAAATTCAGTAATTTTGACATGTATGGATAGCTTAGATCTGGCGCTACATGTTGCAATTATCGGCGGCTTCTTAGAGTTAACACTTGTGGAGAAAATTCAAACCTCGCAATGTTTATTTTCTTCCCGGCCACCATCTGTGTGCAGATTACCTTTTATTTATTGCTCCATGCCTGTCAAATTCCATGGGGTATGGACTTGCTTTACTCATTCATAATTGCATGAAATATCAACCAAATTCAGTAATTTTGACATGTATGGATAGCTTAGATCTGGCGCTACATGTTGCAATTATCGGCGGCTTCTTAGAGTTAAAACTTGTGGAGAAAATTCAAACCTCGCAATGTTTATTTTCTTTCCGGCCAACATCTGTGTGCATATTACCTTCTATTTATTGCTCCATGCCTGTCAAATTCCCTGGGGTATGACTTGCTTTACTCATTCATAATTGCATGAAATATCAACCAAATTCAGTAATTTTGACATGTATGGATAGCTTAGATCTGGCGCTACATGTTGCAATTATCGGCGGCTTCTTAGAGTTAAAACTTGTGGAGAAAATTCAAACCTCGCAATGTTTATTTTCTTCCCGGCCACCATCTGTGTGCAGATTACCTGTTATTTATTGCTCCATGCCTGTCAAATTCCATGGGGTATGGACTTGCTTTACTCATTCATAATTGCATGAAATATCAACCAAATTCAGTAATTTTGACATGTATGGATAGCTTAGATCTGGCGCTACATGTTGCAATTATCGGCGGCTTCTTAGAGTTAACACTTGTGGAGAAAATTCAAACCTCGCAATGTTTATTTTCTTCCCGGCCACCATCTGTGTGCAGATTACCTTTTATTTATTGCTCCATGCCTGTCAAATTCCCTGGGGTATGGACTTGCTTTACTCATTCATAATTGCATGAAATATCAACCAAATTCAGTAATTTTGACATGTATGGATAGCTTAGATCTGGCGCTACATGTTGCAATTACCGGCGGCTTCTTAGAGTTAAAACTTGTGGAGAAAATTCAAACCTCGCAATGTTTATTTTCTTCCCGGCCACCATCTGTGTGCAGATTACCTGTTATTTATTGCTCCATGCCTGTCAAATTCCATGGGGTATGGACTTGCTTTACTCATTCATAATTGCATGAAATATCAACCAAATTCAGTAATTTTGACATGTATGGATAGCTTAGATCTGGCGCTACATGTTGCAATTATCGGCGGCTTCTTAGAGTTAACACTTGTGGAGAAAATTCAAACCTCGCAATGTTTATTTTCTTCCCGGCCACCATCTGTGTGCAGATTACCTTTTATTTATTGCTCCATGCCTGTCAAATTCCCTGGGGTATGGACTTGCTTTACTCATTCATAATTGCATGAAATATCAACCAAATTCAGTAATTTTGACATGTATGGATAGCTTAGATCTGGCGCTACATGTTGCAATTATCGGCGGCTTCTTAGAGTTAACACTTGTGGAGAAAATTCAAACCTCGCAATGTTTATTTTCTTCCCGGCCACCATCTGTGTGCAGATTACCTTTTATTTATTGCTCCATGCCTGTCAAATTCCCTGGGGTATGGACTTGCTTTACTCATTCATAATTGCATGAAATATCAACCAAATTCAGTAATTTTGACATGTATGGATAGCTTAGATCTGGCGCTACATGTTGCAATTATCGGCGGCTTCTTAGAGTTAACACTTGTGGAGAAAATTCAAACCTCGCAATGTTTATTTTCTTCCCGGCCACCATCTGTGTGCAGATTACCTTTTATTTATTGCTCCATGCCTGTCAAATTCCCTGGGGTATGGACTTGCTTTACTCATTCATAATTGCATGAAATATCAACCAAATTCAGTAATTTTGACATGTATGGATAGCTTAGATCTGGCGCTACATGTTGCAATTATCGGCGGCTTCTTAGAGTTAACACTTGTGGAGAAAATTCAAACCTCGCAATGTTTATTTTCTTCCCGGCCACCATCTGTGTGCAGATTACCTTTTATTTATTGCTCCATGCCTGTCAAATTCCATGGGGTATGGACTTGCTTTACTCATTCATAATTGCATGAAATATCAACCAAATTCAGTAATTTTGACATGTATGGATAGCTTAGATCTGGCGCTACATGTTGCAATTATCGGCGGCTTCTTAGAGTTAAAACTTGTGGAGAAAATTCAAACCTCGCAATGTTTATTTTCTTTCCGGCCAACATCTGTGTGCATATTACCTTCTATTTATTGCTCCATGCCTGTCAAATTCCCTGGGGTATGACTTGCTTTACTCATTCATAATTGCATGAAATATCAACCAAATTCAGTAATTTTGACATGTATGGATAGCTTAGATCTGGCGCTACATGTTGCAATTATCGGCGGCTTCTTAGAGTTAAAACTTGTGGAGAAAATTCAAACCTCGCAATGTTTATTTTCTTCCCGGCCACCATCTGTGTGCAGATTACCTGTTATTTATTGCTCCATGACTGTCAAATTCCATGGGGTATGGACTTGCTTTACTCATTCATAATTGCATGAAATATCAACCAAATTCAGTAATTTTGACATGTATGGATAGCTTAGATCTGGCGCTACATGTTGCAATTATCGGCGGCTTCTTAGAGTTAACACTTGTGGAGAAAATTCAAACCTCGCAATGTTTATTTTCTTCCCGGCCACCATCTGTGTGCAGATTACCTTTTATTTATTGCTCCATGCCTGTCAAATTCCCTGGGGTATGGACTTGCTTTACTCATTCATAATTGCATGAAATATCAACCAAATTCAGTAATTTTGACATGTATGGATAGCTTAGATCTGGCGCTACATGTTGCAATTATCGGCGGCTTCTTAGAGTTAACACTTGTGGAGAAAATTCAAACCTCGCAATGTTTATTTTCTTCCCGGCCACCATCTGTGTGCAGATTACCTTTTATTTATTGCTCCATGCCTGTCAAATTCCATGGGGTATGGACTTGCTTTACTCATTCATAATTGCATGAAATATCAACCAAATTCAGTAATTTTGACATGTATGGATAGCTTAGATCTGGCGCTACATGTTGCAATTATCGGCGGCTTCTTAGAGTTAACACTTGTGGAGAAAATTCAAACCTCGCAATGTTTATTTTCTTTCCGGCCAACATCTGTGTACATGTTACCGTCTATTTATTGCTCCATGCATGTCAAATTCCCTGGGGTATGGACTTGCTTTACTCATTCATAATTGCATGAAATATCAACCAAATTCAGTAATTTTGACATGTATGGATAGCTTAGATCTGGCGCTACATGTTGCAATTATCGGCGGCTTCTTAGAGTTAACACTTGTGGAGAAAATTCAAACCTCGCAATGTTTATTTTCTTCCCGGCCACCATCTGTGTGCAGATTACCTTTTATTTATTGCTCCATGCCTGTCAAATTCCCTGGGGTATGGACTTGCTTTACTCATTCATAATTGCATGAAATATCAACCAAATTCAGTAATTTTGACATGTATGGATAGCTTAGATCTGGCGCTACATGTTGCAATTATCGGCGGCTTCTGAGAGTTAAAACTTGTGGAGAAAATTCAAACCTCGCAATGTTTATTTTCTTCCCAGCCAACATCTGTGTACATGTTACCGTCTATTTATTGCTCCATGCATGTCAAATTCCCTGGGGTATGGACTTGCTTTACTCATTCATAATTGCATGAAATATCAACCAAATTCAGTAATTTTGACATGTATGGATAGCTTAGATCTGGCGCTACATGTTGCAATTATCGGCGGCTTCTTAGAGTTAACACTTGTGGAGAAAATTCAAACCTCGCAATGTTTATTTTCTTCCCGGCCACCATCTGTGTGCAGATTACCTTTTATTTATTGCTCCATGCCTGTCAAATTCCATGGGGTATGGACTTGCTTTACTCATTCATAATTGCATGAAATATCAACCAAATTCAGTAATTGTGACATGTATGGATAGCTTAGATCTGGCGCTACATGTTGCAATTATCGGCGGCTTCTTAGAGTTAAAACTTGTGGAGAAAATTCAAACCTCGCAATGTTTATTTTCTTTCCGGCCAACATCTGTGTGCATATTACCTTCTATTTATTGCTCCATGCCTGTCAAATTCCCTGGGGTATGACTTGCTTTACTCATTCATAATTGCATGAAATATCAACCAAATTCAGTAATTTTGACATGTATGGATAGCTTAGATCTGGCGCTACATGTTGCAATTATCGGCGGCTTCTTAGAGTTAAAACTTGTGGAGAAAATTCAAACCTCGCAATGTTTATTTTCTTCCCGGCCACCATCTGTGTGCAGATTACCTGTTATTTATTGCTCCATGCCTGTCAAATTCCATGGGGTATGGACTTGCTTTACTCATTCATAATTGCATGAAATATCAACCAAATTCAGTAATTTTGACATGTATGGATAGCTTAGATCTGGCGCTACATGTTGCAATTATCGGCGGCTTCTTAGAGTTAACACTTGTGGAGAAAATTCAAACCTCGCAATGTTTATTTTCTTCCCGGCCACCATCTGTGTGCAGATTACCTTTTATTTATTGCTCCATGCCTGTCAAATTCCCTGGGGTATGGACTTGCTTTACTCATTCATAATTGCATGAAATATCAACCAAATTCAGTAATTTTGACATGTATGGATAGCTTAGATCTGGCGCTACATGTTGCAATTATCGGCGGCTTCTTAGAGTTAACACTTGTGGAGAAAATTCAAACCTCGCAATGTTTATTTTCTTCCCGGCCACCATCTGTGTGCAGATTACCTTTTATTTATTGCTCCATGCCTGTCAAATTCCATGGGGTATGGACTTGCTTTACTCATTCATAATTGCATGAAATATCAACCAAATTCAGTAATTTTGACATGTATGGATAGCTTAGATCTGGCGCTACATGTTGCAATTATCGGCGGCTTCTTAGAGTTAAAACTTGTGGAGAAAATTCAAACCTCGCAATGTTTATTTTCTTTCCGGCCAACATCTGTGTGCATATTACCTTCTATTTATTGCTCCATGCCTGTCAAATTCCCTGGGGTATGACTTGCTTTACTCATTCATAATTGCATGAAATATCAACCAAATTCAGTAATTTTGACATGTATGGATAGCTTAGATCTGGCGCTACATGTTGCAATTATCGGCGGCTTCTTAGAGTTAAAACTTGTGGAGAAAATTCAAACCTCGCAATGTTTATTTTCTTCCCGGCCACCATCTGTGTGCAGATTACCTGTTATTTATTGCTCCATGCCTGTCAAATTCCATGGGGTATGGACTTGCTTTACTCATTCATAATTGCATGAAATATCAACCAAATTCAGTAATTTTGACATGTATGGATAGCTTAGATCTGGCGCTACATGTTGCAATTATCGGCGGCTTCTTAGAGTTAACACTTGTGGAGAAAATTCAAACCTCGCAATGTTTATTTTCTTCCCGGCCACCATCTGTGTGCAGATTACCTTTTATTTATTGCTCCATGCCTGTCAAATTCCCTGGGGTATGGACTTGCTTTACTCATTCATAATTGCATGAAATATCAACCAAATTCAGTAATTTTGACATGTATGGATAGCTTAGATCTGGCGCTACATGTTGCAATTACCGGCGGCTTCTTAGAGTTAAAACTTGTGGAGAAAATTCAAACCTCGCAATGTTTATTTTCTTCCCGGCCACCATCTGTGTGCAGATTACCTTTTATTTATTGCTCCATGCCTGTCAAATTCCCTCGGGTATGGACTTGCTTTACTCATTCATAATTGCATGAAATATCAACCAAATTCAGTAATTTTGACATGTATGGATAGCTTAGATCTGGCGCTACATGTTGCAATTATCGGCGGCTTCTGAGAGTTAAAACTTGTGGAGAAAATTCAAACCTCGCAATGTTTATTTTCTTCCCAGCCAACATCTGTGTACATGTTACCGTCTATTTATTGCTCCATGCATGTCAAATTCCCTGGGGTATGGACTTGCTTTACTCATTCATAATTGCATGAAATATCAACCAAATTCAGTAATTTGGACATGTATGGATAGCTTAGATCTGGCGCTACATGTTGCAATTATCGGCGGCTTCTTAGAGTTAACACTTGTGGAGAAAATTCAAACCTCGCAATGTTTATTTTCTTCCCGGCCACCATCTGTGTGCAGATTACCTTTTATTTATTGCTCCATGCCTGTCAAATTCCCTGGGGTATGGACTTGCTTTACTCATTCATAATTGCATGAAATATCAACCAAATTCAGTAATTTTGACATGTATGGATAGCTTAGATCTGGCGCTACATGTTGCAATTATCGGCGGCTTCTTAGAGTTAAAACTTGTGGAGAAAATTCAAACCTCGCAATGTTTATTTTCTTTCCGGCCAACATCTGTGTGCATATTACCTTCTATTTATTGCTCCATGCCTGTCAAATTCCCTGGGGTATGACTTGCTTTACTCATTCATAATTGCATGAAATATCAACCAAATTCAGTAATTTTGACATGTATGGATAGCTTAGATCTGGCGCTACATGTTGCAATTATCGGCGGCTTCTTAGAGTTAAAACTTGTGGAGAAAATTCAAACCTCGCAATGTTTATTTTCTTCCCGGCCACCATCTGTGTGCAGATTACCTGTTATTTATTGCTCCATGCCTGTCAAATTCCACGGGGTATGGACTTGCTTTACTCATTCATAATTGCATGAAATATCAACCAAATTCAGTAATTTTGACATGTATGGATAGCTTAGATCTGGCGCTACATGTTGCAATTATCGGCGGCTTCTTAGAGTTAACACTTGTGGAGAAAATTCAAACCTCGCAATGTTTATTTTCTTCCCGGCCACCATCTGTGTGCAGATTACCTTTTATTTATTGCTCCATGCCTGTCAAATTCCCTGGGGTATGGACTTGCTTTACTCATTCATAATTGCATGAAATATCAACCAAATTCAGTAATTTTGACATGTATGGATAGCTTAGATCTGGCGCTACATGTTGCAATTATCGGCGGCTTCTTAGAGTTAAAACTTGTGGAGAAAATTCAAACCTCGCAATGTTTATTTTCTTTCCGGCCAACATCTGTGTACATGTTACCGTCTATTTATTGCTCCATGCATGTCAAATTCCCTGGGGTATGGACTTGCTTTACTCATTCATAATTGCATGAAATATCAACCAAATTCAGTAATTTTGACATGTATGGATAGCTTAGATCTGGCGCTACATGTTGCAATTATCGGCGGCTTCTTAGAGTTAACACTTGTGGAGAAAATTCAAACCTCGCAATGTTTATTTTCTTCCCGGCCACCATCTGTGTGCAGATTACCTTTTATTTATTGCTCCATGCCTGTCAAATTCCCTGGGGTATGGACTTGCTTTACTCATTCATAATTGCATGAAATATCAACCAAATTCAGTAATTTTGACATGTATGGATAGCTTAGATCTGGCGCTACATGTTGCAATTATCGGCGGCTTCTTAGAGTTAAAACTTGTGGAGAAAATTCAAACCTCGCAATGTTTATTTTCTTTCCGGCCAACATCTGTGTACATGTTACCGTCTATTTATTGCTCCATGCATGTCAAATTCCCTGGGGTATGGACTTGCTTTACTCATTCATAATTGCATGAAATATCAACCAAATTCAGTAATTTTGACATGTATGGATAGCTTAGATCTGGCGGTACATGTTGCAATTATCGGCGGCTTCTTAGAGTTAACACTTGTGGAGAAAATTCAAACCTCGCAATGTTTATTTTCTTCCCGGCCACCATCTGTGTGCAGATTACCTTTTATTTATTGCTCCATGCCTGTCAAATTCCCTGGGGTATGGACTTGCTTTACTCATTCATAATTGCATGAAATATCAACCAAATTCAGTAATTTTGACATGTATGGATAGCTTAGATCTGGCGCTACATGTTGCAATTATCGGCGGCTTCTGAGAGTTAAAACTTGTGGAGAAAATTCAAACCTCGCAATGTTTATTTTCTTCCCAGCCAACATCTGTGTACATGTTACCGTCTATTTATTGCTCCATGCATGTCAAATTCCCTGGCGTATGGACTTGCTTTACTCATTCATAATTGCATGAAATATCAACCAAATTCAGTAATTTTGACATGTATGGATAGCTTAGATCTGGCGCTACATGTTGCAATTATCGGCGGCTTCTTAGAGTTAACACTTGTGGAGAAAATTCAAACCTCGCAATGTTTATTTTCTTCCCGTCCACCATCTGTGTGCAGATTACCTTTTATTTATTGCTCCATGCCTGTCAAATTCCATGGGGTATGGACTTGCTTTACTCATTCATAATTGCATGAAATATCAACCAAATTCAGTAATTTTGACATGTATGGATAGCTTAGATCTGGCGCTACATGTTGCAATTATCGGCGGCTTCTTAGAGTTAACACTTGTGGAGAAAATTCAAACCTCGCAATGTTTATTTTCTTCCCGGCCACCATCTGTGTGCAGATTACCTTTTATTTATTGCTCCATGCCTGTCAAATTCCCTGGGGTATGGACTTGCTTTACTCATTCATAATTGCATGAAATATCAACCAAATTCAGTAATTTTGCCATGTATGGATAGCTTAGATCTGGCGCTACATGTTGCAATTATCGGCGGCTTCTTAGAGTTAAAACTTGTGGAGAAAATTCAAACCTCGCAATGTTTATTTTCTTTCCGGCCAACATCTGTGTACATGTTACCTTTTATTTATTGCTCCATGCATGTCAAATTCCCTGGGGTATGGACTTGCTTTACTCATTCATAATTGCATGAAATATCAACCAAATTCAGTAATTTTGACATGTATGGATAGCTTAGATCTGGCGCTACATGTTGCAATTCTCGGCGGCTTCTTAGAGTTAACACTTGTGGAGAAAATTCAAACCTCGCAATGTTTATTTTCTTCCCGGCCACCATCTGTGTGCAGATTACCTTTTATTTATTGCTCCATGCCTGTCAAAATCCATGGGGTATGGACTTGCTTTACTCATTCATAATTGCATGAAATATCAACCAAATTCAGTAATTTTGACATGTATGGATAGCTTAGATCTGGCGCTACATGTTGCAATTATCGGCGGCTTCTTAGAGTTAAAACTTGTGGAGAAAATTCAAACCTCGCAATGTTTATTTTCTTTCCGGCCAACATCTGTGTGCATATTACCTTCTATTTATTGCTCCATGCCTGTCAAATTCCCTGGGGTATGACTTGCTTTACTCATTCATAATTGCATGAAATATCAACCAAATTCAGTAATTTTGACATGTATGGATATCTTAGATCTGGCGCTACATATTGCAATTATCGGCGGCTTCTTAGAGTTAAAACTTGTGGAGAAAATTCAAACCTCGCAATGTTTATTTTCTTCCCGGCCAACATCTGTGTACATGTTACCGTCTATTTATTGCTCCATGCATGTCAAATTCCCTGGGGTATGGACTTGCTTTACTCATTCATAATTGCATGAAATATCAACCAAATTCAGTAATTTTGACATGTATGGATAGCTTAGATCTGGCGCTACATGTTGCAATTATCGGCGGCTTCTTAGAGTTAACACTTGTGGAGAAAATTCAAACCTCGCAATGTTTATTTTCTTCCCGGCCACCATCTGTGTGCAGATTACCTTTTATTTATTGCTCCATGCCTGTCAAATTCCCTGGGGTATGGACTTGCTTTACTCATTCATAATTGCATGAAATATCAACCAAATTCAGTAATTTTGCCATGTATGGATAGCTTAGATCTGGCGCTACATGTTGCAATTATCGGCGGCTTCTTAGAGTTAAAACTTGTGGAGAAAATTCAAACCTCGCAATGTTTATTTTCTTTCCGGCCAACATCTGTGTACATGTTACCTTTTATTTATTGCTCCATGCATGTCAAATTCCCTGGGGTATGGACTTGCTTTACTCATTCATAATTGCATGAAATATCAACCAAATTCAGTAATTTTGACATGTATGGATAGCTTAGATCTGGCGCTACATGTTGCAATTATCGGCGGCTTCTTAGAGTTAACACTTGTGGAGAAAATTCAAACCTCGCAATGTTTATTTTCTTCCCGGCCACCATCTGTGTGCAGATTACCTTTTATTTATTGCTCCATGCCTGTCAAATTCCCTGGGGTATGGACTTGCTTTACTCATTCATAATTGCATGAAATATCAACCAAATTCAGTAATTTTGCAATGTATGGATAGCTTAGATCTGGCGCTACATGTTGCAATTATCGGCGGCTTCTTAGAGTTAAAACTTGTGGAGAAAATTCAAACCTCGCAATGTTTATTTTCTTTCCGGCCAACATCTGTGTGCAGATTACCTTTTATTTATTGCTCCATGCATGTCAAATTCCCTGGGGTATGGACTTGCTTTACTCATTCATAATTGCATGAAATATCAACCAAATTCAGTAATTTTGACATGTATGGATAGCTTAGATCTGGCGCTACATGTTGCAATTATCGGCGGCTTCTGAGAGTTAAAACTTGTGGAGAAAATTCAAACCTCGCAATGTTTATTTTCTTCCCAGCCAACATCTGTGTACATGTTACCGTCTATTTATTGCTCCATGCATGTCAAATTCCCTGGGGTATGGACTTGCTTTACTCATTCATAATTGCATGAAATATCAACCAAATTCAGTAATTTTGACATGTATGGATAGCTTAGATCTGGCGCTACATGTTGCAATTATCGGCGGCTTCTTAGAGTTAACACTTGTGGAGAAAATTCAAACCTCGCAATGTTTATTTTCTTCCCGGCCACCATCTGTGTGCAGATTACCTTTTATTTATTGCTCCATGCCTGTCAAATTCCATGGGGTATGGACTTGCTTTACTCATTCATAATTGCATGAAATATCAACCAAATTCAGTAATTTTGACATGTATGGATAGCTTAGATCTGGCGCTACATGTTGCAATTATCGGCGGCTTCTTAGAGTTAAAACTTGTGGAGAAAATTCAAACCTCGCAATGTTTATTTTCTTTCCGGCCAACATCTGTGTGCATATTACCTTCTATTTATTGCTCCATGCCTGTCAAATTCCCTGGGGTATGACTTGCTTTACTCATTCATAATTGCATGAAATATCAACCAAATTCAGTAATTTTGACATGTATGGATAGCTTAGATCTGGCGCTACATTTTGCAATTATCGGCGGCTTCTTAGAGTTAAAACTTGTGGAGAAAATTCAAACCTCGCAATGTTTATTTTCTTCCCAGCCAACATCTGTGTACATGTTACCGTCTATTTATTGCTCCATGCATGTCAAATTCCCTGGGGTATGGACTTGCTTTACTCATTCATAATTGCATGAAATATCAACCAAATTCAGTAATTTTGACATGTATGGATAGCTTAGATCTGGCGCTACATGTTGCAATTATCGGCGGCTTCTGAGAGTTAAAACTTGTGGAGAAAATTCAAACCTCGCAATGTTTATTTTCTTCCCAGCCAACATCTGTGTACATGTTACCGTCTATTTATTGCTCCATGCATGTCAAATTCCCTGGGGTATGGACTTGCTTTACTCATTCATAATTGCATGAAATATCAACCAAATTCAGTAATTTTGACATGTATGGATAGCTTAGATCTGGCGCTACATGTTGCAATTATCGGCGGCTTCTTAGAGTTAACACTTGTGGAGAAAATTCAAACCTCGCAATGTTTATTTTCTTCCCGGCCACCATCTGTGTGCAGATTACCTTTTATTTATTGCTCCATGCCTGTCAAATTCCATGGGGTATGGACTTGCTTTACTCATTCATAATTGCATGAAATATCAACCAAATTCAGTAATTGTGACATGTATGGATAGCTTAGATCTGGCGCTACATGTTGCAATTATCGGCGGCTTCTTAGAGTTAAAACTTGTGGAGAAAATTCAAACCTCGCAATGTTTATTTTCTTTCCGGCCAACATCTGTGTGCATATTACCTTCTATTTATTGCTCCATGCCTGTCAAATTCCCTGGGGTATGACTTGCTTTACTCATTCATAATTGCATGAAATATCAACCAAATTCAGTAATTTTGACATGTATGGATAGCTTAGATCTGGCGCTACATGTTGCAATTATCGGCGGCTTCTTAGAGTTAAAACTTGTGGAGAAAATTCAAACCTCGCAATGTTTATTTTCTTCCCGGCCACCATCTGTGTGCAGATTACCTTTTATTTATTGCTCCATGCCTGTCAAATTCCATGGGGTATGGACTTGCTTTACTCATTCATAATTGCATGAAATATCAACCAAATTCAGTAATTTTGACATGTATGGATAGCTTAGATCTGGCGCTACATGTTGCAATTATCGGCGGCTTCTTAGAGTTAAAACTTGTGGAGAAAATTCAAACCTCGCAATGTTTATTTTCTTTCCGGCCAACATCTGTGTGCATATTACCTTCTATTTATTGCTCCATGCCTGTCAAATTCCCTGGGGTATGACTTGCTTTACTCATTCATAATTGCATGAAATATCAACCAAATTCAGTAATTTTGACATGTATGGATAGCTTAGATCTGGCGCTACATTTTGCAATTATCGGCGGCTTCTTAGAGTTAAAACTTGTGGAGAAAATTCAAACCTCGCAATGTTTATTTTCTTCCCAGCCAACATCTGTGTACATGTTACCGTCTATTTATTGCTCCATGCATGTCAAATTCCCTGGGGTATGGACTTGCTTTACTCATTCATAATTGCATGAAATATCAACCAAATTCAGTAATTTTGACATGTATGGATAGCTTAGATCTGGCGCTACATGTTGCAATTATCGGCGGCTTCTGAGAGTTAAAACTTGTGGAGAAAATTCAAACCTCGCAATGTTTATTTTCTTCCCAGCCAACATCTGTGTACATGTTACCGTCTATTTATTGCTCCATGCATGTCAAATTCCCTGGGGTATGGACTTGCTTTACTCATTCATAATTGCATGAAATATCAACCAAATTCAGTAATTTTGACATGTATGGATAGCTTAGATCTGGCGCTACATGTTGCAATTATCGGCGGCTTCTTAGAGTTAACACTTGTGGAGAAAATTCAAACCTCGCAATGTTTATTTTCTTCCCGGCCACCATCTGTGTGCAGATTACCTTTTATTTATTGCTCCATGCCTGTCAAATTCCATGGGGTATGGACTTGCTTTACTCATTCATAATTGCATGAAATATCAACCAAATTCAGTAATTGTGACATGTATGGATAGCTTAGATCTGGCGCTACATGTTGCAATTATCGGCGGCTTCTTAGAGTTAAAACTTGTGGAGAAAATTCAAACCTCGCAATGTTTATTTTCTTTCCGGCCAACATCTGTGTGCATATTACCTTCTATTTATTGCTCCATGCCTGTCAAATTCCCTGGGGTATGACTTGCTTTACTCATTCATAATTGCATGAAATATCAACCAAATTCAGTAATTTTGACATGTATGGATAGCTTAGATCTGGCGCTACATGTTGCAATTATCGGCGGCTTCTTAGAGTTAAAACTTGTGGAGAAAATTCAAACCTCGCAATGTTTATTTTCTTCCCGGCCACCATCTGTGTGCAGATTACCTGTTATTTATTGCTCCATGCCTGTCAAATTCCATGGGGTATGGACTTGCTTTACTCATTCATAATTGCATGAAATATCAACCAAATTCAGTAATTTTGACATGTATGGATAGCTTAGATCTGGCGCTACATGTTGCAATTATCGGCGGCTTCTTAGAGTTAACACTTGTGGAGAAAATTCAAACCTCGCAATGTTTATTTTCTTCCCGGCCACCATCTGTGTGCAGATTACCTTTTATTTATTGCTCCATGCCTGTCAAATTCCCTGGGGTATGGACTTGCTTTACTCATTCATAATTGCATGAAATATCAACCAAATTCAGTAATTTTGACATGTATGGATAGCTTAGATCTGGCGCTACATGTTGCAATTATCGGCGGCTTCTTAGAGTTAACACTTGTGGAGAAAATTCAAACCTCGCAATGTTTATTTTCTTCCCGGCCACCATCTGTGTGCAGATTACCTTTTATTTATTGCTCCATGCCTGTCAAATTCCATGGGGTATGGACTTGCTTTACTCATTCATAATTGCATGAAATATCAACCAAATTCAGTAATTTTGACATGTATGGATAGCTTAGATCTGGCGCTACATGTTGCAATTATCGGCGGCTTCTTAGAGTTAACACTTGTGGAGAAAATCCAAACCTCGCAATGTTTATTTTCTTTCCGGCCAACATCTGTGTACATGTTACCGTCTATTTATTGCTCCATGCATGTCAAATTCCCTGGGGTATGGACTTGCTTTACTCATTCATAATTGCATGAAATATCAACCAAATTCAGTAATTTTGACATGTATGGATAGCTTAGATCTGGCGCTACATGTTGCAATTATCGGCGGCTTCTTAGAGTTAACACTTGTGGAGAAAATTCAAACCTCGCAATGTTTATTTTCTTCCCGGCCACCATCTGTGTGCAGATTACCTTTTATTTATTGCTCCATGCCTGTCAAATTCCCTGGGGTATGGACTTGCTTTACTCATTCATAATTGCATGAAATATCAACCAAATTCAGTAATTTTGACATGTATGGATAGCTTAGATCTGGCGCTACATGTTGCAATTATCGGCGGCTTCTGAGAGTTAAAACTTGTGGAGAAAATTCAAACCTCGCAATGTTTATTTTCTTCCCAGCCAACATCTGTGTACATGTTACCGTCTATTTATTGCTCCATGCATGTCAAATTCCCTGGGGTATGGACTTGCTTTACTCATTCATAATTGCATGAAATATCAACCAAATTCAGTAATTTTGACATGTATGGATAGCTTAGATCTGGCGCTACATGTTGCAATTATCGGCGGCTTCTTAGAGTTAACACTTGTGGAGAAAATTCAAACCTCGCAATGTTTATTTTCTTCCCGGCCACCATCTGTGTGCAGATTACCTTTTATTTATTGCTCCATGCCTGTCAAATTCCATGGGGTATGGACTTGCTTTACTCATTCATAATTGCATGAAATATCAACCAAATTCAGTAATTGTGACATGTATGGATAGCTTAGATCTGGCGCTACATGTTGCAATTATCGGCGGCTTCTTAGAGTTAAAACTTGTGGAGAAAATTCAAACCTCGCAATGTTTATTTTCTTTCCGGCCAACATCTGTGTGCATATTACCTTCTATTTATTGCTCCATGCCTGTCAAATTCCCTGGGGTATGACTTGCTTTACTCATTCATAATTGCATGAAATATCAACCAAATTCAGTAATTTTGACATGTATGGATAGCTTAGATCTGGCGCTACATGTTGCAATTATCGGCGGCTTCTTAGAGTTAAAACTTGTGGAGAAAATTCAAACCTCGCAATGTTTATTTTCTTCCCGGCCACCATCTGTGTGCAGATTACCTGTTATTTATTGCTCCATGCCTGTCAAATTCCATGGGGTATGGACTTGCTTTACTCATTCATAATTGCATGAAATATCAACCAAATTCAGTAATTTTGACATGTATGGATAGCTTAGATCTGGCGCTACATGTTGCAATTATCGGCGGCTTCTTAGAGTTAACACTTGTGGAGAAAATTCAAACCTCGCAATGTTTATTTTCTTCCCGGCCACCATCTGTGTGCAGATTACCTTTTATTTATTGCTCCATGCCTGTCAAATTCCATGGGGTATGGACTTGCTTTACTCATTCATAATTGCATGAAATATCAACCAAATTCAGTAATTTTGACATGTATGGATAGCTTAGATCTGGCGCTACATGTTGCAATTATCGGCGGCTTCTTAGAGTTAACACTTGTGGAGAAAATTCAAACCTCGCAATGTTTATTTTCTTCCCGGCCACCATCTGTGTGCAGATTACCTTTTATTTATTGCTCCATGCCTGTCAAATTCCATGGGGTATGGACTTGCTGTACTCATTCATAATTGCATGAAATATCAACCAAATTCAGTAATTTTGACATGTATGGATAGCTTAGATCTGGCGCTACATGTTGCAATTATCGGCGGCTTCTTAGAGTTAAAACTTGTGGAGAAAATTCAAACCTCGCAATGTTTATTTTCTTCCCGGCCACCATCTGTGTGCAGATTACCTGTTATTTATTGCTCCATGCCTGTCAAATTCCATGGGGTATGGACTTGCTTTACTCATTCATAATTGCATGAAATATCAACCAAATTCAGTAATTTTGACATGTATGGATAGCTTAGATCTGGCGCTACATGTTGCAATTATCGGCGGCTTCTTAGAGTTAACACTTGTGGAGAAAATTCAAACCTCGCAATGTTTATTTTCTTCCCGGCCACCATCTGTGTGCAGATTACCTTTTATTTATTGCTCCATGCCTGTCAAATTCCCTGGGGTATGGACTTGCTTTACTCATTCATAATTGCATGAAATATCAACCAAATTCAGTAATTTTGACATGTATGGATAGCTTAGATCTGGCGCTACATGTTGCAATTATCGGCGGCTTCTTAGAGTTAACACTTGTGGAGAAAATTCAAACCTCGCAATGTTTATTTTCTTCCCGGCCACCATCTGTGTGCAGATTACCTTTTATTTATTGCTCCATGCCTGTCAAATTCCATGGGGTATGGACTTGCTTTACTCATTCATAATTGCATGAAATATCAACCAAATTCAGTAATTTTGACATGTATGGATAGCTTAGATCTGGCGCTACATGTTGCAATTATCGGCGGCTTCTTAGAGTTAACACTTGTGGAGAAAATTCAAACCTCGCAATGTTTATTTTCTTTCCGGCCAACATCTGTGTACATGTTACCGTCTATTTATTGCTCCATGCATGTCAAATTCCCTGGGGTATGGACTTGCTTTACTCATTCATAATTGCATGAAATATCAACCAAATTCAGTAATTTTGACATGTATGGATAGCTTAGATCTGGCGCTACATGTTGCAATTATCGGCGGCTTCTTAGAGTTAACACTTGTGGAGAAAATTCAAACCTCGCAATGTTTATTTTCTTCCCGGCCACCATCTGTGTGCAGATTACCTTTTATTTATTGCTCCATGCCTGTCAAATTCCCTGGGGTATGGACTTGCTTTACTCATTCATAATTGCATGAAATATCAACCAAATTCAGTAATTTTGACATGTATGGATAGCTTAGATCTGGCGCTACATGTTGCAATTATCGGCGGCTTCTGAGAGTTAAAACTTGTGGAGAAAATTCAAACCTCGCAATGTTTATTTTCTTCCCAGCCAACATCTGTGTACATGTTACCGTCTATTTATTGCTCCATGCATGTCAAATTCCCTGGGGTATGGACTTGCTTTACTCATTCATAATTGCATGAAATATCAACCAAATTCAGTAATTTTGACATGTATGGATAGCTTAGATCTGGCGCTACATGTTGCAATTATCGGCGGCTTCTTAGAGTTAACACTTGTGGAGAAAATTCAAACCTCGCAATGTTTATTTTCTTCCCGGCCACCATCTGTGTGCAGATTACCTTTTATTTATTGCTCCATGCCTGTCAAATTCCATGGGGTATGGACTTGCTTTACTCATTCATAATTGCATGAAATATCAACCAAATTCAGTAATTGTGACATGTATGGATAGCTTAGATCTGGCGCTACATGTTGCAATTATCGGCGGCTTCTTAGAGTTAAAACTTGTGGAGAAAATTCAAACCTCGCAATGTTTATTTTCTTTCCGGCCAACATCTGTGTGCATATTACCTTCTATTTATTGCTCCATGCCTGTCAAATTCCCTGGGGTATGACTTGCTTTACTCATTCATAATTGCATGAAATATCAACCAAATTCAGTAATTTTGACATGTATGGATAGCTTAGATCTGGCGCTACATGTTGCAATTATCGGCGGCTTCTTAGAGTTAAAACTTGTGGAGAAAATTCAAACCTCGCAATGTTTATTTTCTTCCCGGCCACCATCTGTGTGCAGATTACCTGTTATTTATTGCTCCATGCCTGTCAAATTCCATGGGGTATGGACTTGCTTTACTCATTCATAATTGCATGAAATATCAACCAAATTCAGTAATTTTGACATGTATGGATAGCTTAGATCTGGCGCTACATGTTGCAATTATCGGCGGCTTCTTAGAGTTAACACTTGTGGAGAAAATTCAAACCTCGCAATGTTTATTTTCTTCCCGGCCACCATCTGTGTGCAGATTACCTTTTATTTATTGCTCCATGCCTGTCAAATTCCCTGGGGTATGGACTTGCTTTACTCATTCATAATTGCATGAAATATCAACCAAATTCAGTAATTTTGACATGTATGGATAGCTTAGATCTGGCGCTACATGTTGCAATTATCGGCGGCTTCTTAGAGTTAACACTTGTGGAGAAAATTCAAACCTCGCAATGTTTATTTTCTTCCCGGCCACCATCTGTGTGCAGATTACCTTTTATTTATTGCTCCATGCCTGTCAAATTCCATGGGGTATGGACTTGCTTTACTCATTCATAATTGCATGAAATATCAACCAAATTCAGTAATTTTGACATGTATGGATAGCTTAGATCTGGCGCTACATGTTGCAATTATCGGCGGCTTCTTAGAGTTAAAACTTGTGGAGAAAATTCAAACCTCGCAATGTTTATTTTCTTTCCGGCCAACATCTGTGTGCATATTACCTTCTATTTATTGCTCCATGCCTGTCAAATTCCCTGGGGTATGACTTGCTTTACTCATTCATAATTGCATGAAATATCAACCAAATTCAGTAATTTTGACATGTATGGATAGCTTAGATCTGGCGCTACATGTTGCAATTATCGGCGGCTTCTGAGAGTTAAAACTTGTGGAGAAAATTCAAACCTCGCAATGTTTATTTTCTTCCCAGCCAACATCTGTGTACATGTTACCGTCTATTTATTGCTCCATGCATGTCAAATTCCCTGGGGTATGGACTTGCTTTACTCATTCATAATTGCATGAAATATCAACCAAATTCAGTAATTTGGACATGTATGGATAGCTTAGATCTGGCGCTACATGTTGCAATTATCGGCGGCTTCTTAGAGTTAACACTTGTGGAGAAAATTCAAACCTCGCAATGTTTATTTTCTTCCCGGCCACCATCTGTGTGCAGATTACCTTTTATTTATTGCTCCATGCCTGTCAAATTCCCTGGGGTATGGACTTGCTTTACTCATTCATAATTGCATGAAATATCAACCAAATTCAGTAATTTTGACATGTATGGATAGCTTAGATCTGGCGCTACATGTTGCAATTATCGGCGGCTTCTTAGAGTTAAAACTTGTGGAGAAAATTCAAACCTCGCAATGTTTATTTTCTTTCCGGCCAACATCTGTGTGCATATTACCTTCTATTTATTGCTCCATGCCTGTCAAATTCCCTGGGGTATGACTTGCTTTACTCATTCATAATTGCATGAAATATCAACCAAATTCAGTAATTTTGACATGTATGGATAGCTTAGATCTGGCGCTACATGTTGCAATTATCGGCGGCTTCTTAGAGTTAAAACTTGTGGAGAAAATTCAAACCTCGCAATGTTTATTTTCTTCCCGGCCACCATCTGTGTGCAGATTACCTGTTATTTATTGCTCCATGCCTGTCAAATTCCACGGGGTATGGACTTGCTTTACTCATTCATAATTGCATGAAATATCAACCAAATTCAGTAATTTTGACATGTATGGATAGCTTAGATCTGGCGCTACATGTTGCAATTATCGGCGGCTTCTTAGAGTTAAAACTTGTGGAGAAAATTCAAACCTCGCAATGTTTATTTTCTTTCCGGCCAACATCTGTGTACATGTTACCGTCTATTTATTGCTCCATGCATGTCAAATTCCCTGGGGTATGGACTTGCTTTACTCATTCATAATTGCATGAAATATCAACCAAATTCAGTAATTTTGACATGTATGGATAGCTTAGATCTGGCGCTACATGTTGCAATTATCGGCGGCTTCTTAGAGTTAACACTTGTGGAGAAAATTCAAACCTCGCAATGTTTATTTTCTTCCCGGCCACCATCTGTGTGCAGATTACCTTTTATTTATTGCTCCATGCCTGTCAAATTCCCTGGGGTATGGACTTGCTTTACTCATTCATAATTGCATGAAATATCAACCAAATTCAGTAATTTTGACATGTATGGATAGCTTAGATCTGGCGCTACATGTTGCAATTATCGGCGGCTTCTGAGAGTTAAAACTTGTGGAGAAAATTCAAACCTCGCAATGTTTATTTTCTTCCCAGCCAACATCTGTGTACATGTTACCGTCTATTTATTGCTCCATGCATGTCAAATTCCCTGGCGTATGGACTTGCTTTACTCATTCATAATTGCATGAAATATCAACCAAATTCAGTAATTTTGACATGTATGGATAGCTTAGATCTGGCGCTACATGTTGCAATTATCGGCGGCTTCTTAGAGTTAACACTTGTGGAGAAAATTCAAACCTCGCAATGTTTATTTTCTTCCCGTCCACCATCTGTGTGCAGATTACCTTTTATTTATTGCTCCATGCCTGTCAAATTCCATGGGGTATGGACTTGCTTTACTCATTCATAATTGCATGAAATATCAACCAAATTCAGTAATTTTGACATGTATGGATAGCTTAGATCTGGCGCTACATGTTGCAATTATCGGCGGCTTCTTAGAGTTAACACTTGTGGAGAAAATTCAAACCTCGCAATGTTTATTTTCTTCCCGGCCACCATCTGTGTGCAGATTACCTTTTATTTATTGCTCCATGCCTGTCAAATTCCCTGGGGTATGGACTTGCTTTACTCATTCATAATTGCATGAAATATCAACCAAATTCAGTAATTTTGCCATGTATGGATAGCTTAGATCTGGCGCTACATGTTGCAATTATCGGCGGCTTCTTAGAGTTAAAACTTGTGGAGAAAATTCAAACCTCGCAATGTTTATTTTCTTTCCGGCCAACATCTGTGTACATGTTACCTTTTATTTATTGCTCCATGCATGTCAAATTCCCTGGGGTATGGACTTGCTTTACTCATTCATAATTGCATGAAATATCAACCAAATTCAGTAATTTTGACATGTATGGATAGCTTAGATCTGGCGCTACATGTTGCAATTCTCGGCGGCTTCTTAGAGTTAACACTTGTGGAGAAAATTCAAACCTCGCAATGTTTATTTTCTTCCCGGCCACCATCTGTGTGCAGATTACCTTTTATTTATTGCTCCATGCCTGTCAAAATCCATGGGGTATGGACTTGCTTTACTCATTCATAATTGCATGAAATATCAACCAAATTCAGTAATTTTGACATGTATGGATAGCTTAGATCTGGCGCTACATGTTGCAATTATCGGCGGCTTCTTAGAGTTAAAACTTGTGGAGAAAATTCAAACCTCGCAATGTTTATTTTCTTTCCGGCCAACATCTGTGTGCATATTACCTTCTATTTATTGCTCCATGCCTGTCAAATTCCCTGGGGTATGACTTGCTTTACTCATTCATAATTGCATGAAATATCAACCAAATTCAGTAATTTTGACATGTATGGATATCTTAGATCTGGCGCTACATGTTGCAATTATCGGCGGCTTCTTAGAGTTAAAACTTGTGGAGAAAATTCAAACCTCGCAATGTTTATTTTCTTCCCGGCCAACATCTGTGTACATGTTACCGTCTATTTATTGCTCCATGCATGTCAAATTCCCTGGGGTATGGACTTGCTTTACTCATTCATAATTGCATGAAATATCAACCAAATTCAGTAATTTTGACATGTATGGATAGCTTAGATCTGGCGCTACATGTTGCAATTATCGGCGGCTTCTTAGAGTTAACACTTGTGGAGAAAATTCAAACCTCGCAATGTTTATTTTCTTCCCGGCCACCATCTGTGTGCAGATTACCTTTTATTTATTGCTCCATGCCTGTCAAATTCCCTGGGGTATGGACTTGCTTTACTCATTCATAATTGCATGAAATATCAACCAAATTCAGTAATTTTGCCATGTATGGATAGCTTAGATCTGGCGCTACATGTTGCAATTATCGGCGGCTTCTTAGAGTTAAAACTTGTGGAGAAAATTCAAACCTCGCAATGTTTATTTTCTTTCCGGCCAACATCTGTGTGCAGATTACCTTTTATTTATTGCTCCATGCATGTCAAATTCCCTGGGGTATGGACTTGCTTTACTCATTCATAATTGCATGAAATATCAACCAAATTCAGTAATTTTGACATGTATGGATAGCTTAGATCTGGCGCTACATGTTGCAATTATCGGCGGCTTCTGAGAGTTAAAACTTGTGGAGAAAATTCAAACCTCGCAATGTTTATTTTCTTCCCAGCCAACATCTGTGTACATGTTACCGTCTATTTATTGCTCCATGCATGTCAAATTCCCTGGGGTATGGACTTGCTTTACTCATTCATAATTGCATGAAATATCAACCAAATTCAGTAATTTTGACATGTATGGATAGCTTAGATCTGGCGCTACATGTTGCAATTATCGGCGGCTTCTTAGAGTTAACACTTGTGGAGAAAATTCAAACCTCGCAATGTTTATTTTCTTCCCGGCCACCATCTGTGTGCAGATTACCTTTTATTTATTGCTCCATGCCTGTCAAATTCCATGGGGTATGGACTTGCTTTACTCATTCATAATTGCATGAAATATCAACCAAATTCAGTAATTTTGACATGTATGGATAGCTTAGATCTGGCGCTACATGTTGCAATTATCGGCGGCTTCTTAGAGTTAAAACTTGTGGAGAAAATTCAAACCTCGCAATGTTTATTTTCTTTCCGGCCAACATCTGTGTGCATATTACCTTCTATTTATTGCTCCATGCCTGTCAAATTCCCTGGGGTATGACTTGCTTTACTCATTCATAATTGCATGAAATATCAACCAAATTCAGTAATTTTGACATGTATGGATAGCTTAGATCTGGCGCTACATTTTGCAATTATCGGCGGCTTCTTAGAGTTAAAACTTGTGGAGAAAATTCAAACCTCGCAATGTTTATTTTCTTCCCAGCCAACATCTGTGTACATGTTACCGTCTATTTATTGCTCCATGCATGTCAAATTCCCTGGGGTATGGACTTGCTTTACTCATTCATAATTGCATGAAATATCAACCAAATTCAGTAATTTTGACATGTATGGATAGCTTAGATCTGGCGCTACATGTTGCAATTATCGGCGGCTTCTGAGAGTTAAAACTTGTGGAGAAAATTCAAACCTCGCAATGTTTATTTTCTTCCCAGCCAACATCTGTGTACATGTTACCGTCTATTTATTGCTCCATGCATGTCAAATTCCCTGGGGTATGGACTTGCTTTACTCATTCATAATTGCATGAAATATCAACCAAATTCAGTAATTTTGACATGTATGGATAGCTTAGATCTGGCGCTACATGTTGCAATTATCGGCGGCTTCTTAGAGTTAACACTTGTGGAGAAAATTCAAACCTCGCAATGTTTATTTTCTTCCCGGCCACCATCTGTGTGCAGATTACCTTTTATTTATTGCTCCATGCCTGTCAAATTCCATGGGGTATGGACTTGCTTTACTCATTCATAATTGCATGAAATATCAACCAAATTCAGTAATTGTGACATGTATGGATAGCTTAGATCTGGCGCTACATGTTGCAATTATCGGCGGCTTCTTAGAGTTAAAACTTGTGGAGAAAATTCAAACCTCGCAATGTTTATTTTCTTTCCGGCCAACATCTGTGTGCAGATTACCTGTTATTTATTGCTCCATGCCTGTCAAATTCCACGGGGTATGGACTTGCTTTACTCATTCATAATTGCATGAAATATCAACCAAATTCAGTAATTTTGACATGTATGGATAGCTTAGATCTGGCGCTACATGTTGCAATTATCGGCGGCTTCTTAGAGTTAAAACTTGTGGAGAAAATTCAAACCTCGCAATGTTTATTTTCTTTCCGGCCAACATCTGTGTACATGTTACCGTCTATTTATTGCTCCATGCATGTCAAATTCCCTGGGGTATGGACTTGCTTTACTCATTCATAATTGCATGAAATATCAACCAAATTCAGTAATTTTGACATGTATGGATAGCTTAGATCTGGCGCTACATGTTGCAATTATCGGCGGCTTCTTAGAGTTAACACTTGTGGAGAAAATTCAAACCTCGCAATGTTTATTTTCTTCCCGGCCACCATCTGTGTGCAGATTACCTTTTATTTATTGCTCCATGCCTGTCAAATTCCCTGGGGTATGGACTTGCTTTACTCATTCATAATTGCATGAAATATCAACCAAATTCAGTAATTTTGACATGTATGGATAGCTTAGATCTGGCGCTACATGTTGCAATTATCGGCGGCTTCTGAGAGTTAAAACTTGTGGAGAAAATTCAAACCTCGCAATGTTTATTTTCTTCCCAGCCAACATCTGTGTACATGTTACCGTCTATTTATTGCTCCATGCATGTCAAATTCCCTGGCGTATGGACTTGCTTTACTCATTCATAATTGCATGAAATATCAACCAAATTCAGTAATTTTGACATGTATGGATAGCTTAGATCTGGCGCTACATGTTGCAATTATCGGCGGCTTCTTAGAGTTAACACTTGTGGAGAAAATTCAAACCTCGCAATGTTTATTTTCTTCCCGTCCACCATCTGTGTGCAGATTACCTTTTATTTATTGCTCCATGCCTGTCAAATTCCATGGGGTATGGACTTGCTTTACTCATTCATAATTGCATGAAATATCAACCAAATTCAGTAATTTTGACATGTATGGATAGCTTAGATCTGGCGCTACATGTTGCAATTATCGGCGGCTTCTTAGAGTTAACACTTGTGGAGAAAATTCAAACCTCGCAATGTTTATTTTCTTCCCGGCCACCATCTGTGTGCAGATTACCTTTTATTTATTGCTCCATGCCTGTCAAATTCCCTGGGGTATGGACTTGCTTTACTCATTCATAATTGCATGAAATATCAACCAAATTCAGTAATTTTGCCATGTATGGATAGCTTAGATCTGGCGCTACATGTTGCAATTATCGGCGGCTTCTTAGAGTTAAAACTTGTGGAGAAAATTCAAACCTCGCAATGTTTATTTTCTTTCCGGCCAACATCTGTGTACATGTTACCTTTTATTTATTGCTCCATGCATGTCAAATTCCCTGGGGTATGGACTTGCTTTACTCATTCATAATTGCATGAAATATCAACCAAATTCAGTAATTTTGACATGTATGGATAGCTTAGATCTGGCGCTACATGTTGCAATTCTCGGCGGCTTCTTAGAGTTAACACTTGTGGAGAAAATTCAAACCTCGCAATGTTTATTTTCTTCCCGGCCACCATCTGTGTGCAGATTACCTTTTATTTATTGCTCCATGCCTGTCAAAATCCATGGGGTATGGACTTGCTTTACTCATTCATAATTGCATGAAATATCAACCAAATTCAGTAATTTTGACATGTATGGATAGCTTAGATCTGGCGCTACATGTTGCAATTATCGGCGGCTTCTTAGAGTTAAAACTTGTGGAGAAAATTCAAACCTCGCAATGTTTATTTTCTTTCCGGCCAACATCTGTGTGCATATTACCTTCTATTTATTGCTCCATGCCTGTCAAATTCCCTGGGGTATGACTTGCTTTACTCATTCATAATTGCATGAAATATCAACCAAATTCAGTAATTTTGACATGTATGGATATCTTAGATCTGGCGCTACATGTTGCAATTATCGGCGGCTTCTTAGAGTTAAAACTTGTGGAGAAAATTCAAACCTCGCAATGTTTATTTTCTTCCCGGCCAACATCTGTGTACATGTTACCGTCTATTTATTGCTCCATGCATGTCAAATTCCCTGGGGTATGGACTTGCTTTACTCATTCATAATTGCATGAAATATCAACCAAATTCAGTAATTTTGACATGTATGGATAGCTTAGATCTGGCGCTACATGTTGCAATTATCGGCGGCTTCTTAGAGTTAACACTTGTGGAGAAAATTCAAACCTCGCAATGTTTATTTTCTTCCCGGCCACCATCTGTGTGCAGATTACCTTTTATTTATTGCTCCATGCCTGTCAAATTCCCTGGGGTATGGACTTGCTTTACTCATTCATAATTGCATGAAATATCAACCAAATTCAGTAATTTTGCCATGTATGGATAGCTTAGATCTGGCGCTACATGTTGCAATTATCGGCGGCTTCTTAGAGTTAAAACTTGTGGAGAAAATTCAAACCTCGCAATGTTTATTTTCTTTCCGGCCAACATCTGTGTGCAGATTACCTTTTATTTATTGCTCCATGCATGTCAAATTCCCTGGGGTATGGACTTGCTTTACTCATTCATAATTGCATGAAATATCAACCAAATTCAGTAATTTTGACATGTATGGATAGCTTAGATCTGGCGCTACATGTTGCAATTATCGGCGGCTTCTGAGAGTTAAAACTTGTGGAGAAAATTCAAACCTCGCAATGTTTATTTTCTTCCCAGCCAACATCTGTGTACATGTTACCGTCTATTTATTGCTCCATGCATGTCAAATTCCCTGGGGTATGGACTTGCTTTACTCATTCATAATTGCATGAAATATCAACCAAATTCAGTAATTTTGACATGTATGGATAGCTTAGATCTGGCGCTACATGTTGCAATTATCGGCGGCTTCTTAGAGTTAACACTTGTGGAGAAAATTCAAACCTCGCAATGTTTATTTTCTTCCCGGCCACCATCTGTGTGCAGATTACCTTTTATTTATTGCTCCATGCCTGTCAAATTCCATGGGGTATGGACTTGCTTTACTCATTCATAATTGCATGAAATATCAACCAAATTCAGTAATTTTGACATGTATGGATAGCTTAGATCTGGCGCTACATGTTGCAATTATCGGCGGCTTCTTAGAGTTAAAACTTGTGGAGAAAATTCAAACCTCGCAATGTTTATTTTCTTTCCGGCCAACATCTGTGTGCATATTACCTTCTATTTATTGCTCCATGCCTGTCAAATTCCCTGGGGTATGACTTGCTTTACTCATTCATAATTGCATGAAATATCAACCAAATTCAGTAATTTTGACATGTATGGATAGCTTAGATCTGGCGCTACATTTTGCAATTATCGGCGGCTTCTTAGAGTTAAAACTTGTGGAGAAAATTCAAACCTCGCAATGTTTATTTTCTTCCCAGCCAACATCTGTGTACATGTTACCGTCTATTTATTGCTCCATGCATGTCAAATTCCCTGGGGTATGGACTTGCTTTACTCATTCATAATTGCATGAAATATCAACCAAATTCAGTAATTTTGACATGTATGGATAGCTTAGATCTGGCGCTACATGTTGCAATTATCGGCGGCTTCTGAGAGTTAAAACTTGTGGAGAAAATTCAAACCTCGCAATGTTTATTTTCTTCCCAGCCAACATCTGTGTACATGTTACCGTCTATTTATTGCTCCATGCATGTCAAATTCCCTGGGGTATGGACTTGCTTTACTCATTCATAATTGCATGAAATATCAACCAAATTCAGTAATTTTGACATGTATGGATAGCTTAGATCTGGCGCTACATGTTGCAATTATCGGCGGCTTCTTAGAGTTAACACTTGTGGAGAAAATTCAAACCTCGCAATGTTTATTTTCTTCCCGGCCACCATCTGTGTGCAGATTACCTTTTATTTATTGCTCCATGCCTGTCAAATTCCATGGGGTATGGACTTGCTTTACTCATTCATAATTGCATGAAATATCAACCAAATTCAGTAATTGTGACATGTATGGATAGCTTAGATCTGGCGCTACATGTTGCAATTATCGGCGGCTTCTTAGAGTTAAAACTTGTGGAGAAAATTCAAACCTCGCAATGTTTATTTTCTTTCCGGCCAACATCTGTGTGCATATTACCTTCTATTTATTGCTCCATGCCTGTCAAATTCCCTGGGGTATGACTTGCTTTACTCATTCATAATTGCATGAAATATCAACCAAATTCAGTAATTTTGACATGTATGGATAGCTTAGATCTGGCGCTACATGTTGCAATTATCGGCGGCTTCTTAGAGTTAAAACTTGTGGAGAAAATTCAAACCTCGCAATGTTTATTTTCTTCCCGGCCACCATCTGTGTGCAGATTACCTGTTATTTATTGCTCCATGCCTGTCAAATTCCATGGGGTATGGACTTGCTTTACTCATTCATAATTGCATGAAATATCAACCAAATTCAGTAATTTTGACATGTATGGATAGCTTAGATCTGGCGCTACATGTTGCAATTATCGGCGGCTTCTTAGAGTTAACACTTGTGGAGAAAATTCAAACCTCGCAATGTTTATTTTCTTCCCGGCCACCATCTGTGTGCAGATTACCTTTTATTTATTGCTCCATGCCTGTCAAATTCCCTGGGGTATGGACTTGCTTTACTCATTCATAATTGCATGAAATATCAACCAAATTCAGTAATTTTGACATGTATGGATAGCTTAGATCTGGCGCTACATGTTGCAATTATCGGCGGCTTCTTAGAGTTAACACTTGTGGAGAAAATTCAAACCTCGCAATGTTTATTTTCTTTCCGGCCAACATCTGTGTACATGTTACCGTCTATTTATTGCTCCATGCATGTCAAATTCCCTGGGGTATGGACTTGCTTTACTCATTCATAATTGCATGAAATATCAACCAAATTCAGTAATTTTGACATGTATGGATAGCTTAGATCTGGCGCTACATGTTGCAATTATCGGCGGCTTCTTAGAGTTAACACTTGTGGAGAAAATTCAAACCTCGCAATGTTTATTTTCTTCCCGGCCACCATCTGTGTGCAGATTACCTTTTATTTATTGCTCCATGCCTGTCAAATTCCCTGGGGTATGGACTTGCTTTACTCATTCATAATTGCATGAAATATCAACCAAATTCAGTAATTTTGACATGTATGGATAGCTTAGATCTGGCGCTACATGTTGCAATTATCGGCGGCTTCTGAGAGTTAAAACTTGTGGAGAAAATTCAAACCTCGCAATGTTTATTTTCTTCCCAGCCAACATCTGTGTACATGTTACCGTCTATTTATTGCTCCATGCATGTCAAATTCCCTGGGGTATGGACTTGCTTTACTCATTCATAATTGCATGAAATATCAACCAAATTCAGTAATTTTGACATGTATGGATAGCTTAGATCTGGCGCTACATGTTGCAATTATCGGCGGCTTCTTAGAGTTAACACTTGTGGAGAAAATTCAAACCTCGCAATGTTTATTTTCTTCCCGGCCACCATCTGTGTGCAGATTACCTTTTATTTATTGCTCCATGCCTGTCAAATTCCATGGGGTATGGACTTGCTTTACTCATTCATAATTGCATGAAATATCAACCAAATTCAGTAATTGTGACATGTATGGATAGCTTAGATCTGGCGCTACATGTTGCAATTATCGGCGGCTTCTTAGAGTTAAAACTTGTGGAGAAAATTCAAACCTCGCAATGTTTATTTTCTTTCCGGCCAACATCTGTGTGCATATTACCTTCTATTTATTGCTCCATGCCTGTCAAATTCCCTGGGGTATGACTTGCTTTACTCATTCATAATTGCATGAAATATCAACCAAATTCAGTAATTTTGACATGTATGGATAGCTTAGATCTGGCGCTACATGTTGCAATTATCGGCGGCTTCTTAGAGTTAAAACTTGTGGAGAAAATTCAAACCTCGCAATGTTTATTTTCTTCCCGGCCACCATCTGTGTGCAGATTACCTGTTATTTATTGCTCCATGCCTGTCAAATTCCATGGGGTATGGACTTGCTTTACTCATTCATAATTGCATGAAATATCAACCAAATTCAGTAATTTTGACATGTATGGATAGCTTAGATCTGGCGCTACATGTTGCAATTATCGGCGGCTTCTTAGAGTTAACACTTGTGGAGAAAATTCAAACCTCGCAATGTTTATTTTCTTCCCGGCCACCATCTGTGTGCAGATTACCTTTTATTTATTGCTCCATGCCTGTCAAATTCCATGGGGTATGGACTTGCTTTACTCATTCATAATTGCATGAAATATCAACCAAATTCAGTAATTTTGACATGTATGGATAGCTTAGATCTGGCGCTACATGTTGCAATTATCGGCGGCTTCTTAGAGTTAACACTTGTGGAGAAAATTCAAACCTCGCAATGTTTATTTTCTTCCCGGCCACCATCTGTGTGCAGATTACCTTTTATTTATTGCTCCATGCCTGTCAAATTCCCTGGGGTATGGACTTGCTTTACTCATTCATAATTGCATGAAATATCAACCAAATTCAGTAATTTTGACATGTATGGATAGCTTAGATCTGGCGCTACATGTTGCAATTATCGGCGGCTTCTTAGAGTTAACACTTGTGGAGAAAATTCAAACCTCGCAATGTTTATTTTCTTCCCGGCCACCATCTGTGTGCAGATTACCTTTTATTTATTGCTCCATGCCTGTCAAATTCCATGGGGTATGGACTTGCTTTACTCATTCATAATTGCATGAAATATCAACCAAATTCAGTAATTTTGACATGTATGGATAGCTTAGATCTGGCGCTACATGTTGCAATTATCGGCGGCTTCTTAGAGTTAAAACTTGTGGAGAAAATTCAAACCTCGCAATGTTTATTTTCTTTCCGGCCAACATCTGTGTGCATATTACCTGTTATTTATTGCTCCATGCCTGTCAAATTCCATGGGGTATGGACTTGCTTTACTCATTCATAATTGCATGAAATATCAACCAAATTCAGTAATTTTGACATGTATGGATAGCTTAGATCTGGCGCTACATGTTGCAATTATCGGCGGCTTCTTAGAGTTAACACTTGTGGAGAAAATTCAAACCTCGCAATGTTTATTTTCTTCCCGGCCACCATCTGTGTGCAGATTACCTTTTATTTATTGCTCCATGCCTGTCAAATTCCATGGGGTATGGACTTGCTTTACTCATTCATAATTGCATGAAATATCAACCAAATTCAGTAATTTTGACATGTATGGATAGCTTAGATCTGGCGCTACATGTTGCAATTATCGGCGGCTTCTTAGAGTTAAAACTTGTGGAGAAAATTCAAACCTCGCAATGTTTATTTTCTTCCCGGCCACCATCTGTGTGCAGATTACCTGTTATTTATTGCTCCATGCCTGTCAAATTCCATGGGGTATGGACTTGCTTTACTCATTCATAATTGCATGAAATATCAACCAAATTCAGTAATTTTGACATGTATGGATAGCTTAGATCTGGCGCTACATGTTGCAATTATCGACGGCTTCTTAGAGTTAACACTTGTGGAGAAAATTCAAACCTCGCAATGTTTATTTTCTTCCCGGCCACCATCTGTGTGCAGATTACCTTTTATTTATTGCTCCATGCCTGTCAAATTCCATGGGGTATGGACTTGCTTTACTCATTCATAATTGCATGAAATATCAACCAAATTCAGTAATTTTGACATGTATGGATAGCTTAGATCTGGCGCTACATGTTGCAATTATCGGCGGCTTCTTAGAGTTAACACTTGTGGAGAAAATTCAAACCTCGCAATGTTTATTTTCTTTCCGGCCAACATCTGTGTACATGTTACCGTCTATTTATTGCTCCATGCATGTCAAATTCCCTGGGGTATGGACTTGCTTTACTCATTCATAATTGCATGAAATATCAACCAAATTCAGTAATTTTGACATGTATGGATAGCTTAGATCTGGCGCTACATGTTGCAATTATCGGCGGCTTCTTAGAGTTAACACTTGTGGAGAAAATTCAAACCTCGCAATGTTTATTTTCTTCCCGGCCACCATCTGTGTGCAGATTACCTTTTATTTATTGCTCCATGCCTGTCAAATTCCCTGGGGTATGGACTTGCTTTACTCATTCATAATTGCATGAAATATCAACCAAATTCAGTAATTTTGACATGTATGGATAGCTTAGATCTGGCGCTACATGTTGCAATTATCGGCGGCTTCTGAGAGTTAAAACTTGTGGAGAAAATTCAAACCTCGCAATGTTTATTTTCTTCCCAGCCAACATCTGTGTACATGTTACCGTCTATTTATTGCTCCATGCATGTCAAATTCCCTGGGGTATGGACTTGCTTTACTCATTCATAATTGCATGAAATATCAACCAAATTCAGTAATTTTGACATGTATGGATAGCTTAGATCTGGCGCTACATGTTGCAATTATCGGCGGCTTCTTAGAGTTAACACTTGTGGAGAAAATTCAAACCTCGCAATGTTTATTTTCTTCCCGGCCACCATCTGTGTGCAGATTACCTTTTATTTATTGCTCCATGCCTGTCAAATTCCATGGGGTATGGACTTGCTTTACTCATTCATAATTGCATGAAATATCAACCAAATTCAGTAATTGTGACATGTATGGATAGCTTAGATCTGGCGCTACATGTTGCAATTATCGGCGGCTTCTTAGAGTTAAAACTTGTGGAGAAAATTCAAACCTCGCAATGTTTATTTTCTTTCCGGCCAACATCTGTGTGCATATTACCTTCTATTTATTGCTCCATGCCTGTCAAATTCCCTGGGGTATGACTTGCTTTACTCATTCATAATTGCATGAAATATCAACCAAATTCAGTAATTTTGACATGTATGGATAGCTTAGATCTGGCGCTACATGTTGCAATTATCGGCGGCTTCTTAGAGTTAAAACTTGTGGAGAAAATTCAAACCTCGCAATGTTTATTTTCTTCCCGGCCACCATCTGTGTGCAGATTACCTGTTATTTATTGCTCCATGCCTGTCAAATTCCATGGGGTATGGACTTGCTTTACTCATTCATAATTGCATGAAATATCAACCAAATTCAGTAATTTTGACATGTATGGATAGCTTAGATCTGGCGCTACATGTTGCAATTATCGGCGGCTTCTTAGAGTTAACACTTGTGGAGAAAATTCAAACCTCGCAATGTTTATTTTCTTCCCGGCCACCATCTGTGTGCAGATTACCTTTTATTTATTGCTCCATGCCTGTCAAATTCCCTGGGGTATGGACTTGCTTTACTCATTCATAATTGCATGAAATATCAACCAAATTCAGTAATTTTGACATGTATGGATAGCTTAGATCTGGCGCTACATGTTGCAATTATCGGCGGCTTCTTAGAGTTAACACTTGTGGAGAAAATTCAAACCTCGCAATGTTTATTTTCTTCCCGGCCACCATCTGTGTGCAGATTACCTTTTATTTATTGCTCCATGCCTGTCAAATTCCATGGGGTATGGACTTGCTTTACTCATTCATAATTGCATGAAATATCAACCAAATTCAGTAATTTTGACATGTATGGATAGCTTAGATCTGGCGCTACATGTTGCAATTATCGGCGGCTTCTTAGAGTTAACACTTGTGGAGAAAATTCAAACCTCGCAATGTTTATTTTCTTTCCGGCCAACATCTGTGTGCATATTACCTTCTATTTATTGCTCCATGCCTGTCAAATTCCCTGGGGTATGACTTGCTTTACTCATTCATAATTGCATGAAATATCAACCAAATTCAGTAATTTTGACATGTATGGATAGCTTAGATCTGGCGCTACATGTTGCAATTATCGGCGGCTTCTTAGAGTTAACACTTGTGGAGAAAATTCAAACCTCGCAATGTTTATTTTCTTCCCGGCCACCATCTGTGTGCAGATTACCTTTTATTTATTGCTCCATGCCTGTCAAATTCCATGGGGTATGGACTTGCTTTACTCATTCATAATTGCATGAAATATCAACCAAATTCAGTAATTTTGACATGTATGGATAGCTTAGATCTGGCGCTACATGTTGCAATTATCGGCGGCTTCTGAGAGTTAAAACTTGTGGAGAAAATTCAAACCTCGCAATGTTTATTTTCTTCCCAGCCAACATCTGTGTACATGTTACCGTCTATTTATTGCTCCATGCATGTCAAATTCCCTGGGGTATGGACTTGCTTTACTCATTCATAATTGCATGAAATATCAACCAAATTCAGTAATTTGGACATGTATGGATAGCTTAGATCTGGCGCTACATGTTGCAATTATCGGCGGCTTCTTAGAGTTAACACTTGTGGAGAAAATTCAAACCTCGCAATGTTTATTTTCTTCCCGGCCACCATCTGTGTGCAGATTACCTTTTATTTATTGCTCCATGCCTGTCAAATTCCCTGGGGTATGGACTTGCTTTACTCATTCATAATTGCATGAAATATCAACCAAATTCAGTAATTTTGACATGTATGGATAGCTTAGATCTGTCGCTACATGTTGCAATTATCGGCGGCTTCTTAGAGTTAACACTTGTGGAGAAAATTCAAACCTCGCAATGTTTATTTTCTTTCCGGCCAACATCTGTGTACATGTTACCGTCTATTTATTGCTCCATGCATGTCAAATTCCCTGGGGTATGGACTTGCTTTACTCATTCATAATTGCATGAAATATCAACCAAATTCAGTAATTTTGACATGTATGGATAGCTTAGATCTGGCGCTACATGTTGCAATTATCGGCGGCTTCTTAGAGTTAACACTTGTGGAGAAAATTCAAACCTCGCAATGTTTATTTTCTTCCCGGCCACCATCTGTGTGCAGATTACCTTTTATTTATTGCTCCATGCCTGTCAAATTCCCTGGGGTATGGACTTGCTTTACTCATTCATAATTGCATGAAATATCAACCAAATTCAGTAATTTTGACATGTATGGATAGCTTAGATCTGGCGCTACATGTTGCAATTATCGGCGGCTTCTGAGAGTTAAAACTTGTGGAGAAAATTCAAACCTCGCAATGTTTATTTTCTTCCCAGCCAACATCTGTGTACATGTTACCGTCTATTTATTGCTCCATGCATGTCAAATTCCCTGGGGTATGGGCTTGCTTTACTCATTCATAATTGCATGAAATATCAACCAAATTCAGTAATTTTGACATGTATGGATAGCTTAGATCTGGCGCTACATGTTGCAATTATCGGCGGCTTCTTAGAGTTAACACTTGTGGAGAAAATTCAAACCTCGCAATGTTTATTTTCTTCCCGGCCACCATCTGTGTGCAGATTACCTTTTATTTATTGCTCCATGCCTGTCAAATTCCATGGGGTATGGACTTGCTTTACTCATTCATAATTGCATGAAATATCAACCAAATTCAGTAATTGTGACATGCATGGATAGCTTAGATCTGGCGCTACATGTTGCAATTATCGGCGGCTTCTTAGAGTTAAAACTTGTGGAGAAAATTCAAACCTCGCAATGTTTATTTTCTTTCCGGCCAACATCTGTGTGCATATTACCTTCTATTTATTGCTCCATGCCTGTCAAATTCCCTGGGGTATGACTTGCTTTACTCATTCATAATTGCATGAAATATCAACCAAATTCAGTAATTTTGACATGTATGGATAGCTTAGATCTGGCGCTACATGTTGCAATTATCGGCGGCTTCTTAGAGTTAAAACTTGTGGAGAAAATTCAAACCTCGCAATGTTTATTTTCTTCCCGGCCACCATCTGTGTGCAGATTACCTGTTATTTATTGCTCCATGCCTGTCAAATTCCATGGGGTATGGACTTGCTTTACTCATTCATAATTGCATGAAATATCAACCAAATTCAGTAATTTTGACATGTATGGATAGCTTAGATCTGGCGCTACATGTTGCAATTATCGGCGGCTTCTTAGAGTTAACACTTGTGGAGAAAATTCAAACCTCGCAATGTTTATTTTCTTCCCGGCCACCATCTGTGTGCAGATTACCTTTTATTTATTGCTCCATGCCTGTCAAATTCCCTGGGGTATGGACTTGCTTTACTCATTCATAATTGCATGAAATATCAACCAAATTCAGTAATTTTGACATGTATGGATAGCTTAGATCTGGCGCTACATGTTGCAATTATCGGCGGCTTCTTAGAGTTAACACTTGTGGAGAAAATTCAAACCTCGCAATGTTTATTTTCTTCCCGGCCACCATCTGTGTGCAGATTACCTTTTATTTATTGCTCCATGCCTGTCAAATTCCATGGGGTATGGACTTGCTTTACTCATTCATAATTGCATGAAATATCAACCAAATTCAGTAATTTTGACATGTATGGATAGCTTAGATCTGGCGCTACATGTTGCAATTATCGGCGGCTTCTTAGAGTTAAAACTTGTGGAGAAAATTCAAACCTCGCAATGTTTATTTTCTTTCCGGCCAACATCTGTGTGCATATTACCTTCTATTTATTGCTCCATGCCTGTCAAATTCCCTGGGGTATGACTTGCTTTACTCATTCATAATTGCATGAAATATCAACCAAATTCAGTAATTTTGACATGTATGGATAGCTTAGATCTGGCGCTACATGTTGCAATTATCGGCGGCTTCTTAGAGTTAAAACTTGTGGAGAAAATTCAAACCTCGCAATGTTTATTTTCTTCCCGGCCACCATCTGTGTGCAGATTACCTGTTATTTATTGCTCCATGCCTGTCAAATTCCATGGGGTATGGACTTGCTTTACTCATTCATAATTGCATGAAATATCAACCAAATTCAGTAATTTTGACATGTATGGATAGCTTAGATCTGGCGCTACATGTTGCAATTATCGGCGGCTTCTTAGAGTTAACACTTGTGGAGAAAATTCAAACCTCGCAATGTTTATTTTCTTCCCGGCCACCATCTGTGTGCAGATTACCTTTTATTTATTGCTCCATGCCTGTCAAATTCCCTGGGGTATGGACTTGCTTTACTCATTCATAATTGCATGAAATATCAACAAAATTCAGTAATTTTGACATGTATGGATAGCTTAGATCTGGCGCTACATGTTGCAATTACCGGCGGCTTCTTAGAGTTAAAACTTGTGGAGAAAATTCAAACCTCGCAATGTTTATTTTCTTCCCGGCCACCATCTGTGTGCAGATTACCTTTTATTTATTGCTCCATGCCTGTCAAATTCCCTGGGGTATGGACTTGCTTTACTCATTCATAATTGCATGAAATATCAACCAAATTCAGTAATTTTGACATGTATGGATAGCTTAGATCTGGCGCTACATGTTGCAATTATCGGCGGCTTCTGAGAGTTAAAACTTGTGGAGAAAATTCAAACCTCGCAATGTTTATTTTCTTCCCAGCCAACATCTGTGTACATGTTACCGTCTATTTATTGCTCCATGCATGTCAAATTCCCTGGGGTATGGACTTGCTTTACTCATTCATAATTGCATGAAATATCAACCAAATTCAGTAATTTTGACATGTATGGATAGCTTAGATCTGGCGCTACATGTTGCAATTATCGGCGGCTTCTTAGAGTTAACACTTGTGGAGAAAATTCAAACCTCGCAATGTTTATTTTCTTCCCGGCCACCATCTGTGTGCAGATTACCTTTTATTTATTGCTCCATGCCTGTCAAATTCCATGGGGTATGGACTTGCTTTACTCATTCATAATTGCATGAAATATCAACCAAATTCAGTAATTGTGACATGTATGGATAGCTTAGATCTGGCGCTACATGTTGCAATTATCGGCGGCTTCTTAGAGTTAAAACTTGTGGAGAAAATTCAAACCTCGCAATGTTTATTTTCTTTCCGGCCAACATCTGTGTGCATATTACCTTCTATTTATTGCTCCATGCCTGTCAAATTCCCTGGGGTATGACTTGCTTTACTCATTCATAATTGCATGAAATATCAACCAAATTCAGTAATTTTGACATGTATGGATAGCTTAGATCTGGCGCTACATGTTGCAATTATCGGCGGCTTCTTAGAGTTAACACTTGTGGAGAAAATTCAAACCTCGCAATGTTTATTTTCTTCCCGGCCACCATCTGTGTGCAGATTACCTTTTATTTATTGCTCCATGCCTGTCAAATTCCATGGGGTATGGACTTGCTTTACTCATTCATAATTGCATGAAATATCAACCAAATTCAGTAATTTTGACATGTATGGATAGCTTAGATCTGGCGCTACATGTTGCAATTATCGGCGGCTTCTTAGAGTTAAAACTTGTGGAGAAAATTCAAACCTCGCAATGTTTATTTTCTTTCCGGCCAACATCTGTGTGCATATTACCTTCTATTTATTGCTCCATGCCTGTCAAATTCCCTGGGGTATGACTTGCTTTACTCATTCATAATTGCATGAAATATCAACCAAATTCAGTAATTTTGACATGTATGGATAGCTTAGATCTGGCGCTACATGTTGCAATTATCGGCGGCTTCTTAGAGTTAAAACTTGTGGAGAAAATTCAAACCTCGCAATGTTTATTTTCTTCCCGGCCACCATCTGTGTGCAGATTACCTGTTATTTATTGCTCCATGCCTGTCAAATTCCATGGGGTATGGACTTGCTTTACTCATTCATAATTGCATGAAATATCAACCAAATTCAGTAATTTTGACATGTATGGATAGCTTAGATCTGGCGCTACATGTTGCAATTATCGGCGGCTTCTGAGAGTTAAAACTTGTGGAGAAAATTCAAACCTCGCAATGTTTATTTTCTTCCCAGCCAACATCTGTGTACATGTTACCGTCTATTTATTGCTCCATGCATGTCAAATTCCCTGGGGTATGGACTTGCTTTACTCATTCATAATTGCATGAAATATCAACCAAATTCAGTAATTTTGACATGTATGGATAGCTTAGATCTGGCGCTACATGTTGCAATTATCGGCGGCTTCTTAGAGTTAACACTTGTGGAGAAAATTCAAACCTCGCAATGTTTATTTTCTTCCCGGCCACCATCTGTGTGCAGATTACCTTTTATTTATTGCTCCATGCCTGTCAAATTCCCTGGGGTATGGACTTGCTTTACTCATTCATAATTGCATGAAATATCAACCAAATTCAGTAATTTTGACATGTATGGATAGCTTAGATCTGGCGCTACATGTTGCAATTATCGGCGGCTTCTTAGAGTTAAAACTTGTGGAGAAAATTCAAACCTCGCAATGTTTATTTTCTTTCCGGCCAACATCTGTGTGCATATTACCTTCTATTTATTGCTCCATGCCTGTCAAATTCCCTGGGGTATGACTTGCTTTACTCATTCATAATTGCATGAAATATCAACCAAATTCAGTAATTTTGACATGTATGGATAGCTTAGATCTGGCGCTACATGTTGCAATTATCGGCGGCTTCTTAGAGTTAAAACTTGTGGAGAAAATTCAAACCTCGCAATGTTTATTTTCTTCCCGGCCACCATCTGTGTGCAGATTACCTGTTATTTATTGCTCCATGCCTGTCAAATTCCATGGGGTATGGACTTGCTTTACTCATTCATAATTGCATGAAATATCAACCAAATTCAGTAATTTTGACATGTATGGATAGCTTAGATCTGGCGCTACATGTTGCAATTATCGGCGGCTTCTTAGAGTTAACACTTGTGGAGAAAATTCAAACCTCGCAATGTTTATTTTCTTCCCGGCCACCATCTGTGTGCAGATTACCTTTTATTTATTGCTCCATGCCTGTCAAATTCCATGGGGTATGGACTTGCTTTACTCATTCATAATTGCATGAAATATCAACCAAATTCAGTAATTTTGACATGTATGGATAGCTTAGATCTGGCGCTACATGTTGCAATTATCGGCGGCTTCTTAGAGTTAAAACTTGTGGAGAAAATTCAAACCTCGCAATGTTTATTTTCTTTCCGGCCAACATCTGTGTACATGTTACCGTCTATTTATTGCTCCATGCATGTCAAATTCCCTGGGGTATGGACTTGCTTTACTCATTCATAATTGCATGAAATATCAACCAAATTCAGTAATTTTGACATGTATGGATAGCTTAGATCTGGCGCTACATGTTGCAATTATCGGCGGCTTCTTAGAGTTAACACTTGTGGAGAAAATTCAAACCTCGCAATGTTTATTTTCTTCCCGGCCACCATCTGTGTGCAGATTACCTTTTATTTATTGCTCCATGCCTGTCAAATTCCCTGGGGTATGGACTTGCTTTACTCATTCATAATTGCATGAAATATCAACCAAATTCAGTAATTTTGACATGTATGGATAGCTTAGATCTGGCGCTACATGTTGCAATTATCGGCGGCTTCTGAGAGTTAAAACTTGTGGAGAAAATTCAAACCTCGCAATGTTTATTTTCTTCCCAGCCAACATCTGTGTACATGTTACCGTCTATTTATTGCTCCATGCATGTCAAATTCCCTGGCGTATGGACTTGCTTTACTCATTCATAATTGCATGAAATATCAACCAAATTCAGTAATTTTGACATGTATGGATAGCTTAGATCTGGCGCTACATGTTGCAATTATCGGCGGCTTCTTAGAGTTAACACTTGTGGAGAAAATTCAAACCTCGCAATGTTTATTTTCTTCCCGTCCACCATCTGTGTGCAGATTACCTTTTATTTATTGCTCCATGCCTGTCAAATTCCATGGGGTATGGACTTGCTTTACTCATTCATAATTGCATGAAATATCAACCAAATTCAGTAATTTTGACATGTATGGATAGCTTAGATCTGGCGCTACATGTTGCAATTATCGGCGGCTTCTTAGAGTTAACACTTGTGGAGAAAATTCAAACCTCGCAATGTTTATTTTCTTCCCGGCCACCATCTGTGTGCAGATTACCTTTTATTTATTGCTCCATGCCTGTCAAATTCCCTGGGGTATGGACTTGCTTTACTCATTCATAATTGCATGAAATATCAACCAAATTCAGTAATTTTGCAATGTATGGATAGCTTAGATCTGGCGCTACATGTTGCAATTATCGGCGGCTTCTTAGAGTTAAAACTTGTGGAGAAAATTCAAACCTCGCAATGTTTATTTTCTTCCCGGCCACCATCTGTGTGCAGATTACCTTTTATTTATTGCTCCATGCCTGTCAAATTCCCTGGGGTATGGACTTGCTTTACTCATTCATAATTGCATGAAATATCAACCAAATTCAGTAATTTTGCAATGTATGGATAGCTTAGATCTGGCGCTACATGTTGCAATTATCGGCGGCTTCTTAGAGTTAAAACTTGTGGAGAAAATTCAAACCTCGCAATGTTTATTTTCTTTCCGGCCAACATCTGTGTGCAGATTACCTTTTATTTATTGCTCCATGCATGTCAAATTCCCTGGGGTATGGACTTGCTTTACTCATTCATAATTGCATGAAATATCAACCAAATTCAGTAATTTTGACATGTATGGATAGCTTAGATCTGGCGCTACATGTTGCAATTATCGGCGGCTTCTGAGAGTTAAAACTTGTGGAGAAAATTCAAACCTCGCAATGTTTATTTTCTTCCCAGCCAACATCTGTGTACATGTTACCGTCTATTTATTGCTCCATGCATGTCAAATTCCCTGGGGTATGGACTTGCTTTACTCATTCATAATTGCATGAAATATCAACCAAATTCAGTAATTTTGACATGTATGGATAGCTTAGATCTGGCGCTACATGTTGCAATTATCGGCGGCTTCTTAGAGTTAACACTTGTGGAGAAAATTCAAACCTCGCAATGTTTATTTTCTTCCCGGCCACCATCTGTGTGCAGATTACCTTTTATTTATTGCTCCATGCCTGTCAAATTCCATGGGGTATGGACTTGCTTTACTCATTCATAATTGCATGAAATATCAACCAAATTCAGTAATTTTGACATGTATGGATAGCTTAGATCTGGCGCTACATGTTGCAATTATCGGCGGCTTCTTAGAGTTAAAACTTGTGGAGAAAATTCAAACCTCGCAATGTTTATTTTCTTTCCGGCCAACATCTGTGTGCATATTACCTTCTATTTATTGCTCCATGCCTGTCAAATTCCCTGGGGTATGACATGCTTTACTCATTCATAATTGCATGAAATATCAACCAAATTCAGTAATTTTGACATGTATGGATAGCTTAGATCTGGCGCTACATTTTGCAATTATCGGCGGCTTCTTAGAGTTAAAACTTGTGGAGAAAATTCAAACCTCGCAATGTTTATTTTCTTCCCAGCCAACATCTGTGTACATGTTACCGTCTATTTATTGCTCCATGCATGTCAAATTCCCTGGGGTATGGACTTGCTTTACTCATTCATAATTGCATGAAATATCAACCAAATTCAGTAATTTTGACATGTATGGATAGCTTAGATCTGGCGCTACATGTTGCAATTATCGGCGGCTTCTTAGAGTTAACACTTGTGGAGAAAATTCAAACCTCGCAATGTTTATTTTCTTCCCGGCCACCATCTGTGTGCAGATTACCTTTTATTTATTGCTCCATGCCTGTCAAATTCCATGGGGTATGGACTTGCTTTACTCATTCATAATTGCATGAAATATCAACCAAATTCAGTAATTTTGACATGTATGGATAGCTTAGATCTGGCGCTACATGTTGCAATTATCGGCGGCTTCTTAGAGTTAACACTTGTGGAGAAAATTCAAACCTCGCAATGTTTATTTTCTTCCCGGCCACCATCTGTGTGCAGATTACCTTTTATTTATTGCTCCATGCCTATCATATTCCCTGGGGTATGGACTTGCTTTACTCATTCATAATTGCATGAAATATCAACCAAATTCAGTAATTTTGCCATGTATGGATAGCTTAGATCTGGCGCTACATGTTGCAATTTTCGGCGGCTTCTTAGAGTTAAAACTTGTGGAGAAAATTCAAACCTCGCAATGTTTATTTTCTTTCCGGCCAACATCTGTGTACATGTTACCGTCTATTTATTGCTCCATGCATGTCAAATTCCCTGGGGTATGGACTTGCTTTACTCATTCATAATTGCATGAAATATCAACCAAATTCAGTAATTTTGACATGTATGGATAGCTTAGATCTGGCGCTACATGTTGCAATTATCGGCGGCTTCTTAGAGTTAACACTTGTGGAGAAAATTCAAACCTCGCAATGTTTATTTTCTTCCCGGCCACCATCTGTGTGCAGATTACCTTTTATTTATTGCTCCATGCCTGTCAAATTCCATGGGGTATGGACTTGCTTTACTCATTCATAATTGCATGAAATATCAACCAAATTCAGTAATTTTGACATGTATGGATAGCTTAGATCTGGCGCTACATGTTGCAATTATCGGCGGCTTCTTAGAGTTAACACTTGTGGAGAAAATTCAAACCTCGCAATGTTTATTTTCTTCCCGGCCACCATCTGTGTGCAGATTACCTTTTATTTATTGCTCCATGCCTATCATATTCCCTGGGGTATGGACTTGCTTTACTCATTCATAATTGCATGAAATATCAACCAAATTCAGTAATTTTGCCATGTATGGATAGCTTAGATCTGGCGCTACATGTTGCAATTTTCGGCGGCTTCTTAGAGTTAAAACTTGTGGAGAAAATTCAAACCTCGCAATGTTTATTTTCTTTCCGGCCAACATCTGTGTACATGTTACCGTCTATTTATTGCTCCATGCATGTCAAATTCCCTGGGGTATGGACTTGCTTTACTCATTCATAATTGCATGAAATATCAACCAAATTCAGTAATTTTGACATGTATGGATAGCTTAGATCTGGCGCTACATGTTGCAATTATCGGCGGCTTCTTAGAGTTAACACTTGTGGAGAAAATTCAAACCTCGCAATGTTTATTTTCTTCCCGGCCACCATCTGTGTGCAGATTACCTTTTATTTATTGCTCCATGCCTGTCAAATTCCCTGGGGTATGGACTTGCTTTACTCATTCATAATTGCATGAAATATCAACCAAATTCAGTAATTTTGCAATGTATGGATAGCTTAGATCTGGCGCTACATGTTGCAATTATCGGCGGCTTCTTAGAGTTAAAACTTGTGGAGAAAATTCAAACCTCGCAATGTTTATTTTCTTTCCGGCCAACATCTGTGTACATGTTACCGTCTATTTATTGCTCCATGCATGTCAAATTCCCTGGGGTATGGACTTGCTTTACTCATTCATAATTGCATGAAATATCAACCAAATTCAGTAATTTTGACATGTATGGATAGCTTAGATCTGGCGCTACATGTTGCAATTATCGGCGGCTTCTTAGAGTTAACACTTGTGGAGAAAATTCAAACCTCGCAATGTTTATTTTCTTCCCGGCCACCATCTGTGTGCAGATTACCTTTTATTTATTGCTCCATGCCTGTCAAATTCCCTGGGGTATGGACTTGCTTTACTCATTCATAATTGCATGAAATATCAACCAAATTCAGTAATTTTGACATGTATGGATAGCTTAGATCTGGCGCTACATGTTGCAATTATCGGCGGCTTCTGAGAGTTAAAACTTGTGGAGAAAATTCAAACCTCGCAATGTTTATTTTCTTCCCAGCCAACATCTGTGTACATGTTACCGTCTATTTATTGCTCCATGCATGTAAAATTCCCTGGGGTATGGACTTGCTTTACTCATTCATAATTGCATGAAATATCAACCAAATTCAGTAATTTTGACATGTATGGATAGCTTAGATCTGGCGCTACATGTTGCAATTATCGGCGGCTTCTTAGAGTTAACACTTGTGGAGAAAATTCAAACCTCGCAATGTTTATTTTCTTCCCGGCCAACATCTGTGTGCAGATTACCTTTTATTTATTGCTCCATGCCTGTCAAATTCCATGGGGTATGGACTTGCTTTACTCATTCATAATTGCATGAAATATCAACCAAATTCAGTAATTTTGACATGTATGGATAGCTTAGATCTGGCGCTACATGTTGCAATTATCGGCGGCTTCTTAGAGTTCAAACTTGTGGAGAAAATTCAAACCTCGCAATGTTTATTTTCTTTCCGGCCAACATCTGTGTGCATATTACCTTCTATTTATTGCTCCATGCCTGTCAAATTCCCTGGGGTATGACTTGCTTTACTCATTCATAATTGCATGAAATATCAACCAAATTCAGTAATTTTGACATGTATGGATAGCTTAGATCTGGCGCTACATGTTGCAATTATCGGCGGCTTCTTAGAGTTAAAACTTGTGGAGAAAATTCAAACCTCGCAATGTTTATTTTCTTCCCGGCCACCATCTGTGTGCAGATTACCTGTTATTTATTGCTCCATGCCTGTCAAATTCCCTGGGGTATGGACTTGCTTTACTCATTCATAATTGCATGAAATATCAACCAAATTCAGTAATTTTGACATGTATGGATAGCTTAGATCTGGCGCTACATGTTGCAATTATCGGCGGCTTCTTAGAGTTAACACTTGTGGAGAAAATTCAAACCTCGCAATGTTTATTTTCTTCCCGGCCACCATCTGTGTGCAGATTACCTTTTATTTATTGCTCCATGCCTGTCAAATTTCCTGGGGTATGGACTTGCTTTACTCATTCATAATTGCATGAAATATCAACCAAATTCAGTAATTTTGACATGTATGGATAGCTTAGATCTGGCGCTACATGTTGCAATTATCGGCGGCTTCTTAGAGTTAACACTTGTGGAGAAAATTCAAACCTCGCAATGTTTATTTTCTTCCCGGCCACCATCTGTGTGCAGATTACCTTTTATTTATTGCTCCATGCCTGTCAAATTCCCTGGGGTATGGACTTGCTTTACTCATTCATAATTGCATGAAATATCAACCAAATTCAGTAATTTTGACATGTATGGATAGCTTAGATCTGGCGCTACATGTTGCAATTATCGGCGGCTTCTGAGAGTTAAAACTTGTGGAGAAAATTCAAACCTCGCAATGTTTATTTTCTTCCCAGCCAACATCTGTGTACATGTTACCGTCTATTTATTGCTCCATGCATGTCAAATTCCCTGGGGTATGGACTTGCTTTACTCATTCATAATTGCATGAAATATCAACCAAATTCAGTAATTTTGACATGTATGGATAGCTTAGATCTGGCGCTACATGTTGCAATTATCGGCGGCTTCTTAGAGTTAACACTTGTGGAGAAAATTCAAACCTCGCAATGTTTATTTTCTTCCCGGCCACCATCTGTGTGCAGATTACCTTTTATTTATTGCTCCATGCCTGTCAAATTCCATGGGGTATGGACTTGCTTTACTCATTCATAATTGCATGAAATATCAACCAAATTCAGTAATTTTGACATGTATGGATAGCTTAGATCTGGCGCTACATGTTGCAATTATCGGCGGCTTCTTAGAGTTAAAACTTGTGGAGAAAATTCAAACCTCGCAATGTTTATTTTCTTTCCGGCCAACATCTGTGTGCATATTACCTTCTATTTATTGCTCCATGCCTGTCAAATTCCCTGGGGTATGACATGCTTTACTCATTCATAATTGCATGAAATATCAACCAAATTCAGTAATTTTGACATGTATGGATAGCTTAGATCTGGCGCTACATTTTGCAATTATCGGCGGCTTCTTAGAGTTAAAACTTGTGGAGAAAATTCAAACCTCGCAATGTTTATTTTCTTCCCAGCCAACATCTGTGTACATGTTACCGTCTATTTATTGCTCCATGCATGTCAAATTCCCTGGGGTATGGACTTGCTTTACTCATTCATAATTGCATGAAATATCAACCAAATTCAGTAATTTTGACATGTATGGATAGCTTAGATCTGGCGCTACATGTTGCAATTATCGGCGGCTTCTTAGAGTTAACACTTGTGGAGAAAATTCAAACCTCGCAATGTTTATTTTCTTCCCGGCCACCATCTGTGTGCAGATTACCTTTTATTTATTGCTCCATGCCTGTCAAATTCCATGGGGTATGGACTTGCTTTACTCATTCATAATTGCATGAAATATCAACCAAATTCAGTAATTTTGACATGTATGGATAGCTTAGATCTGGCGCTACATGTTGCAATTATCGGCGGCTTCTTAGAGTTAACACTTGTGGAGAAAATTCAAACCTCGCAATGTTTATTTTCTTCCCGGCCACCATCTGTGTGCAGATTACCTTTTATTTATTGCTCCATGCCTATCATATTCCCTGGGGTATGGACTTGCTTTACTCATTCATAATTGCATGAAATATCAACCAAATTCAGTAATTTTGCCATGTATGGATAGCTTAGATCTGGCGCTACATGTTGCAATTTTCGGCGGCTTCTTAGAGTTAAAACTTGTGGAGAAAATTCAAACCTCGCAATGTTTATTTTCTTTCCGGCCAACATCTGTGTACATGTTACCGTCTATTTATTGCTCCATGCATGTCAAATTCCCTGGGGTATGGACTTGCTTTACTCATTCATAATTGCATGAAATATCAACCAAATTCAGTAATTTTGACATGTATGGATAGCTTAGATCTGGCGCTACATGTTGCAATTATCGGCGGCTTCTTAGAGTTAACACTTGTGGAGAAAATTCAAACCTCGCAATGTTTATTTTCTTCCCGGCCACCATCTGTGTGCAGATTACCTTTTATTTATTGCTCCATGCCTGTCAAATTCCATGGGGTATGGACTTGCTTTACTCATTCATAATTGCATGAAATATCAACCAAATTCAGTAATTTTGACATGTATGGATAGCTTAGATCTGGCGCTACATGTTGCAATTATCGGCGGCTTCTTAGAGTTAACACTTGTGGAGAAAATTCAAACCTCGCAATGTTTATTTTCTTCCCGGCCACCATCTGTGTGCAGATTACCTTTTATTTATTGCTCCATGCCTATCATATTCCCTGGGGTATGGACTTGCTTTACTCATTCATAATTGCATGAAATATCAACCAAATTCAGTAATTTTGCCATGTATGGATAGCTTAGATCTGGCGCTACATGTTGCAATTTTCGGCGGCTTCTTAGAGTTAAAACTTGTGGAGAAAATTCAAACCTCGCAATGTTTATTTTCTTTCCGGCCAACATCTGTGTACATGTTACCGTCTATTTATTGCTCCATGCATGTCAAATTCCCTGGGGTATGGACTTGCTTTACTCATTCATAATTGCATGAAATATCAACCAAATTCAGTAATTTTGACATGTATGGATAGCTTAGATCTGGCGCTACATTTTGCAATTATCGGCGGCTTCTTAGAGTTAAAACTTGTGGAGAAAATTCAAACCTCGCAATGTTTATTTTCTTCCCAGCCAACATCTGTGTACATGTTACCGTCTATTTATTGCTCCATGCATGTCAAATTCCCTGGGGTATGGACTTGCTTTACTCATTCATAATTGCATGAAATATCAACCAAATTCAGTAATTTTGACATGTATGGATAGCTTAGATCTGGCGCTACATGTTGCAATTATCGGCGGCTTCTTAGAGTTAACACTTGTGGAGAAAATTCAAACCTCGCAATGTTTATTTTCTTCCCGGCCACCATCTGTGTGCAGATTACCTTTTATTTATTGCTCCATGCCTGTCAAATTCCATGGGGTATGGACTTGCTTTACTCATTCATAATTGCATGAAATATCAACCAAATTCAGTAATTTTGACATGTATGGATAGCTTAGATCTGGCGCTACATGTTGCAATTATCGGCGGCTTCTTAGAGTTAACACTTGTGGAGAAAATTCAAACCTCGCAATGTTTATTTTCTTCCCGGCCACCATCTGTGTGCAGATTACCTTTTATTTATTGCTCCATGCCTATCATATTCCCTGGGGTATGGACTTGCTTTACTCATTCATAATTGCATGAAATATCAACCAAATTCAGTAATTTTGCCATGTATGGATAGCTTAGATCTGGCGCTACATGTTGCAATTTTCGGCGGCTTCTTAGAGTTAAAACTTGTGGAGAAAATTCAAACCTCGCAATGTTTATTTTCTTTCCGGCCAACATCTGTGTACATGTTACCGTCTATTTATTGCTCCATGCATGTCAAATTCCCTGGGGTATGGACTTGCTTTACTCATTCATAATTGCATGAAATATCAACCAAATTCAGTAATTTTGACATGTATGGATAGCTTAGATCTGGCGCTACATGTTGCAATTATCGGCGGCTTCTTAGAGTTAACACTTGTGGAGAAAATTCAAACCTCGCAATGTTTATTTTCTTCCCGGCCACCATCTGTGTGCAGATTACCTTTTATTTATTGCTCCATGCCTGTCAAATTCCATGGGGTATGGACTTGCTTTACTCATTCATAATTGCATGAAATATCAACCAAATTCAGTAATTTTGACATGTATGGATAGCTTAGATCTGGCGCTACATGTTGCAATTATCGGCGGCTTCTTAGAGTTAACACTTGTGGAGAAAATTCAAACCTCGCAATGTTTATTTTCTTCCCGGCCACCATCTGTGTGCAGATTACCTTTTATTTATTGCTCCATGCCTATCATATTCCCTGGGGTATGGACTTGCTTTACTCATTCATAATTGCATGAAATATCAACCAAATTCAGTAATTTTGCCATGTATGGATAGCTTAGATCTGGCGCTACATGTTGCAATTTTCGGCGGCTTCTTAGAGTTAAAACTTGTGGAGAAAATTCAAACCTCGCAATGTTTATTTTCTTTCCGGCCAACATCTGTGTACATGTTACCGTCTATTTATTGCTCCATGCATGTCAAATTCCCTGGGGTATGGACTTGCTTTACTCATTCATAATTGCATGAAATATCAACCAAATTCAGTAATTTTGACATGTATGGATAGCTTAGATCTGGCGCTACATGTTGCAATTATCGGCGGCTTCTTAGAGTTAACACTTGTGGAGAAAATTCAAACCTCGCAATGTTTATTTTCTTCCCGGCCACCATCTGTGTGCAGATTACCTTTTATTTATTGCTCCATGCCTGTCAAATTCCCTGGGGTATGGACTTGCTTTACTCATTCATAATTGCATGAAATATCAACCAAATTCAGTAATTTTGCAATGTATGGATAGCTTAGATCTGGCGCTACATGTTGCAATTATCGGCGGCTTCTTAGAGTTAAAACTTGTGGAGAAAATTCAAACCTCGCAATGTTTATTTTCTTTCCGGCCAACATCTGTGTACATGTTACCGTCTATTTATTGCTCCATGCATGTCAAATTCCCTGGGGTATGGACTTGCTTTACTCATTCATAATTGCATGAAATATCAACCAAATTCAGTAATTTTGACATGTATGGATAGCTTAGATCTGGCGCTACATGTTGCAATTATCGGCGGCTTCTTAGAGTTAACACTTGTGGAGAAAATTCAAACCTCGCAATGTTTATTTTCTTCCCGGCCACCATCTGTGTGCAGATTACCTTTTATTTATTGCTCCATGCCTGTCAAATTCCCTGGGGTATGGACTTGCTTTACTCATTCATAATTGCATGAAATATCAACCAAATTCAGTAATTTTGACATGTATGGATAGCTTAGATCTGGCGCTACATGTTGCAATTATCGGCGGCTTCTGAGAGTTAAAACTTGTGGAGAAAATTCAAACCTCGCAATGTTTATTTTCTTCCCAGCCAACATCTGTGTACATGTTACCGTCTATTTATTGCTCCATGCATGTAAAATTCCCTGGGGTATGGACTTGCTTTACTCATTCATAATTGCATGAAATATCAACCAAATTCAGTAATTTTGACATGTATGGATAGCTTAGATCTGGCGCTACATGTTGCAATTATCGGCGGCTTCTTAGAGTTAACACTTGTGGAGAAAATTCAAACCTCGCAATGTTTATTTTCTTCCCGGCCAACATCTGTGTGCAGATTACCTTTTATTTATTGCTCCATGCCTGTCAAATTCCATGGGGTATGGACTTGCTTTACTCATTCATAATTGCATGAAATATCAACCAAATTCAGTAATTTTGACATGTATGGATAGCTTAGATCTGGCGCTACATGTTGCAATTATCGGCGGCTTCTTAGAGTTCAAACTTGTGGAGAAAATTCAAACCTCGCAATGTTTATTTTCTTTCCGGCCAACATCTGTGTGCATATTACCTTCTATTTATTGCTCCATGCCTGTCAAATTCCCTGGGGTATGACTTGCTTTACTCATTCATAATTGCATGAAATATCAACCAAATTCAGTAATTTTGACATGTATGGATAGCTTAGATCTGGCGCTACATGTTGCAATTATCGGCGGCTTCTTAGAGTTAAAACTTGTGGAGAAAATTCAAACCTCGCAATGTTTATTTTCTTCCCGGCCACCATCTGTGTGCAGATTACCTGTTATTTATTGCTCCATGCCTGTCAAATTCCCTGGGGTATGGACTTGCTTTACTCATTCATAATTGCATGAAATATCAACCAAATTCAGTAATTTTGACATGTATGGATAGCTTAGATCTGGCGCTACATGTTGCAATTATCGGCGGCTTCTTAGAGTTAACACTTGTGGAGAAAATTCAAACCTCGCAATGTTTATTTTCTTCCCGGCCACCATCTGTGTGCAGATTACCTTTTATTTATTGCTCCATGCCTGTCAAATTTCCTGGGGTATGGACTTGCTTTACTCATTCATAATTGCATGAAATATCAACCAAATTCAGTAATTTTGACATGTATGGATAGCTTAGATCTGGCGCTACATGTTGCAATTATCGGCGGCTTCTTAGAGTTAACACTTGTGGAGAAAATTCAAACCTCGCAATGTTTATTTTCTTCCCGGCCACCATCTGTGTGCAGATTACCTTTTATTTATTGCTCCATGCCTGTCAAATTCCCTGGGGTATGGACTTGCTTTACTCATTCATAATTGCATGAAATATCAACCAAATTCAGTAATTTTGACATGTATGGATAGCTTAGATCTGGCGCTACATGTTGCAATTATCGGCGGCTTCTGAGAGTTAAAACTTGTGGAGAAAATTCAAACCTCGCAATGTTTATTTTCTTCCCAGCCAACATCTGTGTACATGTTACCGTCTATTTATTGCTCCATGCATGTCAAATTCCCTGGGGTATGGACTTGCTTTACTCATTCATAATTGCATGAAATATCAACCAAATTCAGTAATTTTGACATGTATGGATAGCTTAGATCTGGCGCTACATGTTGCAATTATCGGCGGCTTCTTAGAGTTAACACTTGTGGAGAAAATTCAAACCTCGCAATGTTTATTTTCTTCCCGGCCACCATCTGTGTGCAGATTACCTTTTATTTATTGCTCCATGCCTGTCAAATTCCATGGGGTATGGACTTGCTTTACTCATTCATAATTGCATGAAATATCAACCAAATTCAGTAATTTTGACATGTATGGATAGCTTAGATCTGGCGCTACATGTTGCAATTATCGGCGGCTTCTTAGAGTTAAAACTTGTGGAGAAAATTCAAACCTCGCAATGTTTATTTTCTTTCCGGCCAACATCTGTGTGCATATTACCTTCTATTTATTGCTCCATGCCTGTCAAATTCCCTGGGGTATGGACTTGCTTTACTCATTCATAATTGCATGAAATATCAACCAAATTCAGTAATTTTGACATGTATGGATAGCTTAGATCTGGCGCTACATGTTGCAATTATCGGCGGCTTCTTAGAGTTAAAACTTGTGGAGAAAATTCAAACCTCGCAATGTTTATTTTCTTCCCAGCCACCATCTGTGTACATGTTACCGTCTATTTATTGCTCCATGCATGTCAAATTCCCTGGGGTATGGACTTGCTTTACTCATTCATAATTGCATGAAATATCAACCAAATTCAGTAATTTTGACATGTATGGATAGCTTAGATCTGGCGCTACATGTTGCAATTATCGGCGGCTTCTTAGAGTTAACACTTGTGGAGAAAATTCAAACCTCGCAATGTTTATTTTCTTCCCGGCCACCATCTGTGTGCAGATTACCTTTTATTTATTGCTCCATGCCTGTCAAATTCCATGGGGTATGGACTTGCTTTACTCATTCATAATTGCATGAAATATCAACCAAATTCAGTAATTTTGACATGTATGGATAGCTTAGATCTGGCGCTACATGTTGCAATTATCGGCGGCTTCTTAGAGTTAAAACTTGTGGAGAAAATTCAAACCTCGCAATGTTTATTTTCTTTCCGGCCAACATCTGTGTGCATATTACCTTCTATTTATTGCTCCATGCCTGTCAAATTCCCTGGGTTATGACTTGCTTTACTCATTCATAATTGCATGAAATATCAACCAAATTCAGTAATTTTGACATGTATGGATAGCTTAGATCTGGCGCTACATGTTGCAATTATCGGCGGCTTCTTAGAGTTAAAACTTGTGGAGAAAATTCAAACCTCGCAATGTTTATTTTCTTCCCGGCCACCATCTGTGTGCAGATTACCTGTTATTTATTGCTCCATGCCTGTCAAATTCCCTGGGGTATGGACTTGCTTTACTCATTCATAATTGCATGAAATATCAACCAAATTCAGTAATTTTGACATGTATGGATAGCTTAGATCTGGCGCTACATGTTGCAATTATCGGCGGCTTCTTAGAGTTAACACTTGTGGAGAAAATTCAAACCTCGCAATGTTTATTTTCTTCCCGGCCACCATCTGTGTGCAGATTACCTTTTATTTATTGCTCCATGCCTGTCAAATTCCCTGGGGTATGGACTTGCTTTACTCATTCATAATTGCATGAAATATCAACCAAATTCAGTAATTTTGACATGTATGGATAGCTTAGATCTGGCGCTACATGTTGCAATTATCGGCGGCTTCTTAGAGTTAAAACTTGTGGAGAAAATTCAAACCTCGCAATGTTTATTTTCTTTCCGGCCAACATCTGTGTACATGTTACCGTCTATTTATTGCTCCATGCATGTCAAATTCCCTGGGGTATGGACTTGCTTTACTCATTCATAATTGCATGAAATATCAACCAAATTCAGTAATTTTGACATGTATGGATAGCTTAGATCTGGCGCTACATGTTGCAATTATCGGCGGCTTCTTAGAGTTAACACTTGTGGAGAAAATTCAAACCTCGCAATGTTTATTTTCTTCCCGGCCACCATCTGTGTGCAGATTACCTTTTATTTATTGCTCCATGCCTGTCAAATTCCCTGGGGTATGGACTTGCTTTACTCATTCATAATTGCATGAAATATCAACCAAATTCAGTAATTTTGACATGTATGGATAGCTTAGATCTGGCGCTACATGTTGCAATTATCGGCGGCTTCTGAGAGTTAAAACTTGTGGAGAAAATTCAAACCTCGCAATGTTTATTTTCTTCCCAGCCAACATCTGTGTACATGTTACCGTCTATTTATTGCTCCATGCATGTCAAATTCCCTGGGGTATGGACTTGCTTTACTCATTCATAATTGCATGAAATATCAACCAAATTCAGTAATTTTGACATGTATGGATAGCTTAGATCTGGCGCTACATGTTGCAATTATCGGCGGCTTCTTAGAGTTAACACTTGTGGAGAAAATTCAAACCTCGCAATGTTTATTTTCTTCCCGGCCACCATCTGTGTGCAGATTACCTTTTATTTATTGCTCCATGCCTGTCAAATTCCATGGGGTATGGACTTGCTTTACTCATTCATAATTGCATGAAATATCAACCAAATTCAGTAATTTTGACATGTATGGATAGCTTAGATCTGGCGCTACATGTTGCAATTATCGGCGGCTTCTTAGAGTTAACACTTGTGGAGAAAATTCAAACCTCGCAATGTTTATTTTCTTCCCGGCCACCATCTGTGTGCAGATTACCTTTTATTTATTGCTCCATGCCTGTCAAATTCCATGGGGTATGGACTTGCTTTACTCATTCATAATTGCATGAAATATCAACCAAATTCAGTAATTTTGACATGTATGGATAGCTTAGATCTGGCGCTACATGTTGCAATTATCGGCGGCTTCTTAGAGTTAAAACTTGTGGAGAAAATTCAAACCTCGCAATGTTTATTTTCTTTCCGGCCAACATCTGTGTGCATATTACCTTCTATTTATTGCTCCATGCCTGTCAAATTCCCTGGGGTATGACTTGCTTTACTCATTCATAATTGCATGAAATATCAACCAAATTCAGTAATTTTGACATGTATGGATAGCTTAGATCTGGCGCTACATGTTGCAATTATCGGCGGCTTCTTAGAGTTAAAACTTGTGGAGAAAATTCAAACCTCGCAATGTTTATTTTCTTCCCGGCCACCATCTGTGTGCAGATTACCTGTTATTTATTGCTCCATGCCTGTCAAATTCCCTGGGGTATGGACTTGCTTTACTCATTCATAATTGCATGAAATATCAACCAAATTCAGTAATTTTGACATGTATGGATAGCTTAGATCTGGCGCTACATGTTGCAATTATCGGCGGCTTCTTAGAGTTAAAACTTGTGGAGAAAATTCAAACCTCGCAATGTTTATTTTCTTCCCAGCCAACATCTGTGTACATGTTACCGTCTATTTATTGCTCCATGCATGTCAAATTCCCTGGGGTATGGACTTGCTTTACTCATTCATAATTGCATGAAATATCAACCAAATTCAGTAATTTTGACATGTATGGATAGCTTAGATCTGGCGCTACATGTTGCAATTATCGGCGGCTTCTTAGAGTTAACACTTGTGGAGAAAATTCAAACCTCGCAATGTTTATTTTCTTCCCGGCCACCATCTGTGTGCAGATTACCTTTTATTTATTGCTCCATGCCTGTCAAATTCCATGGGGTATGGACTTGCTTTACTCATTCATAATTGCATGAAATATCAACCAAATTCAGTAATTTTGACATGTATGGATAGCTTAGATCTGGCGCTACATGTTGCAATTATCGGCGGCTTCTTAGAGTTAAAACTTGTGGAGAAAATTCAAACCTCGCAATGTTTATTTTCTTTCCGGCCAACATCTGTGTGCATATTACCTTCTATTTATTGCTCCATGCCTGTCAAATTCCCTGGGGTATGACTTGCTTTACTCATTCATAATTGCATGAAATATCAACCAAATTCAGTAATTTTGACATGTATGGATAGCTTAGATCTGGCGCTACATGTTGCAATTATCGGCGGCTTCTTAGAGTTAAAACTTGTGGAGAAAATTCAAACCTCGCAATGTTTATTTTCTTCCCGGCCACCATCTGTGTGCAGATTACGTGTTATTTATTGCTCCATGCCTGTCAAATTCCATGGGGTATGGACTTGCTTTACTCATTCATAATTGCATGAAATATCAACCAAATTCAGTAATTTTGACATGTATGGATAGCTTAGATCTGGCGCTACATGTTGCAATTATCGGCGGCTTCTTAGAGTTAACACTTGTGGAGAAAATTCAAACCTCGCAATGTTTATTTTCTTCCCGGCCACCATCTGTGTGCAGATTACCTTTTATTTATTGCTCCATGCCTGTCAAATTCCCTGGGGTATGGACTTGCTTTACTCATTCATAATTGCATGAAATATCAACCAAATTCAGTAATTTTGCAATGTATGGATAGCTTAGATCTGGCGCTACATGTTGCAATTATCGGCGGCTTCTTAGAGTTAAAACTTGTGGAGAAAATTCAAACCTCGCAATGTTTATTTTCTTTCCGGCCAACATCTGTGTACATGTTACCGTCTATTTATTGCTCCATGCATGTCAAATTCCCTGGGGTATGGACTTGCTTTACTCATTCATAATTGCATGAAATATCAACCAAATTCAGTAATTTTGACATGTATGGATAGCTTAGATCTGGCGCTACATGTTGCAATTATCGGCGGCTTCTTAGAGTTAACACTTGTGGAGAAAATTCAAACCTCGCAATGTTTATTTTCTTCCCGGCCACCATCTGTGTGCAGATTACCTTTTATTTATTGCTCCATGCCTGTCAAATTCCCTGGGGTATGGACTTGCTTTACTCATTCATAATTGCATGAAATATCAACCAAATTCAGTAATTTTGACATGTATGGATAGCTTAGATCTGGCGCTACATGTTGCAATTATCGGCGGCTTCTTAGAGTTAACACTTGTGGAGAAATTTCAAACCTCGCAATGTTTATTTTCTTCCCGGCCACCATCTGTGTGCAGATTACCTTTTATTTATTGCTCCATGCCTGTCAAATTCCATGGGGTATGGACTTGCTTTACTCATTCATAATTGCATGAAATATCAACCAAATTCAGTAATTTTGACATGTATGGATAGCTTAGATCTGGCGCTACATGTTGCAATTATCGGCGGCTTCTTAGAGTTAAAACTTGTGGAGAAAATTCAAACCTCGCAATGTTTATTTTCTTTCCGGCCAACATCTGTGTGCATATTACCTTCTATTTATTGCTCCATGCCTGTCAAATTCCCTGGGGTATGACTTGCTTTACTCATTCGTAATTGCATGAAATATCAACCAAATTCAGTAATTTTGACATGTATGGATAGCTTAGATCTGGCGCTACATGTTGCAATTATCGGCGGCTTCTTAGAGTTAAAACTTGTGGAGAAAATTCAAACCTCGCAATGTTTATTTTCTTCCCGGCCACCATCTGTGTGCAGATTACCTGTTATTTATTGCTCCATGCCTGTCAAATTCCCTGGGGTATGGACTTGCTTTACTCATTCATAATTGCATGAAATATCAACCAAATTCAGTAATTTTGACATGTATGGATAGCTTAGATCTGGCGCTACATGTTGCAATTATCGGCGGCTTCTTAGAGTTAAAACTTGTGGAGAAAATTCAAACCTCGCAATGTTTATTTTCTTTCCGGCCAACATCTGTGTACATGTTACCGTCTATTTATTGCTCCATGCATGTCAAATTCCCTGGGGTATGGACTTGCTTTACTCATTCATAATTGCATGAAATATCAACCAAATTCAGTAATTTTGACATGTATGGATAGCTTAGATCTGGCGCTACATGTTGCAATTATCGGCGGCTTCTTAGAGTTAACACTTGTGGAGAAAATTCAAACCTCGCAATGTTTATTTTCTTCCCGGCCACCATCTGTGTGCAGATTACCTTTTATTTATTGCTCCATGCCTGTCAAATTCCCTGGGGTATGGACTTGCTTTACTCATTCATAATTGCATGAAATATCAACCAAATTCAGTAATTTTGACATGTATGGATAGCTTAGATCTGGCGCTACATGTTGCAATTATCGGCGGCTTCTTAGAGTTAACACTTGTGGAGAAAATTCAAACCTCGCAATGTTTATTTTCTTCCCAGCCAACATCTGTGTACATGTTACCGTCTATTTATTGCTCCATGCATGTCAAATTCCCTGGGGTATGGACTTGCTTTACTCATTCATAATTGCATGAAATATCAACCAAATTCAGTAATTTTGACATGTATGGATAGCTTAGATCTGGCGCTACATGTTGCAATTATCGGCGGCTTCTTAGAGTTAACACTTGTGGAGAAAATTCAAACCTCGCAATGTTTATTTTCTTCCCGGCCACCATCTGTGTGCAGATTACCTTTTATTTATTGCTCCATGCCTGTCAAATTCCATGGGGTATGGACTTGCTTTACTCATTCATAATTGCATGAAATATCAACCAAATTCAGTAATTTTGACATGTATGGATAGCTTAGATCTGGCGCTACATGTTGCAATTATCGGCGGCTTCTTAGAGTTAAAACTTGTGGAGAAAATTCAAACCTCGCAATGTTTATTTTCTTCCCAGCCAACATCTGTGTACATGTTACCGTCTATTTATTGCTCCATGCATGTCAAATTCCCTGGGGTATGGACTTGCTTTACTCATTCATAATTGCATGAAATATCAACCAAATTCAGTAATTTTGACATGTATGGATAGCTTAGATCTGGCGCTACATGTTGCAATTATCGGCGGCTTCTTAGAGTTAACACTTGTGGAGAAAATTCAAACCTCGCAATGTTTATTTTCTTCCCGGCCACCATCTGTGTGCAGATTACCTTTTATTTATTGCTCCATGCCTGTCAAATTCCATGGGGTATGGACTTGCTTTACTCATTCATAATTGCATGAAATATCAACCAAATTCAGTAATTTTGACATGTATGGATAGCTTAGATCTGGCGCTACATGTTGCAATTATCGGCGGCTTCTTAGAGTTAAAACTTGTGGAGAAAATTCAAACCTCGCAATGTTTATTTTCTTTCCGGCCAACATCTGTGTGCATATTACCTTCTATTTATTGCTCCATGCCTGTCAAATTCCCTGGTTTATGACTTGCTTTACTCATTCATAATTGCATGAAATATCAACCAAATTCAGTAATTTTGACATGTATGGATATCTTAGATCTGGCGCTACATGTTGCAATTATCGGCGGCTTCTTAGAGTTAAAACTTGTGGAGAAAATTCAAACCTCGCAATGTTTATTTTCTTCCCGGCCACCATCTGTGTGCAGATTACCTGTTATTTATTGCTCCATGCCTGTCAAATTCCCTGGGGTATGGACTTGCTTTACTCATTCATAATTGCATGAAATATCAACCAAATTCAGTAATTTTGACATGTATGGATAGCTTAGATCTGGCGCTACATGTTGCAATTATCGGCGGCTTCTTAGAGTTAACACTTGTGGAGAAAATTCAAACCTCGCAATGTTTATTTTCTTCCCGGCCACCATCTGTGTGCAGATTACCTTTTATTTATTGCTCCATGCCTGTCAAATTCCCTGGGGTATGGACTTGCTTTACTCATTCATAATTGCATGAAATATCAACCAAATTCAGTAATTTTGACATGTATGGATAGCTTAGATCTGGCGCTACATGTTGCAATTATCGGCGGCTTCTGAGAGTTAAAACTTGTGGAGAAAATTCAAACCTCGCAATGTTTATTTTCTTCCCAGCCAACATCTGTGTACATGTTACCGTCTATTTATTGCTCCATGCATGTCAAATTCCCTGGGGTATGGACTTGCTTTACTCATTCATAATTGCATGAAATATCAACCAAATTCAGTAATTTTGACATGTATGGATAGCTTAGATCTGGCGCTACATGTTGCAATTATCGGCGGCTTCTTAGAGTTAACACTTGTGGAGAAAATTCAAACCTCGCAATGTTTATTTTCTTCCCGGCCACCATCTGTGTGCAGATTACCTTTTATTTATTGCTCCATGCCTGTCAAATTCCCTGGGGTATGGACTTGCTTTACTCATTCATAATTGCATGAAATATCAACCAAATTCAGTAATTTTGACATGTATGGATAGCTTAGATCTGGCGCTACATGTTGCAATTATCGGCGGCTTCTTAGAGTTAAAACTTGTGGAGAAAATTCAAACCTCGCAATGTTTATTTTCTTTCCGGCCAACATCTGTGTGCATATTACCTTCTATTTATTGCTCCATGCCTGTCAAATTCCCTGGGGTATGACTTGCTTTACTCATTCGTAATTGCATGAAATATCAACCAAATTCAGTAATTTTGACATGTATGGATAGCTTAGATCTGGCGCTACATGTTGCAATTATCGGCGGCTTCTTAGAGTTAAAACTTGTGGAGAAAATTCAAACCTCGCAATGTTTATTTTCTTCCCGGCCACCATCTGTGTGCAGATTACCTGTTATTTATTGCTCCATGCCTGTCAAATTCCCTGGGGTATGGACTTGCTTTACTCATTCATAATTGCATGAAATATCAACCAAATTCAGTAATTTTGACATGTATGGATAGCTTAGATCTGGCGCTACATGTTGCAATTATCGGCGGCTTCTTAGAGTTAACACTTGTGGAGAAAATTCAAACCTCGCAATGTTTATTTTCTTCCCAGCCAACATCTGTGTACATGTTACCGTCTATTTATTGCTCCATGCATGTCAAATTCCCTGGGGTATGGACTTGCTTTACTCATTCATAATTGCATGAAATATCAACCAAATTCAGTAATTTTGACATGTATGGATAGCTTAGATCTGGCGCTACATGTTGCAATTATCGGCGGCTTCTTAGAGTTAACACTTGTGGAGAAAATTCAAACCTCGCAATGTTTATTTTCTTCCCGGCCACCATCTGTGTGCAGATTACCTTTTATTTATTGCTCCATGCCTGTCAAATTCCATGGGGTATGGACTTGCTTTACTCATTCATAATTGCATGAAATATCAACCAAATTCAGTAATTTTGACATGTATGGATAGCTTAGATCTGGCGCTACATGTTGCAATTATCGGCGGCTTCTTAGAGTTAAAACTTGTGGAGAAAATTCAAACCTCGCAATGTTTATTTTCTTCCCAGCCAACATCTGTGTACATGTTACCGTCTATTTATTGCTCCATGCATGTCAAATTCCCTGGGGTATGGACTTGCTTTACTCATTCATAATTGCATGAAATATCAACCAAATTCAGTAATTTTGACATGTATGGATAGCTTAGATCTGGCGCTACATGTTGCAATTATCGGCGGCTTCTTAGAGTTAACACTTGTGGAGAAAATTCAAACCTCGCAATGTTTATTTTCTTCCCGGCCACCATCTGTGTGCAGATTACCTTTTATTTATTGCTCCATGCCTGTCAAATTCCATGGGGTATGGACTTGCTTTACTCATTCATAATTGCATGAAATATCAACCAAATTCAGTAATTTTGACATGTATGGATAGCTTAGATCTGGCGCTACATGTTGCAATTATCGGCGGCTTCTTAGAGTTAAAACTTGTGGAGAAAATTCAAACCTCGCAATGTTTATTTTCTTTCCGGCCAACATCTGTGTGCATATTACCTTCTATTTATTGCTCCATGCCTGTCAAATTCCCTGGTTTATGACTTGCTTTACTCATTCATAATTGCATGAAATATCAACCAAATTCAGTAATTTTGACATGTATGGATATCTTAGATCTGGCGCTACATGTTGCAATTATCGGCGGCTTCTTAGAGTTAAAACTTGTGGAGAAAATTCAAACCTCGCAATGTTTATTTTCTTCCCGGCCACCATCTGTGTGCAGATTACCTGTTATTTATTGCTCCATGCCTGTCAAATTCCCTGGGGTATGGACTTGCTTTACTCATTCATAATTGCATGAAATATCAACCAAATTCAGTAATTTTGACATGTATGGATAGCTTAGATCTGGCGCTACATGTTGCAATTATCGGCGGCTTCTTAGAGTTAACACTTGTGGAGAAAATTCAAACCTCGCAATGTTTATTTTCTTCCCGGCCACCATCTGTGTGCAGATTACCTTTTATTTATTGCTCCATGCCTGTCAAATTCCCTGGGGTATGGACTTGCTTTACTCATTCATAATTGCATGAAATATCAACCAAATTCAGTAATTTTGACATGTATGGATAGCTTAGATCTGGCGCTACATGTTGCAATTATCGGCGGCTTCTGAGAGTTAAAACTTGTGGAGAAAATTCAAACCTCGCAATGTTTATTTTCTTCCCAGCCAACATCTGTGTACATGTTACCGTCTATTTATTGCTCCATGCATGTCAAATTCCCTGGGGTATGGACTTGCTTTACTCATTCATAATTGCATGAAATATCAACCAAATTCAGTAATTTTGACATGTATGGATAGCTTAGATCTGGCGCTACATGTTGCAATTATCGGCGGCTTCTTAGAGTTAACACTTGTGGAGAAAATTCAAACCTCGCAATGTTTATTTTCTTCCCGGCCACCATCTGTGTGCAGATTACCTTTTATTTATTGCTCCATGCCTGTCAAATTCCCTGGGGTATGGACTTGCTTTACTCATTCATAATTGCATGAAATATCAACCAAATTCAGTAATTTTGACATGTATGGATAGCTTAGATCTGGCGCTACATGTTGCAATTATCGGCGGCTTCTTAGAGTTAAAACTTGTGGAGAAAATTCAAACCTCGCAATGTTTATTTTCTTTCCGGCCAACATCTGTGTGCATATTACCTTCTATTTATTGCTCCATGCCTGTCAAATTCCCTGGGGTATGACTTGCTTTACTCATTCGTAATTGCATGAAATATCAACCAAATTCAGTAATTTTGACATGTATGGATAGCTTAGATCTGGCGCTACATGTTGCAATTATCGGCGGCTTCTTAGAGTTAAAACTTGTGGAGAAAATTCAAACCTCGCAATGTTTATTTTCTTCCCGGCCACCATCTGTGTGCAGATTACCTGTTATTTATTGCTCCATGCCTGTCAAATTCCCTGGGGTATGGACTTGCTTTACTCATTCATAATTGCATGAAATATCAACCAAATTCAGTAATTTTGACATGTATGGATAGCTTAGATCTGGCGCTACATGTTGCAATTATCGGCGGCTTCTTAGAGTTAAAACTTGTGGAGAAAATTCAAACCTCGCAATGTTTATTTTCTTTCCGGCCAACATCTGTGTACATGTTACCGTCTATTTATTGCTCCATGCATGTCAAATTCCCTGGGGTATGGACTTGCTTTACTCATTCATAATTGCATGAAATATCAACCAAATTCAGTAATTTTGACATGTATGGATAGCTTAGATCTGGCGCTACATGTTGCAATTATCGGCGGCTTCTTAGAGTTAACACTTGTGGAGAAAATTCAAACCTCGCAATGTTTATTTTCTTCCCGGCCACCATCTGTGTGCAGATTACCTTTTATTTATTGCTCCATGCCTGTCAAATTCCCTGGGGTATGGACTTGCTTTACTCATTCATAATTGCATGAAATATCAACCAAATTCAGTAATTTTGACATGTATGGATAGCTTAGATCTGGCGCTACATGTTGCAATTATCGGCGGCTTCTGAGAGTTAAAACTTGTGGAGAAAATTCAAACCTCGCAATGTTTATTTTCTTCCCAGCCAACATCTGTGTACATGTTACCGTCTATTTATTGCTCCATGCATGTCAAATTCCCTGGGGTATGGACTTGCTTTACTCATTCATAATTGCATGAAATATCAACCAAATTCAGTAATTTTGACATGTATGGATAGCTTAGATCTGGCGCTACATGTTGCAATTATCGGCGGCTTCTTAGAGTTAACACTTGTGGAGAAAATTCAAACCTCGCAATGTTTATTTTCTTCCCGGCCACCATCTGTGTGCAGATTACCTTTTATTTATTGCTCCATGCCTGTCAAATTCCCTGGGGTATGGACTTGCTTTACTCATTCATAATTGCATGAAATATCAACCAAATTCAGTAATTTTGACATGTATGGATAGCTTAGATCTGGCGCTACATGTTGCAATTATCGGCGGCTTCTTAGAGTTAAAACTTGTGGAGAAAATTCAAACCTCGCAATGTTTATTTTCTTTCCGGCCAACATCTGTGTGCATATTACCTTCTATTTATTGCTCCATGCCTGTCAAATTCCCTGGGGTATGACTTGCTTTACTCATTCGTAATTGCATGAAATATCAACCAAATTCAGTAATTTTGACATGTATGGATAGCTTAGATCTGGCGCTACATGTTGCAATTATCGGCGGCTTCTTAGAGTTAAAACTTGTGGAGAAAATTCAAACCTCGCAATGTTTATTTTCTTCCCGGCCACCATCTGTGTGCAGATTACCTGTTATTTATTGCTCCATGCCTGTCAAATTCCCTGGGGTATGGACTTGCTTTACTCATTCATAATTGCATGAAATATCAACCAAATTCAGTAATTTTGACATGTATGGATAGCTTAGATCTGGCGCTACATGTTGCAATTATCGGCGGCTTCTTAGAGTTAAAACTTGTGGAGAAAATTCAAACCTCGCAATGTTTATTTTCTTTCCGGCCAACATCTGTGTACATGTTACCGTCTATTTATTGCTCCATGCATGTCAAATTCCCTGGGGTATGGACTTGCTTTACTCATTCATAATTGCATGAAATATCAACCAAATTCAGTAATTTTGACATGTATGGATAGCTTAGATCTGGCGCTACATGTTGCAATTATCGGCGGCTTCTTAGAGTTAACACTTGTGGAGAAAATTCAAACCTCGCAATGTTTATTTTCTTCCCGGCCACCATCTGTGTGCAGATTACCTTTTATTTATTGCTCCATGCCTGTCAAATTCCCTGGGGTATGGACTTGCTTTACTCATTCATAATTGCATGAAATATCAACCAAATTCAGTAATTTTGACATGTATGGATAGCTTAGATCTGGCGCTACATGTTGCAATTATCGGCGGCTTCTGAGAGTTAAAACTTGTGGAGAAAATTCAAACCTCGCAATGTTTATTTTCTTCCCAGCCAACATCTGTGTACATGTTACCGTCTATTTATTGCTCCATGCATGTCAAATTCCCTGGGGTATGGACTTGCTTTACTCATTCATAATTGCATGAAATATCAACCAAATTCAGTAATTTTGACATGTATGGATAGCTTAGATCTGGCGCTACATGTTGCAATTATCGGCGGCTTCTTAGAGTTAACACTTGTGGAGAAAATTCAAACCTCGCAATGTTTATTTTCTTCCCGGCCACCATCTGTGTGCAGATTACCTTTTATTTATTGCTCCATGCCTGTCAAATTCCCTGGGGTATGGACTTGCTTTACTCATTCATAATTGCATGAAATATCAACCAAATTCAGTAATTTTGACATGTATGGATAGCTTAGATCTGGCGCTACATGTTGCAATTATCGGCGGCTTCTTAGAGTTAAAACTTGTGGAGAAAATTCAAACCTCGCAATGTTTATTTTCTTCCCGGCCACCATCTGTGTGCAGATTACCTGTTATTTATTGCTCCATGCCTGTCAAATTCCCTGGGGTATGGACTTGCTTTACTCATTCATAATTGCATGAAATATCAACCAAATTCAGTAATTTTGACATGTATGGATAGCTTAGATCTGGCGCTACATGTTGCAATTATCGGCGGCTTCTTAGAGTTAACACTTGTGGAGAAAATTCAAACCTCGCAATGTTTATTTTCTTCCCGGCCACCATCTGTGTGCAGATTACCTTTTATTTATTGCTCCATGCCTGTCAAATTCCCTGGGGTATGGACTTGCTTTACTCATTCATAATTGCATGAAATATCAACCAAATTCAGTAATTTTGCAATGTATGGATAGCTTAGATCTGGCGCTACATGTTGCAATTATCGGCGGCTTCTTAGAGTTAAAACTTGTGGAGAAAATTCAAACCTCGCAATGTTTATTTTCTTTCCGGCCAACATCTGTGTACATGTTACCGTCTATTTATTGCTCCATGCATGTCAAATTCCCTGGGGTATGGACTTGCTTTACTCATTGATAATTGCATGAAATATCAACCAAATTCAGTAATTTTGACATGTATGGATAGCTTAGATCTGGCGCTACATGTTGCAATTATCGGCGGCTTCTTAGAGTTAACACTTGTGTAGACAATTCAAACCTCGCAATGTTTATTTTCTTCCCGGCCACCATCTGTGTGCAGATTACCTTTTATTTATTGCTCCATGCATGTCAAATTCCCTGGGGTATGGACTTGCTTTACTCATTCATAATTGCATGAAATATCAACCAAATTCAGTAATTTTGACATGTATGGATAGCTTAGATCTGGCGCTACATGTTGCAATTATCGGCGGCTTCTTAGAGTTAACACTTGTGGAGAAAATGCAAACCTCGCAATGTTTATTTTCTTCCCGGCCACCATCTGTGTGCAGATTACCTTTTATTTATTGCTCCATGCCTGTCAAATTCCCTGGGGTATGGACTTGCTTTACTCATTCATAATTGCATGAAATATCAACCAAATTCAGTAATTTTGACATGTATGGATAGCTTAGATCTGGCGCTACATGTTGCAATTATCGGCGGCTTCTTAGAGTTAACACTTGTGGAGAAAATTCAAACCTCGCAATGTTTATTTTCTTCCCGGCCACCATCTGTGTGCAGATTACCTTTTATTTATTGCTCCATGACTGTCAAATTCCCTGGGGTATGGACTTGCTTTACTCATTCATAATTGCATGAAATATCAATCAAATTCAGTAATTTTGACATGTATTGATAGCTTAGATCTGGCGCTACATGTTGCAATTATCGGCGGCTTCTTAGAGTTAACACTTGTGGAGAAAATTCAAACCTCGCAATGTTTATTTTCTTCCCAGCCAACATCTGTGTACATGTTACCGTCTATTTATTGCTCCATGCATGTCAAATTCCCTGGGGTATGGACTTGCTTTACTCATTCATAATTGCATGAAATATCAACCAAATTCAGTAATTTTGACATGTATGGATAGCTTAGATCTGGCGCTACATGTTGCAATTATCGGCGGCTTCTTAGAGTTAACACTTGTGGAGAAAATTCAAACCTCGCAATGTTTATTTTCTTCCCGGCCACCATCTGTGTGCAGATTACCTTTTATTTATTGCTCCATGCCTGTCAAATTCCCTGGGGTATGGACTTGCTTTACTCATTCATAATTGCATGAAATATCAACCAAATTCAGTAATTTTGCAATGTATGGATAGCTTAGATCTGGCGCTACATGTTGCAATTATCGGCGGCTTCTTAGAGTTAAAACTTGTGGAGAAAATTCAAACCTCGCAATGTTTATTTTCTTTCCGGCCAACATCTGTGTACATGTTACCGTCTATTTATTGCTCCATGCATGTCAAATTCCCTGGGGTATGGACTTGCTTTACTCATTGATAATTGCATGAAATATCAACCAAATTCAGTAATTTTGACATGTATGGATAGCTTAGATCTGGCGCTACATGTTGCAATTATCGGCGGCTTCTTAGAGTTAACACTTGTGTAGACAATTCAAACCTCGCAATGTTTATTTTCTTCCCGGCCACCATCTGTGTGCAGATTACCTTTTATTTATTGCTCCATGCATGTCAAATTCCCTGGGGTATGGACTTGCTTTACTCATTCATAATTGCATGAAATATCAACCAAATTCAGTAATTTTGACATGTATGGATAGCTTAGATCTGGCGCTACATGTTGCAATTATCGGCGGCTTCTTAGAGTTAACACTTGTGGAGAAAATGCAAACCTCGCAATGTTTATTTTCTTCCCGGCCACCATCTGTGTGCAGATTACCTTTTATTTATTGCTCCATGCCTGTCAAATTCCCTGGGGTATGGACTTGCTTTACTCATTCATAATTGCATGAAATATCAACCAAATTCAGTAATTTTGACATGTATGGATAGCTTAGATCTGGCGCTACATGTTGCAATTATCGGCGGCTTCTTAGAGTTAACACTTGTGGAGAAAATTCAAACCTCGCAATGTTTATTTTCTTCCCGGCCACCATCTGTGTGCAGATTACCTTTTATTTATTGCTCCATGACTGTCAAATTCCCTGGGGTATGGACTTGCTTTACTCATTCATAATTGCATGAAATATCAACCAAATTCAGTAATTTTGACATGTATGGATAGCTTAGATCTGGCGCTACATGTTGCAATTATCGGCGGCTTCTTAGAGTTAACACTTGTGGAGAAAATTCAAACCTCGCAATGTTTATTTTCTTCCCGGCCACCATCTGTGTGCAGATTACCTTTTATTTATTGCTCCATGCCTGTCAAATTCCCTGGGGTATGGACTTGCTTTACTCATTCATAATTGCATGAAATATCAACCAAATTCAGTAATTTTGCAATGTATGGATAGCTTAGATCTGGCGCTACATGTTGCAATTATCGGCGGCTTCTTAGAGTTAAAACTTGTGGAGAAAATTCAAACCTCGCAATGTTTATTTTCTTTCCGGCCAACATCTGTGTACATGTTACCGTCTATTTATTGCTCCATGCATGTCAAATTCCCTGGGGTATGGACTTGCTTTACTCATTGATAATTGCATGAAATATCAACCAAATTCAGTAATTTTGACATGTATGGATAGCTTAGATCTGGCGCTACATGTTGCAATTATCGGCGGCTTCTTAGAGTTAACACTTGTGTAGACAATTCAAACCTCGCAATGTTTATTTTCTTCCCGGCCACCATCTGTGTGCAGATTACCTTTTATTTATTGCTCCATGCATGTCAAATTCCCTGGGGTATGGACTTGCTTTACTCATTCATAATTGCATGAAATATCAACCAAATTCAGTAATTTTGACATGTATGGATAGCTTAGATCTGGCGCTACATGTTGCAATTATCGGCGGCTTCTTAGAGTTAACACTTGTGGAGAAAATGCAAACCTCGCAATGTTTATTTTCTTCCCGGCCACCATCTGTGTGCAGATTACCTTTTATTTATTGCTCCATGCCTGTCAAATTCCCTGGGGTATGGACTTGCTTTACTCATTCATAATTGCATGAAATATCAACCAAATTCAGTAATTTTGACATGTATGGATAGCTTAGATCTGGCGCTACATGTTGCAATTATCGGCGGCTTCTTAGAGTTAACACTTGTGGAGAAAATTCAAACCTCGCAATGTTTATTTTCTTCCCGGCCACCATCTGTGTGCAGATTACCTTTTATTTATTGCTCCATGACTGTCAAATTCCCTGGGGTATGGACTTGCTTTACTCATTCATAATTGCATGAAATATCAATCAAATTCAGTAATTTTGACATGTATTGATAGCTTAGATCTGGCGCTACATGTTGCAATTATCGGCGGCTTCTTAGAGTTAACACTTGTGGAGAAAATTCAAACCTCGCAATGTTTATTTTCTTCCCAGCCAACATCTGTGTACATGTTACCGTCTATTTATTGCTCCATGCATGTCAAATTCCCTGGGGTATGGACTTGCTTTACTCATTCATAATTGCATGAAATATCAACCAAATTCAGTAATTTTGACATGTATGGATAGCTTAGATCTGGCGCTACATGTTGCAATTATCGGCGGCTTCTTAGAGTTAACACTTGTGGAGAAAATTCAAACCTCGCAATGTTTATTTTCTTCCCGGCCACCATCTGTGTGCAGATTACCTTTTATTTATTGCTCCATGCCTGTCAAATTCCATGGGGTATGGACTTGCTTTACTCATTCATAATTGCATGAAATATCAACCAAATTCAGTAATTTTGACATGTATGGATAGCTTAGATCTGGCGCTACATGTTGCAATTATCGGCGGCTTCTTAGAGTTAAAACTTGTGGAGAAAATTCAAACCTCGCAATGTTTATTTTCTTCCCAGCCAACATCTGTGTACATGTTACCGTCTATTTATTGCTCCATGCATGTCAAATTCCCTGGGGTATGGACTTGCTTTACTCATTCATAATTGCATGAAATATCAACCAAATTCAGTAATTTTGACATGTATGGATAGCTTAGATCTGGCGCTACATGTTGCAATTATCGGCGGCTTCTTAGAGTTAACACTTGTGGAGAAAATTCAAACCTCGCAATGTTTATTTTCTTCCCGGCCACCATCTGTGTGCAGATTACCTTTTATTTATTGCTCCATGCCTGTCAAATTCCATGGGGTATGGACTTGCTTTACTCATTCATAATTGCATGAAATATCAACCAAATTCAGTAATTTTGACATGTATGGATAGCTTAGATCTGGCGCTACATGTTGCAATTATCGGCGGCTTCTTAGAGTTAAAACTTGTGGAGAAAATTCAAACCTCGCAATGTTTATTTTCTTTCCGGCCAACATCTGTGTGCATATTACCTTCTATTTATTGCTCCATGCCTGTCAAATTCCCTGGTTTATGACTTGCTTTACTCATTCATAATTGCATGAAATATCAACCAAATTCAGTAATTTTGACATGTATGGATATCTTAGATCTGGCGCTACATGTTGCAATTATCGGCGGCTTCTTAGAGTTAAAACTTGTGGAGAAAATTCAAACCTCGCAATGTTTATTTTCTTCCCGGCCACCATCTGTGTGCAGATTACCTGTTATTTATTGCTCCATGCCTGTCAAATTCCCTGGGGTATGGACTTGCTTTACTCATTCATAATTGCATGAAATATCAACCAAATTCAGTAATTTTGACATGTATGGATAGCTTAGATCTGGCGCTACATGTTGCAATTATCGGCGGCTTCTTAGAGTTAACACTTGTGGAGAAAATTCAAACCTCGCAATGTTTATTTTCTTCCCGGCCACCATCTGTGTGCAGATTACCTTTTATTTATTGCTCCATGCCTGTCAAATTCCCTGGGGTATGGACTTGCTTTACTCATTCATAATTGCATGAAATATCAACCAAATTCAGTAATTTTGACATGTATGGATAGCTTAGATCTGGCGCTACATGTTGCAATTATCGGCGGCTTCTGAGAGTTAAAACTTGTGGAGAAAATTCAAACCTCGCAATGTTTATTTTCTTCCCAGCCAACATCTGTGTACATGTTACCGTCTATTTATTGCTCCATGCATGTCAAATTCCCTGGGGTATGGACTTGCTTTACTCATTCATAATTGCATGAAATATCAACCAAATTCAGTAATTTTGACATGTATGGATAGCTTAGATCTGGCGCTACATGTTGCAATTATCGGCGGCTTCTTAGAGTTAACACTTGTGGAGAAAATTCAAACCTCGCAATGTTTATTTTCTTCCCGGCCACCATCTGTGTGCAGATTACCTTTTATTTATTGCTCCATGCCTGTCAAATTCCCTGGGGTATGGACTTGCTTTACTCATTCATAATTGCATGAAATATCAACCAAATTCAGTAATTTTGACATGTATGGATAGCTTAGATCTGGCGCTACATGTTGCAATTATCGGCGGCTTCTTAGAGTTAAAACTTGTGGAGAAAATTCAAACCTCGCAATGTTTATTTTCTTCCCGGCCACCATCTGTGTGCAGATTACCTGTTATTTATTGCTCCATGCCTGTCAAATTCCCTGGGGTATGGACTTGCTTTACTCATTCATAATTGCATGAAATATCAACCAAATTCAGTAATTTTGACATGTATGGATAGCTTAGATCTGGCGCTACATGTTGCAATTATCGGCGGCTTCTTAGAGTTAACACTTGTGGAGAAAATTCAAACCTCGCAATGTTTATTTTCTTCCCGGCCACCATCTGTGTGCAGATTACCTTTTATTTATTGCTCCATGCCTGTCAAAATCCCTGGGGTATGGACTTGCTTTACTCATTCATAATTGCATGAAATATCAACCAAATTCAGTAATTTTGCAATGTATGGATAGCTTAGATCTGGCGCTACATGTTGCAATTATCGGCGGCTTCTTAGAGTTAAAACTTGTGGAGAAAATTCAAACCTCGCAATGTTTATTTTCTTTCCGGCCAACATCTGTGTACATGTTACCGTCTATTTATTGCTCCATGCATGTCAAATTCCCTGGGGTATGGACTTGCTTTACTCATTGATAATTGCATGAAATATCAACCAAATTCAGTAATTTTGACATGTATGGATAGCTTAGATCTGGCGCTACATGTTGCAATTATCGGCGGCTTCTTAGAGTTAACACTTGTGTAGACAATTCAAACCTCGCAATGTTTATTTTCTTCCCGGCCACCATCTGTGTGCAGATTACCTTTTATTTATTGCTCCATGCCTGTCAAATTCCCTGGGGTATGGACTTGCTTTACTCATTCATAATTGCATGAAATATCAACCAAATTCAGTAATTTTGACATGTATGGATAGCTTAGATCTGGCGCTACATGTTGCAATTATCGGCGGCTTCTTAGAGTTAAAACTTGTGGAGAAAATTCAAACCTCGCAATGTTTATTTTCTTCCCGGCCACCATCTGTGTGCAGATTACCTGTTATTTATTGCTCCATGCCTGTCAAATTCCCTGGGGTATGGACTTGCTTTACTCATTCATAATTGCATGAAATATCAACCAAATTCAGTAATTTTGACATGTATGGATAGCTTAGATCTGGCGCTACATGTTGCAATTATCGGCGGCTTCTTAGAGTTAACACTTGTGGAGAAAATTCAAACCTCGCAATGTTTATTTTCTTCCCGGCCACCATCTGTGTGCAGATTACCTTTTATTTATTGCTCCATGCCTGTCAAATTCCCTGGGGTATGGACTTGCTTTACTCATTCATAATTGCATGAAATATCAACCAAATTCAGTAATTTTGCAATGTATGGATAGCTTAGATCTGGCGCTACATGTTGCAATTATCGGCGGCTTCTTAGAGTTAAAACTTGTGGAGAAAATTCAAACCTCGCAATGTTTATTTTCTTTCCGGCCAACATCTGTGTACATGTTACCGTCTATTTATTGCTCCATGCATGTCAAATTCCCTGGGGTATGGACTTGCTTTACTCATTGATAATTGCATGAAATATCAACCAAATTCAGTAATTTTGACATGTATGGATAGCTTAGATCTGGCGCTACATGTTGCAATTATCGGCGGCTTCTTAGAGTTAACACTTGTGTAGACAATTCAAACCTCGCAATGTTTATTTTCTTCCCGGCCACCATCTGTGTGCAGATTACCTTTTATTTATTGCTCCATGCCTGTCAAATTCCCTGGGGTATGGACTTGCTTTACTCATTCATAATTGCATGAAATATCAACCAAATTCAGTAATTTTGACATGTATGGATAGCTTAGATCTGGCGCTACATGTTGCAATTATCGGCGGCTTCTTAGAGTTAACACTTGTGGAGAAAATGCAAACCTCGCAATGTTTATTTTCTTCCCGGCCACCATCTGTGTGCAGATTACCTTTTATTTATTGCTCCATGCCTGTCAAATTCCCTGGGGTATGGACTTGCTTTACTCATTCATAATTGCATGAAATATCAACCAAATTCAGTAATTTTGACATGTATGGATAGCTTAGATCTGGCGCTACATGTTGCAATTATCGGCGGCTTCTTAGAGTTAACACTTGTGGAGAAAATTCAAACCTCGCAATGTTTATTTTCTTCCCGGCCACCATCTGTGTGCAGATTACCTTTTATTTATTGCTCCATGACTGTCAAATTCCCTGGGGTATGGACTTGCTTTACTCATTCATAATTGCATGAAATATCAATCAAATTCAGTAATTTTGACATGTATTGATAGCTTAGATCTGGCGCTACATGTTGCAATTATCGGCGGCTTCTTAGAGTTAACACTTGTGGAGAAAATTCAAACCTCGCAATGTTTATTTTCTTCCCGGCCACCATCTGTGTGCAGATTACCTTTTATTTATTGCTCCATGACTGTCAAATTCCCTGGGGTATGGACTTGCTTTACTCATTCATAATTGCATGAAATATCAACCAAATTCAGTAATTTTGACATGTATGGATAGCTTAGATCTGGCGCTACATGTTGCAATTATCGGCGGCTTCTTAGAGTTAACACTTGTGGAGAAAATGCAAACCTCGCAATGTTTATTTTCTTCCCGGCCACCATCTGTGTGCAGATTACCTTTTATTTATTGCTCCATGCCTGTCAAATTCCCTGGGGTATGGACTTGCTTTACTCATTCATAATTGCATGAAATATCAACCAAATTCAGTAATTTTGCAATGTATGGATAGCTTAGATCTGGCGCTACATGTTGCAATTATCGGCGGCTTCTTAGAGTTAAAATTTGTGGAGAAAATTCAAACCTCGCAATGTTTATTTTCTTTCCGGCCAACATCTGTGTACATGTTACCGTCTATTTATTGCTCCATGCATGTCAAATTCCCTGGGGTATGGACTTGCTTTACTCATTGATAATTGCATGAAATATCAACCAAATTCAGTAATTTTGACATGTATGGATAGCTTAGATCTGGCGCTACATGTTGCAATTATCGGCGGCTTCTTAGAGTTAACACTTGTGTAGACAATTCAAACCTCGCAATGTTTATTTTCTTCCCGGCCACCATCTGTGTGCAGATTACCTTTTATTTATTGCTCCATGCCTGTCAAATTCCCTGGGGTATGGACTTGCTTTACTCATTCATAATTGCATGAAATATCAACCAAATTCAGTAATTTTGACATGTATGGATAGCTTAGATCTGGCGCTACATGTTGCAATTATCGGCGGCTTCTTAGAGTTAACACTTGTGGAGAAAATGCAAACCTCGCAATGTTTATTTTCTTCCCGGCCACCATCTGTGTGCAGATTACCTTTTATTTATTGCTCCATGCCTGTCAAATTCCCTGGGGTATGGACTTGCTTTACTCATTCATAATTGCATGAAATATCAACCAAATTCAGTAATTTTGACATGTATGGATAGCTTAGATCTGGCGCTACATGTTGCAATTATCGGCGGCTTCTTAGAGTTAACACTTGTGGAGAAAATTCAAACCTCGCAATGTTTATTTTCTTCCCGGCCACCATCTGTGTGCAGATTACCTTTTATTTATTGCTCCATGACTGTCAAATTCCCTGGGGTATGGACTTGCTTTACTCATTCATAATTGCATGAAATATCAATCAAATTCAGTAATTTTGACATGTATTGATAGCTTAGATCTGGCGCTACATGTTGCAATTATCGGCGGCTTCTTAGAGTTAACACTTGTGGAGAAAATTCAAACCTCGCAATGTTTATTTTCTTCCCGGCCACCATCTGTGTGCAGATTACCTTTTATTTATTGCTCCATGACTGTCAAATTCCCTGGGGTATGGACTTGCTTTACTCATTCATAATTGCATGAAATATCAACCAAATTCAGTAATTTTGACATGTATGGATAGCTTAGATCTGGCGCTACATGTTGCAATTATCGGCGGCTTCTTAGAGTTAACACTTGTGGAGAAAATGCAAACCTCGCAATGTTTATTTTCTTCCCGGCCACCATCTGTGTGCAGATTACCTTTTATTCATTGCTCCATGCCTGTCAAATTCCCTGGGGTATGGACTTGCTTTACTCATTCATAATTGCATGAAATATCAACCAAATTCTGTAATTTTGACATGTATGGATAGCTTAGATCTGGCGCTACATGTTGCAATTATCGGCGGCTTCTTAGAGTTAACACTTGTGGAGAAAATGCAAACCTCGCAATGTTTATTTTCTTCCCGGCCACCATCTGTGTGCAGATTACCTTTTATTCATTGCTCCATGTCTGTCAAATTCCCTGGGGTATGGACTTGCTTTACTCATTCATAATTGCATGAAATATCAACCAAATTCAGTAATTTTGACATGTATGGATAGCTTAGATCTGGCGCTACATGTTGCAATTATCGGCGGCTTCTTAGAGTTAACACTTGTGGAGAAAATTCAAACCTCGCAATGTTTATTTTCTTCCCAGCCACCATCTGTGTGCAGATTACCTTTTATTTATTGCTCCATGCCTGTCAAATTCCCTGGGGTATGGACTTGCTTTACTCATTCATAATTGCATGAAATATCAACCAAATTCAGTAATTTTGACATGTATGGATAGCTTAGATCTGGCGCTACATGTTGCAATTATCGGCGGCTTCTTAGAGTTAACACTTGTGGAGAAAATTCAAACCTCGCAATGTTTATTTTCTTCCCGGCCACCATCTGTGTGCAGATTACCTTTTATTTATTGCTCCATGCCTGTCAAATTCCCTGGGGTATGGACTTGCTTTACTCATTCATAATTGCATGAAATATCAACCAAATTCAGTAATGTTGACATGTATGGATAGCTTAGATCTGGCGCTACATGTTGCAATTATCGGCGGCTTCTTAGAGTTAACACTTGTGGAGAAAATTCAAACCTCGCAATGTTTATTTTCTTCCCGGCCACCATCTGTGTGCAGATTACCTTTTATTCATTGCTCCATGCCTGTCAAATTCCCTGGGGTATGGACTTGCTTTACTCATTCATAATTGCATGAAATATCAACCAAATTCAGTAATTTTGACATGTATGGATAGCTTAGATCTGGCGCTACATGTTGCAATTATCGGCGGCTTCTTAGAGTTAACACTTGTGTAGAAAATTCAAGCCTCGCAATGTTTATTTTCTTCCCGGCCACCATCTGTGTGCAGATTACCTTTTATTTATTGCTCCATGCCTGTCAAATTCCCTGGGGTATGGACTTGCTTTACTCATTCATAATTGCATGAAATATCAACCAAATTCAGTAATTTTGACATGTATGGATAGCTTAGATCTGGCGCTACATGTTGCAATTATCGGCGGCTTCTTAGAGTTAACACTTGTGGAGAAAATTCAAACCTCGCAATGTTTATTTTCTTCCCGGCCACCATCTGTGTGCAGATTACCTTTTATTTATTGCTCCATGCCTGTCAAATTCCCTGGGGTATGGACTTGCTTTACTCATTCATAATTGCATGAAATATCAACCAAATTCAGTAATTTTGCAATGTATGGATAGCTTAGATCTGGCGCTACATGTTGCAATTATCGGCGGCTTCTTAGAGTTAAAACTTGTGGAGAAAATTCAAACCTCGCAATGTTTATTTTCTTTCCGGCCAACATCTGTGTACATGTTACCGTCTATTTATTGCTCCATGCATGTCAAATTCCCTGGGGTATGGACTTGCTTTACTCATTGATAATTGCATGAAATATCAACCAAATTCAGTAATTTTGACATGTATGGATAGCTTAGATCTGGCGCTACATGTTGCAATTATCGGCGGCTTCTTAGAGTTAACACTTGTGTAGACAATTCAAACCTCGCAATGTTTATTTTCTTCCCGGCCACCATCTGTGTGCAGATTACCTTTTATTTATTGCTCCATGCCTGTCAAATTCCCTGGGGTATGGACTTGCTTTACTCATTCATAATTGCATGAAATATCAATCAAATTCAGTAATTTTGACATGTATTGATAGCTTAGATCTGGCGCTACATGTTGCAATTATCGGCGGCTTCTTAGAGTTAACACTTGTGGAGAAAATTCAAACCTCGCAATGTTTATTTTCTTCCCGGCCACCATCTGTGTGCAGATTACCTTTTATTTATTGCTCCATGACTGTCAAATTCCCTGGGGTATGGACTTGCTTTACTCATTCATAATTGCATGAAATATCAACCAAATTCAGTAATTTTGACATGTATGGATAGCTTAGATCTGGCGCTACATGTTGCAATTATCGGCGGCTTCTTAGAGTTAACACTTGTGGAGAAAATGCAAACCTCGCAATGTTTATTTTCTTCCCGGCCACCATCTGTGTGCAGATTACCTTTTATTCATTGCTCCATGCCTGTCAAATTCCCTGGGGTATGGACTTGCTTTACTCATTCATAATTGCATGAAATATCAACCAAATTCAGTAATTTTGACATGTATGGATAGCTTAGATCTGGCGCTACATGTTGCAATTATCGGCGGCTTCTTAGAGTTAACACTTGTGGAGAAAATGCAAACCTCGCAATGTTTATTTTCTTCCCGGCCACCATCTGTGTGCAGATTACCTTTTATTCATTGCTCCATGCCTGTCAAATTCCCTGGGGTATGGACTTGCTTTACTCATTCATAATTGCATGAAATATCAACCAAATTCAGTAATTTTGACATGTATGGATAGCTTAGATCTGGCGCTACATGTTGCAATTATCGGCGGCTTCTTAGAGTTAACACTTGTGGAGAAAATTCAAACCTCGCAATGTTTATTTTCTTCCCAGCCACCATCTGTGTGCAGATTACCTTTTATTTATTGCTCCATGCCTGTCAAATTCCCTGGGGTATGGACTTGCTTTACTCATTCATAATTGCATGAAATATCAACCAAATTCAGTAATTTTGACATGTATGGATAGCTTAGATCTGGCGCTACATGTTGCAATTATCGGCGGCTTCTTAGAGTTAACACTTGTGGAGAAAATTCAAACCTCGCAATGTTTATTTTCTTCCCGGCCACCATCTGTGTGCAGATTACCTTTTATTCATTGCTCCATGCCTGTCAAATTCCCTGGGGTATGGACTTGCTTTACTCATTCATAATTGCATGAAATATCAACCAAATTCAGTAATTTTGACATGTATGGATAGCTTAGATCTGGCGCTACATGTTGCAATTATCGGCGGCTTCTTAGAGTTAACACTTGTGTAGAAAATTCAAACCTCGCAATGTTTATTTTCTTCCCGGCCACCATCTGTGTGCAGATTACCTTTTATTTATTGCTCCATGCCTGTCAAATTCCCTGGGGTATGGACTTGCTTTACTCATTCATAATTGCATGAAATATCAACCAAATTCAGTAATTTTGACATGTATGGATAGCTTAGATCTGGCGCTACATGTTGCAATTATCGGCGGCTTCTTAGAGTTAACACTTGTTGAGAAAATGCAAACCTCGCAATGTTTATTTTCTTCCCGGCCACCATCTGTGTGCAGATTACCTTTTATTTATTGCTCCATGCCTGTCAAATTCCCTGGGGTATGGACTTGCTTTACTCATTCATAATTGCATGAAATATCAACCAAATTCAGTAATTTTGACATGTATGGATAGCTTAGATCTGGCGCTACATGTTGCAATTATCGGCGGCTTCTTAGAGTTAACACTTGTGGAGAAAATTCAAACCTCGCAATGTTTATTTTCTTCCCGGCCACCATCTGTGTGCAGATTACCTTTTATTTATTGCTCCATGCCTGTCAAATTCCCTGGGGTATGGACTTGCTTTACTCATTCATAATTGCATGAAATATCAACCAAATTTAGTAATTTTGACATGTATGGATAGCTTAGATCTGGCGCTACATGTTGCAATTATCGGCGGCTTCTTAGAGTTAACACTTGTGGAGAAAATTCAAACCTCGCAATGTTTATTTTCTTCCCAGCCAACATCTGTGTACATGTTACCGTCTATTTATTGCTCCATGCATGTCAAATTCCCTGGGGTATGGACTTGCTTTACTCATTCATAATTGCATGAAATATCAACCAAATTCAGTAATTTTGACATGTATGGATAGCTTAGATCTGGCGCTACATGTTGCAATTATCGGCGGCTTCTTAGAGTTAACACTTGTGGAGAAAATTCAAACCTCGCAATGTTTATTTTCTTCCCGGCCACCATCTGTGTGCAGATTACCTTTTATTTATTGCTCCATGCCTGTCAAATTCCATGGGGTATGGACTTGCTTTACTCATTCATAATTGCATGAAATATCAACCAAATTCAGTAATTTTGACATGTATGGATAGCTTAGATCTGGCGCTACATGTTGCAATTATCGGCGGCTTCTTAGAGTTAAAACTTGTGGAGAAAATTCAAACCTCGCAATGTTTATTTTCTTCCCAGCCAACATCTGTGTACATGTTACCGTCTATTTATTGCTCCATGCATGTCAAATTCCCTGGGGTATGGACTTGCTTTACTCATTCATAATTGCATGAAATATCAACCAAATTCAGTAATTTTGACATGTATGGATAGCTTAGATCTGGCGCTACATGTTGCAATTATCGGCGGCTTCTTAGAGTTAACACTTGTGGAGAAAATTCAAACCTCGCAATGTTTATTTTCTTCCCGGCCACCATCTGTGTGCAGATTACCTTTTATTTATTGCTCCATGCCTGTCAAATTCCATGGGGTATGGACTTGCTTTACTCATTCATAATTGCATGAAATATCAACCAAATTCAGTAATTTTGACATGTATGGATAGCTTAGATCTGGCGCTACATGTTGCAATTATCGGCGGCTTCTTAGAGTTAAAACTTGTGGAGAAAATTCAAACCTCGCAATGTTTATTTTCTTTCCGGCCAACATCTGTGTGCATATTACCTTCTATTTATTGCTCCATGCCTGTCAAATTCCCTGGTTTATGACTTGCTTTACTCATTCATAATTGCATGAAATATCAACCAAATTCAGTAATTTTGACATGTATGGATATCTTAGATCTGGCGCTACATGTTGCCATTATCGGCGGCTTCTTAGAGTTAAAACTTGTGGAGAAAATTCAAACCTCGCAATGTTTATTTTCTTCCCGGCCACCATCTGTGTGCAGATTACCTGTTATTTATTGCTCCATGCCTGTCAAATTCCCTGGGGTATGGACTTGCTTTACTCATTCATAATTGCATGAAATATCAACCAAATTCAGTAATTTTGACATGTATGGATAGCTTAGATCTGGCGCTACATGTTGCAATTATCGGCGGCTTCTTAGAGTTAACACTTGTGGAGAAAATTCAAACCTCGCAATGTTTATTTTCTTCCCGGCCACCATCTGTGTGCAGATTACCTTTTATTTATTGCTCCATGCCTGTCAAATTCCCTGGGGTATGGACTTGCTTTACTCATTCATAATTGCATGAAATATCAACCAAATTCAGTAATTTTGACATGTATGGATATCTTAGATCTGGCGCTACATGTTGCAATTATCGGCGGCTTCTTAGAGTTAAAACTTGTGGAGAAAATTCAAACCTCGCAATGTTTATTTTCTTCCCGGCCACCATCTGTGTGCAGATTACCTGTTATTTATTGCTCCATGCCTGTCAAATTCCCTGGGGTATGGACTTGCTTTACTCATTCATAATTGCATGAAATATCAACCAAATTCAGTAATTTTGACATGTATGGATAGCTTAGATCTGGCGCTACATGTTGCAATTATCGGCGGCTTCTTAGAGTTAACACTTGTGGAGAAAATTCAAACCTCGCAATGTTTATTTTCTTCCCGGCCACCATCTGTGTGCAGATTACCTTTTATTTATTGCTCCATGCCTGTCAAATTCCCTGGGGTATGGACTTGCTTTACTCATTCATAATTGCATGAAATATCAACCAAATTCAGTAATTTTGACATGTATGGATAGCTTAGATCTGGCGCTACATGTTGCAATTATCGGCGGCTTCTTAGAGTTAAAACTTGTGGAGAAAATTCAAACCTCGCAATGTTTATTTTCTTCCCAGCCAACATCTGTGTACATGTTACCGTCTATTTATTGCTCCATGCATGTCAAATTCCCTGGGGTATGGACTTGCTTTACTCATTCATAATTGCATGAAATATCAACCAAATTCAGTAATTTTGACATGTATGGATAGCTTAGATCTGGCGCTACATGTTGCAATTATCGGCGGCTTCTTAGAGTTAACACTTGTGGAGAAAATTCAAACCTCGCAATGTTTACTTTCTTCCCGGCCACCATCTGTGTGCAGATTACCTTTTATTTATTGCTCCATGCCTGTCAAATTCCATGGGGTATGGACTTGCTTTACTCATTCATAATTGCATGAAATATCAACCAAATTCAGTAATTTTGACATGTATGGATAGCTTAGATCTGGCGCTACATGTTGCAATTATCGGCGGCTTCTTAGAGTTAAAACTTGTGGAGAAAATTCAAACCTCGCAATGTTTATTTTCTTCCCGGCCACCATCTGTGTGCAGATTACCTTTTATTTATTGCTCCATGCCTGTCAAATTCCCTGGGGTATGGACTTGCTTTACTCATTCATAATTGCATGAAATATCAACCAAATTCAGTAATTTTGACATGTATGGATAGCTTAGATCTGGCGCTACATGTTGCAATTATCGGCGGCTTCTTAGAGTTAACACTTGTGGAGAAAATGCAAACCTCGCAATGTTTATTTTCTTCCCGGCCACCATCTGTGTGCAGATTACCTTTTATTTATTGCTCCATGCCTGTCAAATTCCCTGGGGTATGGACTTGCTTTACTCATTCATAATTGCATGAAATATCAACCAAATTCAGTAATTTTGACATGTATGGATAGCTTAGATCTGGCGCTACATGTTGCAATTATCGGCGGCTTCTTAGAGTTAACACTTGTGGAGAAAATTCAAACCTCGCAATGTTTATTTTCTTCCCGGCCACCATCTGTGTGCAGATTACCTTTTATTTATTGCTCCATGCCTGTCAAATTCCCTGGGGTATGGACTTGCTTTACTCATTCATAATTGCATGAAATATCAACCAAATTCTGTAATTTTGACATGTATGGATAGCTTAGATCTGGCGCTACATGTTGCAATTATCGGCGGCTTCTTAGAGTTAACACTTGTGGAGAAAATGCAAACCTCGCAATGTTTATTTTCTTCCCGGCCACCATCTGTGTGCAGATTACCTTTTATTCATTGCTCCATGCCTGTCAAATTCCCTGGGGTATGGACTTGCTTTACTCATTCATAATTGCATGAAATATCAACCAAATTCAGTAATTTTGACATGTATGGATAGCTTAGATCTGGCGCTACATGTTGCAATTATCGGCGGCTTCTTAGAGTTAACACTTGTGGAGAAAATTCAAACCTCGCAATGTTTATTTTCTTCCCAGCCACCATCTGTGTGCAGATTACCTTTTATTTATTGCTCCATGCCTGTCAAATTCCCTGGGGTATGGACTTGCTTTACTCATTCATAATTGCATGAAATATCAACCAAATTCAGTAATTTTGACATGTATGGATAGCTTAGATCTGGCGCTACATGTTGCAATTATCGGCGGCTTCTTAGAGTTAACACTTGTGGAGAAAATTCAAACCTCGCAATGTTTATTTTCTTCCCGGCCACCATCTGTGTGCAGATTACCTTTTATTTATTGCTCCATGCCTGTCAAATTCCCTGGGGTATGGACTTGCTTTACTCATTCATAATTGCATGAAATATCAACCAAATTCAGTAATTTTGACATGTATGGATAGCTTAGATCTGGCGCTACATGTTGCAATTATCGGCGGCTTCTTAGAGTTAACACTTGTGGAGAAAATTCAAACCTCGCAATGTTTATTTTCTTCCCGGCCACCATCTGTGTGCAGATTACCTTTTATTCATTGCTCCATGCCTGTCAAATTCCCTGGGGTATGGACTTGCTTTACTCATTCATAATTGCATGAAATATCAACCAAATTCAGTAATTTTGACATGTATGGATAGCTTAGATCTGGCGCTACATGTTGCAATTATCGGCGGCTTCTTAGAGTTAACACTTGTGTAGAAAATTCAAGCCTCGCAATGTTTATTTTCTTCCCGGCCACCATCTGTGTGCAGATTACCTTTTATTTATTGCTCCATGCCTGTCAAATTCCCTGGGGTATGGACTTGCTTTACTCATTCATAATTGCATGAAATATCAACCAAATTCAGTAATTTTGACATGTATGGATAGCTTAGATCTGGCGCTACATGTTGCAATTATCGGCGGCTTCTTAGAGTTAACACTTGTGGAGAAAATTCAAACCTCGCAATGTTTATTTTCTTCCCGGCCACCATCTGTGTGCAGATTACCTTTTATTTATTGCTCCATGCCTGTCAAATTCCCTGGGGTATGGACTTGCTTTACTCATTCATAATTGCATGAAATATCAACCAAATTCAGTAATTTTGCAATGTATGGATAGCTTAGATCTGGCGCTACATGTTGCAATTATCGGCGGCTTCTTAGAGTTAAAACTTGTGGAGAAAATTCAAACCTCGCAATGTTTATTTTCTTTCCGGCCAACATCTGTGTACATGTTACCGTCTATTTATTGCTCCATGCATGTCAAATTCCCTGGGGTATGGACTTGCTTTACTCATTGATAATTGCATGAAATATCAACCAAATTCAGTAATTTTGACATGTATGGATAGCTTAGATCTGGCGCTACATGTTGCAATTATCGGCGGCTTCTTAGAGTTAACACTTGTGTAGACAATTCAAACCTCGCAATGTTTATTTTCTTCCCGGCCACCATCTGTGTGCAGATTACCTTTTATTTATTGCTCCATGCCTGTCAAATTCCCTGGGGTATGGACTTGCTTTACTCATTCATAATTGCATGAAATATCAACCAAATTCAGTAATTTTGACATGTATGGATAGCTTAGATCTGGCGCTACATGTTGCAATTATCGGCGGCTTCTTAGAGTTAACACTTGTGGAGAAAATGCAAACCTCGCAATGTTTATTTTCTTCCCGGCCACCATCTGTGTGCAGATTACCTTTTATTTATTGCTCCATGCCTGTCAAATTCCCTGGGGTATGGACTTGCTTTACTCATTCATAATTGCATGAAATATCAACCAAATTCAGTAATTTTGACATGTATGGATAGCTTAGATCTGGCGCTACATGTTGCAATTATCGGCGGCTTCTTAGAGTTAACACTTGTGGAGAAAATTCAAACCTCGCAATGTTTATTTTCTTCCCGGCCACCATCTGTGTGCAGATTACCTTTTATTTATTGCTCCATGACTGTCAAATTCCCTGGGGTATGGACTTGCTTTACTCATTCATAATTGCATGAAATATCAATCAAATTCAGTAATTTTGACATGTATTGATAGCTTAGATCTGGCGCTACATGTTGCAATTATCGGCGGCTTCTTAGAGTTAACACTTGTGGAGAAAATTCAAACCTCGCAATGTTTATTTTCTTCCCGGCCACCATCTGTGTGCAGATTACCTTTTATTTATTGCTCCATGACTGTCAAATTCCCTGGGGTATGGACTTGCTTTACTCATTCATAATTGCATGAAATATCAACCAAATTCAGTAATTTTGACATGTATGGATAGCTTAGATCTGGCGCTACATGTTGCAATTATCGGCGGCTTCTTAGAGTTAACACTTGTGGAGAAAATGCAAACCTCGCAATGTTTATTTTCTTCCCGGCCACCATCTGTGTGCAGATTACCTTTTATTCATTGCTCCATGCCTGTCAAATTCCCTGGGGTATGGACTTGCTTTACTCATTCATAATTGCATGAAATATCAACCAAATTCAGTAATTTTGACATGTATGGATAGCTTAGATCTGGCGCTACATGTTGCAATTATCGGCGGCTTCTTAGAGTTAACACTTGTGGAGAAAATGCAAACCTCGCAATGTTTATTTTCTTCCCGGCCACCATCTGTGTGCAGATTACCTTTTATTCATTGCTCCATGCCTGTCAAATTCCCTGGGGTATGGACTTGCTTTACTCATTCATAATTGCATGAAATATCAACCAAATTCAGTAATTTTGACATGTATGGATAGCTTAGATCTGGCGCTACATGTTGCAATTATCGGCGGCTTCTTAGAGTTAACACTTGTGGAGAAAATTCAAACCTCGCAATGTTTATTTTCTTCCCAGCCACCATCTGTGTGCAGATTACCTTTTATTTATTGCTCCATGCCTGTCAAATTCCCTGGGGTATGGACTTGCTTTACTCATTCATAATTGCATGAAATATCAACCAAATTCAGTAATTTTGACATGTATGGATAGCTTAGATCTGGCGCTACATGTTGCAATTATCGGCGGCTTCTTAGAGTTAACACTTGTGGAGAAAATTCAAACCTCGCAATGTTTATTTTCTTCCCGGCCACCATCTGTGTGCAGATTACCTTTTATTTATTGCTCCATGCCTGTCAAATTCCCTGGGGTATGGACTTGCTTTACTCATTCATAATTGCATGAAATATCAACCAAATTCAGTAATGTTGACATGTATGGATAGCTTAGATCTGGCGCTACATGTTGCAATTATCGGCGGCTTCTTAGAGTTAACACTTGTGGAGAAAATTCAAACCTCGCAATGTTTATTTTCTTCCCGGCCACCATCTGTGTGCAGATTACCTTTTATTCATTGCTCCATGCCTGTCAAATTCCCTGGGGTATGGACTTGCTTTACTCATTCATAATTGCATGAAATATCAACCAAATTCAGTAATTTTGACATGTATGGATAGCTTAGATCTGGCGCTACATGTTGCAATTATCGGCGGCTTCTTAGAGTTAACACTTGTGTAGAAAATTCAAACCTCGCAATGTTTATTTTCTTCCCGGCCACCATCTGTGTGCAGATTACCTTTTATTTATTGCTCCATGCCTGTCAAATTCCCTGGGGTATGGACTTGCTTTACTCATTCATAATTGCATGAAATATCAACCAAATTCAGTAATTTTGACATGTATGGATAGCTTAGATCTGGCGCTACATGTTGCAATTATCGGCGGCTTCTTAGAGTTAACACTTGTTGAGAAAATGCAAACCTCGCAATGTTTATTTTCTTCCCGGCCACCATCTGTGTGCAGATTACCTTTTATTTATTGCTCCATGCCTGTCAAATTCCCTGGGGTATGGACTTGCTTTACTCATTCATAATTGCATGAAATATCAACCAAATTCAGTAATTTTGACATGTATGGATAGCTTAGATCTGGCGCTACATGTTGCAATTATCGGCGGCTTCTTAGAGTTAACACTTGTGGAGAAAATTCAAACCTCGCAATGTTTATTTTCTTCCCGGCCACCATCTGTGTGCAGATTACCTTTTATTTATTGCTCCATGCCTGTCAAATTCCCTGGGGTATGGACTTGCTTTACTCATTCATAATTGCATGAAATATCAACCAAATTCAGTAATTTTGACATGTATGGATAGCTTAGATCTGGCGCTACATGTTGCAATTATCGGCGGCTTCTTAGAGTTAACACTTGTGGAGAAAATTCAAACCTCGCAATGTTTATTTTCTTCCCAGCCAACATCTGTGTACATGTTACCGTCTATTTATTGCTCCATGCATGTCAAATTCCCTGGGGTATGGACTTGCTTTACTCATTCATAATTGCATGAAATATCAACCAAATTCAGTAATTTTGACATGTATGGATAGCTTAGATCTGGCGCTACATGTTGCAATTATCGGCGGCTTCTTAGAGTTAACACTTGTGGAGAAAATTCAAACCTCGCAATGTTTATTTTCTTCCCGGCCACCATCTGTGTGCAGATTACCTTTTATTTATTGCTCCATGCCTGTCAAATTCCATGGGGTATGGACTTGCTTTACTCATTCATAATTGCATGAAATATCAACCAAATTCAGTAATTTTGACATGTATGGATAGCTTAGATCTGGCGCTACATGTTGCAATTATCGGCGGCTTCTTAGAGTTAAAACTTGTGGAGAAAATTCAAACCTCGCAATGTTTATTTTCTTCCCAGCCAACATCTGTGTACATGTTACCGTCTATTTATTGCTCCATGCATGTCAAATTCCCTGGGGTATGGACTTGCTTTACTCATTCATAATTGCATGAAATATCAACCAAATTCAGTAATTTTGACATGTATGGATAGCTTAGATCTGGCGCTACATGTTGCAATTATCGGCGGCTTCTTAGAGTTAACACTTGTGGAGAAAATTCAAACCTCGCAATGTTTATTTTCTTCCCGGCCACCATCTGTGTGCAGATTACCTTTTATTTATTGCTCCATGCCTGTCAAATTCCATGGGGTATGGACTTGCTTTACTCATTCATAATTGCATGAAATATCAACCAAATTCAGTAATTTTGACATGTATGGATAGCTTAGATCTGGCGCTACATGTTGCAATTATCGGCGGCTTCTTAGAGTTAAAACTTGTGGAGAAAATTCAAACCTCGCAATGTTTATTTTCTTTCCGGCCAACATCTGTGTGCATATTACCTTCTATTTATTGCTCCATGCCTGTCAAATTCCCTGGTTTATGACTTGCTTTACTCATTCATAATTGCATGAAATATCAACCAAATTCAGTAATTTTGACATGTATGGATATCTTAGATCTGGCGCTACATGTTGCAATTATCGGCGGCTTCTTAGAGTTAAAACTTGTGGAGAAAATTCAAACCTCGCAATGTTTATTTTCTTCCCGGCCACCATCTGTGTGCAGATTACCTGTTATTTATTGCTCCATGCCTGTCAAATTCCCTGGGGTATGGACTTGCTTTACTCATTCATAATTGCATGAAATATCAACCAAATTCAGTAATTTTGACATGTATGGATAGCTTAGATCTGGCGCTACATGTTGCAATTATCGGCGGCTTCTTAGAGTTAACACTTGTGGAGAAAATTCAAACCTCGCAATGTTTATTTTCTTCCCGGCCACCATCTGTGTGCAGATTACCTTTTATTTATTGCTCCATGCCTGTCAAATTCCCTGGGGTATGGACTTGCTTTACTCATTCATAATTGCATGAAATATCAACCAAATTCAGTAATTTTGACATGTATGGATATCTTAGATCTGGCGCTACATGTTGCAATTATCGGCGGCTTCTTAGAGTTAAAACTTGTGGAGAAAATTCAAACCTCGCAATGTTTATTTTCTTCCCGGCCACCATCTGTGTGCAGATTACCTGTTATTTATTGCTCCATGCCTGTCAAATTCCCTGGGGTATGGACTTGCTTTACTCATTCATAATTGCATGAAATATCAACCAAATTCAGTAATTTTGACATGTATGGATAGCTTAGATCTGGCGCTACATGTTGCAATTATCGGCGGCTTCTTAGAGTTAACACTTGTGGAGAAAATTCAAACCTCGCAATGTTTATTTTCTTCCCGGCCACCATCTGTGTGCAGATTACCTTTTATTTATTGCTCCATGCCTGTCAAATTCCCTGGGGTATGGACTTGCTTTACTCATTCATAATTGCATGAAATATCAACCAAATTCAGTAATTTTGACATGTATGGATAGCTTAGATCTGGCGCTACATGTTGCAATTATCGGCGGCTTCTTAGAGTTAAAACTTGTGGAGAAAATTCAAACCTCGCAATGTTTATTTTCTTCCCAGCCAACATCTGTGTACATGTTACCGTCTATTTATTGCTCCATGCATGTCAAATTCCCTGGGGTATGGACTTGCTTTACTCATTCATAATTGCATGAAATATCAACCAAATTCAGTAATTTTGACATGTATGGATAGCTTAGATCTGGCGCTACATGTTGCAATTATCGGCGGCTTCTTAGAGTTAACACTTGTGGAGAAAATTCAAACCTCGCAATGTTTATTTTCTTCCCGGCCACCATCTGTGTGCAGATTACCTTTTATTTATTGCTCCATGCCTGTCAAATTCCATGGGGTATGGACTTGCTTTACTCATTCATAATTGCATGAAATATCAACCAAATTCAGTAATTTTGACATGTATGGATAGCTTAGATCTGGCGCTACATGTTGCAATTATCGGCGGCTTCTTAGAGTTAAAACTTGTGGAGAAAATTCAAACCTCGCAATGTTTATTTTCTTCCCGGCCACCATCTGTGTGCAGATTACCTTTTATTTATTGCTCCATGCCTGTCAAATTCCCTGGGGTATGGACTTGCTTTACTCATTCATAATTGCATGAAATATCAACCAAATTCAGTAATTTTGACATGTATGGATAGCTTAGATCTGGCGCTACATGTTGCAATTATCGGCGGCTTCTTAGAGTTAACACTTGTGGAGAAAATTCAAACCTCGCAATGTTTATTTTCTTCCCGGCCACCATCTGTGTGCAGATTACCTTTTATTCATTGCTCCATGCCTGTCAAATTCCCTGGGGTATGGACTTGCTTTACTCATTCATAATTGCATGAAATATCAACCAAATTCAGTAATTTTGACATGTATGGATAGCTTAGATCTGGCGCTACATGTTGCAATTATCGGCGGCTTCTTAGAGTTAACACTTGTGTAGAAAATTCAAGCCTCGCAATGTTTATTTTCTTCCCGGCCACCATCTGTGTGCAGATTACCTTTTATTTATTGCTCCATGCCTGTCAAATTCCCTGGGGTATGGACTTGCTTTACTCATTCATAATTGCATGAAATATCAACCAAATTCAGTAATTTTGACATGTATGGATAGCTTAGATCTGGCGCTACATGTTGCAATTATCGGCGGCTTCTTAGAGTTAACACTTGTGGAGAAAATTCAAACCTCGCAATGTTTATTTTCTTCCCGGCCACCATCTGTGTGCAGATTACCTTTTATTTATTGCTCCATGCCTGTCAAATTCCCTGGGGTATGGACTTGCTTTACTCATTCATAATTGCATGAAATATCAACCAAATTCAGTAATTTTGCAATGTATGGATAGCTTAGATCTGGCGCTACATGTTGCAATTATCGGCGGCTTCTTAGAGTTAAAACTTGTGGAGAAAATTCAAACCTCGCAATGTTTATTTTCTTTCCGGCCAACATCTGTGTACATGTTACCGTCTATTTATTGCTCCATGCATGTCAAATTCCCTGGGGTATGGACTTGCTTTACTCATTGATAATTGCATGAAATATCAACCAAATTCAGTAATTTTGACATGTATGGATAGCTTAGATCTGGCGCTACATGTTGCAATTATCGGCGGCTTCTTAGAGTTAACACTTGTGTAGACAATTCAAACCTCGCAATGTTTATTTTCTTCCCGGCCACCATCTGTGTGCAGATTACCTTTTATTTATTGCTCCATGCCTGTCAAATTCCCTGGGGTATGGACTTGCTTTACTCATTCATAATTGCATGAAATATCAACCAAATTCAGTAATTTTGACATGTATGGATAGCTTAGATCTGGCGCTACATGTTGCAATTATCGGCGGCTTCTTAGAGTTAACACTTGTGGAGAAAATGCAAACCTCGCAATGTTTATTTTCTTCCCGGCCACCATCTGTGTGCAGATTACCTTTTATTTATTGCTCCATGCCTGTCAAATTCCCTGGGGTATGGACTTGCTTTACTCATTCATAATTGCATGAAATATCAACCAAATTCAGTAATTTTGACATGTATGGATAGCTTAGATCTGGCGCTACATGTTGCAATTATCGGCGGCTTCTTAGAGTTAACACTTGTGGAGAAAATTCAAACCTCGCAATGTTTATTTTCTTCCCGGCCACCATCTGTGTGCAGATTACCTTTTATTTATTGCTCCATGACTGTCAAATTCCCTGGGGTATGGACTTGCTTTACTCATTCATAATTGCATGAAATATCAATCAAATTCAGTAATTTTGACATGTATTGATAGCTTAGATCTGGCGCTACATGTTGCAATTATCGGCGGCTTCTTAGAGTTAACACTTGTGGAGAAAATTCAAACCTCGCAATGTTTATTTTCTTCCCGGCCACCATCTGTGTGCAGATTACCTTTTATTTATTGCTCCATGACTGTCAAATTCCCTGGGGTATGGACTTGCTTTACTCATTCATAATTGCATGAAATATCAACCAAATTCAGTAATTTTGACATGTATGGATAGCTTAGATCTGGCGCTACATGTTGCAATTATCGGCGGCTTCTTAGAGTTAACACTTGTGGAGAAAATGCAAACCTCGCAATGTTTATTTTCTTCCCGGCCACCATCTGTGTGCAGATTACCTTTTATTCATTGCTCCATGCCTGTCAAATTCCCTGGGGTATGGACTTGCTTTACTCATTCATAATTGCATGAAATATCAACCAAATTCAGTAATTTTGACATGTATGGATAGCTTAGATCTGGCGCTACATGTTGCAATTATCGGCGGCTTCTTAGAGTTAACACTTGTGGAGAAAATGCAAACCTCGCAATGTTTATTTTCTTCCCGGCCACCATCTGTGTGCAGATTACCTTTTATTCATTGCTCCATGCCTGTCAAATTCCCTGGGGTATGGACTTGCTTTACTCATTCATAATTGCATGAAATATCAACCAAATTCAGTAATTTTGACATGTATGGATAGCTTAGATCTGGCGCTACATGTTGCAATTATCGGCGGCTTCTTAGAGTTAACACTTGTGGAGAAAATTCAAACCTCGCAATGTTTATTTTCTTCCCAGCCACCATCTGTGTGCAGATTACCTTTTATTTATTGCTCCATGCCTGTCAAATTCCCTGGGGTATGGACTTGCTTTACTCATTCATAATTGCATGAAATATCAACCAAATTCAGTAATTTTGACATGTATGGATAGCTTAGATCTGGCGCTACATGTTGCAATTATCGGCGGCTTCTTAGAGTTAACACTTGTGGAGAAAATTCAAACCTCGCAATGTTTATTTTCTTCCCGGCCACCATCTGTGTGCAGATTACCTTTTATTTATTGCTCCATGCCTGTCAAATTCCCTAGGGTATGGACTTGCTTTACTCATTCATAATTGCATGAAATATCAACCAAATTCAGTAATGTTGACATGTATGGATAGCTTAGATCTGGCGCTACATGTTGCAATTATCGGCGGCTTCTTAGAGTTAACACTTGTGGAGAAAATTCAAACCTCGCAATGTTTATTTTCTTCCCGGCCACCATCTGTGTGCAGATTACCTTTTATTCATTGCTCCATGCCTGTCAAATTCCCTGGGGTATGGACTTGCTTTACTCATTCATAATTGCATGAAATATCAACCAAATTCAGTAATTTTGACATGTATGGATAGCTTAGATCTGGCGCTACATGTTGCAATTATCGGCGGCTTCTTAGAGTTAACACTTGTGTAGAAAATTCAAACCTCGCAATGTTTATTTTCTTCCCGGCCACCATCTGTGTGCAGATTACCTTTTATTTATTGCTCCATGCCTGTCAAATTCCCTGGGGTATGGACTTGCTTTACTCATTCATAATTGCATGAAATATCAACCAAATTCAGTAATTTTGACATGTATGGATAGCTTAGATCTGGCGCTACATGTTGCAATTATCGGCGGCTTCTTAGAGTTAACACTTGTTGAGAAAATGCAAACCTCGCAATGTTTATTTTCTTCCCGGCCACCATCTGTGTGCAGATTACCTTTTATTTATTGCTCCATGCCTGTCAAATTCCCTGGGGTATGGACTTGCTTTACTCATTCATAATTGCATGAAATATCAACCAAATTCAGTAATTTTGACATGTATGGATAGCTTAGATCTGGCGCTACATGTTGCAATTATCGGCGGCTTCTTAGAGTTAACACTTGTGGAGAAAATTCAAACCTCGCAATGTTTATTTTCTTCCCGGCCACCATCTGTGTGCAGATTACCTTTTATTTATTGCTCCATGCCTGTCAAATTCCCTGGGGTATGGACTTGCTTTACTCATTCATAATTGCATGAAATATCAACCAAATTCAGTAATTTTGACATGTATGGATAGCTTAGATCTGGCGCTACATGTTGCAATTATCGGCGGCTTCTTAGAGTTAACACTTGTGGAGAAAATTCAAACCTCGCAATGTTTATTTTCTTCCCAGCCAACATCTGTGTACATGTTACCGTCTATTTATTGCTCCATGCATGTCAAATTCCCTGGGGTATGGACTTGCTTTACTCATTCATAATTGCATGAAATATCAACCAAATTCAGTAATTTTGACATGTATGGATAGCTTAGATCTGGCGCTACATGTTGCAATTATCGGCGGCTTCTTAGAGTTAACACTTGTGGAGAAAATTCAAACCTCGCAATGTTTATTTTCTTCCCGGCCACCATCTGTGTGCAGATTACCTTTTATTTATTGCTCCATGCCTGTCAAATTCCATGGGGTATGGACTTGCTTTACTCATTCATAATTGCATGAAATATCAACCAAATTCAGTAATTTTGACATGTATGGATAGCTTAGATCTGGCGCTACATGTTGCAATTATCGGCGGCTTCTTAGAGTTAAAACTTGTGGAGAAAATTCAAACCTCGCAATGTTTATTTTCTTCCCAGCCAACATCTGTGTACATGTTACCGTCTATTTATTGCTCCATGCATGTCAAATTCCCTGGGGTATGGACTTGCTTTACTCATTCATAATTGCATGAAATATCAACCAAATTCAGTAATTTTGACATGTATGGATAGCTTAGATCTGGCGCTACATGTTGCAATTATCGGCGGCTTCTTAGAGTTAACACTTGTGGAGAAAATTCAAACCTCGCAATGTTTATTTTCTTCCCGGCCACCATCTGTGTGCAGATTACCTTTTATTTATTGCTCCATGCCTGTCAAATTCCATGGGGTATGGACTTGCTTTACTCATTCATAATTGCATGAAATATCAACCAAATTCAGTAATTTTGACATGTATGGATAGCTTAGATCTGGCGCTACATGTTGCAATTATCGGCGGCTTCTTAGAGTTAAAACTTGTGGAGAAAATTCAAACCTCGCAATGTTTATTTTCTTTCCGGCCAACATCTGTGTGCATATTACCTTCTATTTATTGCTCCATGCCTGTCAAATTCCCTGGTTTATGACTTGCTTTACTCATTCATAATTGCATGAAATATCAACCAAATTCAGTAATTTTGACATGTATGGATATCTTAGATCTGGCGCTACATGTTGCAATTATCGGCGGCTTCTTAGAGTTAAAACTTGTGGAGAAAATTCAAACCTCGCAATGTTTATTTTCTTCCCGGCCACCATCTGTGTGCAGATTACCTGTTATTTATTGCTCCATGCCTGTCAAATTCCCTGGGGTATGGACTTGCTTTACTCATTCATAATTGCATGAAATATCAACCAAATTCAGTAATTTTGACATGTATGGATAGCTTAGATCTGGCGCTACATGTTGCAATTATCGGCGGCTTCTTAGAGTTAACACTTGTGGAGAAAATTCAAACCTCGCAATGTTTATTTTCTTCCCGGCCACCATCTGTGTGCAGATTACCTTTTATTTATTGCTCCATGCCTGTCAAATTCCCTGGGGTATGGACTTGCTTTACTCATTCATAATTGCATGAAATATCAACCAAATTCAGTAATTTTGACATGTATGGATAGCTTAGATCTGGCGCTACATGTTGCAATTATCGGCGGCTTCTTAGAGTTAACACTTGTGGAGAAAATTCAAACCTCGCAATGTTTATTTTCTTCCCAGCCAACATCTGTGTACATGTTACCGTCTATTTATTGCTCCATGCATGTCAAATTCCCTGGGGTATGGACTTGCTTTACTCATTCATAATTGCATGAAATATCAACCAAATTCAGTAATTTTGACATGTATGGATAGCTTAGATCTGGCGCTACATGTTGCAATTATCGGCGGCTTCTTAGAGTTAACACTTGTGGAGAAAATTCAAACCTCGCAATGTTTATTTTCTTCCCGGCCACCATCTGTGTGCAGATTACCTTTTATTTATTGCTCCATGCCTGTCAAATTCCATGGGGTATGGACTTGCTTTACTCATTCATAATTGCATGAAATATCAACCAAATTCAGTAATTTTGACATGTATGGATAGCTTAGATCTGGCGCTACATGTTGCAATTATCGGCGGCTTCTTAGAGTTAAAACTTGTGGAGAAAATTCAAACCTCGCAATGTTTATTTTCTTCCCAGCCAACATCTGTGTACATGTTACCGTCTATTTATTGCTCCATGCATGTCAAATTCCCTGGGGTATGGACTTGCTTTACTCATTCATAATTGCATGAAATATCAACCAAATTCAGTAATTTTGACATGTATGGATAGCTTAGATCTGGCGCTACATGTTGCAATTATCGGCGGCTTCTTAGAGTTAACACTTGTGGAGAAAATTCAAACCTCGCAATGTTTATTTTCTTCCCGGCCACCATCTGTGTGCAGATTACCTTTTATTTATTGCTCCATGCCTGTCAAATTCCATGGGGTATGGACTTGCTTTACTCATTCATAATTGCATGAAATATCAACCAAATTCAGTAATTTTGACATGTATGGATAGCTTAGATCTGGCGCTACATGTTGCAATTATCGGCGGCTTCTTAGAGTTAAAACTTGTGGAGAAAATTCAAACCTCGCAATGTTTATTTTCTTTCCGGCCAACATCTGTGTGCATATTACCTTCTATTTATTGCTCCATGCCTGTCAAATTCCCTGGTTTATGACTTGCTTTACTCATTCATAATTGCATGAAATATCAACCAAATTCAGTAATTTTGACATGTATGGATATCTTAGATCTGGCGCTACATGTTGCAATTATCGGCGGCTTCTTAGAGTTAAAACTTGTGGAGAAAATTCAAACCTCGCAATGTTTATTTTCTTCCCGGCCACCATCTGTGTGCAGATTACCTGTTATTTATTGCTCCATGCCTGTCAAATTCCCTGGGGTATGGACTTGCTTTACTCATTCATAATTGCATGAAATATCAACCAAATTCAGTAATTTTGACATGTATGGATAGCTTAGATCTGGCGCTACATGTTGCAATTATCGGCGGCTTCTTAGAGTTAACACTTGTGGAGAAAATTCAAACCTCGCAATGTTTATTTTCTTCCCGGCCACCATCTGTGTGCAGATTACCTTTTATTTATTGCTCCATGCCTGTCAAATTCCCTGGGGTATGGACTTGCTTTACTCATTCATAATTGCATGAAATATCAACCAAATTCAGTAATTTTGACATGTATGGATATCTTAGATCTGGCGCTACATGTTGCAATTATCGGCGGCTTCTTAGAGTTAAAACTTGTGGAGAAAATTCAAACCTCGCAATGTTTATTTTCTTCCCGGCCACCATCTGTGTGCAGATTACCTGTTATTTATTGCTCCATGCCTGTCAAATTCCCTGGGGTATGGACTTGCTTTACTCATTCATAATTGCATGAAATATCAACCAAATTCAGTAATTTTGACATGTATGGATAGCTTAGATCTGGCGCTACATGTTGCAATTATCGGCGGCTTCTTAGAGTTAACACTTGTGGAGAAAATTCAAACCTCGCAATGTTTATTTTCTTCCCGGCCACCATCTGTGTGCAGATTACCTTTTATTTATTGCTCCATGCCTGTCAAATTCCCTGGGGTATGGACTTGCTTTACTCATTCATAATTGCATGAAATATCAACCAAATTCAGTAATTTTGACATGTATGGATAGCTTAGATCTGGCGCTACATGTTGCAATTATCGGCGGCTTCTTAGAGTTAAAACTTGTGGAGAAAATTCAAACCTCGCAATGTTTATTTTCTTCCCAGCCAACATCTGTGTACATGTTACCGTCTATTTATTGCTCCATGCATGTCAAATTCCCTGGGGTATGGACTTGCTTTACTCATTCATAATTGCATGAAATATCAACCAAATTCAGTAATTTTGACATGTATGGATAGCTTAGATCTGGCGCTACATGTTGCAATTATCGGCGGCTTCTTAGAGTTAACACTTGTGGAGAAAATTCAAACCTCGCAATGTTTATTTTCTTCCCGGCCACCATCTGTGTGCAGATTACCTTTTATTTATTGCTCCATGCCTGTCAAATTCCATGGGGTATGGACTTGCTTTACTCATTCATAATTGCATGAAATATCAACCAAATTCAGTAATTTTGACATGTATGGATAGCTTAGATCTGGCGCTACATGTTGCAATTATCGGCGGCTTCTTAGAGTTAAAACTTGTGGAGAAAATTCAAACCTCGCAATGTTTATTTTCTTCCCGGCCACCATCTGTGTGCAGATTACCTTTTATTCATTGCTCCATGCCTGTCAAATTCCCTGGGGTATGGACTTGCTTTACTCATTCATAATTGCATGAAATATCAACCAAATTCAGTAATTTTGACATGTATGGATAGCTTAGATCTGGCGCTACATGTTGCAATTATCGGCGGCTTCTTAGAGTTAACACTTGTGGAGAAAATTCAAACCTCGCAATGTTTATTTTCTTCCCGGCCACCATCTGTGTGCAGATTACCTTTTATTTATTGCTCCATGCCTGTCAAATTCCCTGGGGTATGGACTTGCTTTACTCATTCATAATTGCATGAAATATCAACCAAATTCAGTAATGTTGACATGTATGGATAGCTTAGATCTGGCGCTACATGTTGCAATTATCGGCGGCTTCTTAGAGTTAACACTTGTGGAGAAAATTCAAACCTCGCAATGTTTATTTTCTTCCCGGCCACCATCTGTGTGCAGATTACCTTTTATTCATTGCTCCATGCCTGTCAAATTCCCTGGGGTATGGACTTGCTTTACTCATTCATAATTGCATGAAATATCAACCAAATTCAGTAATTTTGACATGTATGGATAGCTTAGATCTGGCGCTACATGTTGCAATTATCGGCGGCTTCTTAGAGTTAACACTTGTGTAGAAAATTCAAACCTCGCAATGTTTATTTTCTTCCCGGCCACCATCTGTGTGCAGATTACCTTTTATTTATTGCTCCATGCCTGTCAAATTCCCTGGGGTATGGACTTTCTTTACTCATTCATAATTGCATGAAATATCAACCAAATTCAGTAATTTTGACATGTATGGATAGCTTAGATCTGGCGCTACATGTTGCAATTATCGGCGGCTTCTTAGAGTTAACACTTGTTGAGAAAATGCAAACCTCGCAATGTTTATTTTCTTCCCGGCCACCATCTGTGTGCAGATTACCTTTTATTTATTGCTCCATGCCTGTCAAATTCCCTGGGGTATGGACTTGCTTTACTCATTCATAATTGCATGAAATATCAACCAAATTCAGTAATTTTGACATGTATGGATAGCTTAGATCTGGCGCTACATGTTGCAATTATCGGCGGCTTCTTAGAGTTAACACTTGTGGAGAAAATGCAAACCTCGCAATGTTTATTTTCTTCCCGGCCACCATCTGTGTGCAGATTACCTTTTATTTATTGCTCCATGCCTGTCAAATTCCCTGGGGTATGGACTTGCTTTACTCATTCATAATTGCATGAAATATCAACCAAATTCAGTAATTTTGACATGTATGGATAGCTTAGATCTGGCGCTACATGTTGCAATTATCGGCGGCTTCTTAGAGTTAACACTTGTGGAGAAAATTCAAACCTCGCAATGTTTATTTTCTTCCCGGCCACCATCTGTGTGCAGATTACCTTTTATTTATTGCTCCATGACTGTCAAATTCCCTGGGGTATGGACTTGCTTTACTCATTCATAATTGCATGAAATATCAATCAAATTCAGTAATTTTGACATGTATTGATAGCTTAGATCTGGCGCTACATGTTGCAATTATCGGCGGCTTCTTAGAGTTAACACTTGTGGAGAAAATGCAAACCTCGCAATGTTTATTTTCTTCCCGGCCACCATCTGTGTGCAGATTACCTTTTATTTATTGCTCCATGCCTGTCAAATTCCCTGGGGTATGGACTTGCTTTACTCATTCATAATTGCATGAAATATCAACCAAATTCAGTAATTTTGACATGTATGGATAGCTTAGATCTGGCGCTACATGTTGCAATTATCGGCGGCTTCTTAGAGTTAACACTTGTGGAGAAAATTCAAACCTCGCAATGTTTATTTTCTTCCCGGCCACCATCTGTGTGCAGATTACCTTTTATTTATTGCTCCATGCCTGTCAAATTCCCTGGGGTATGGACTTGCTTTACTCATTCATAATTGCATGAAATATCAACCAAATTCAGTAATTTTGACATGTATGGATAGCTTAGATCTGGCGCTACATGTTGCAATTATCGGCGGCTTCTTAGAGTTAACACTTGTGGAGAAAATGCAAACCTCGCAATGTTTATTTTCTTCCCGGCCACCATCTGTGTGCAGATTACCTTTTATTTATTGCTCCATGCCTGTCAAATTCCCTGGGGTATGGACTTGCTTTACTCATTCATAATTGCATGAAATATCAACCAAATTCAGTAATTTTGACATGTATGGATAGCTTAGATCTGGCGCTACATGTTGCAATTATCGGCGGCTTCTTAGAGTTAACACTTGTGGAGAAAATTCAAACCTCGCAATGTTTATTTTCTTCCCGGCCACCATCTGTGTGCAGATTACCTTTTATTTATTGCTCCATGACTGTCAAATTCCCTGGGGTATGGACTTGCTTTACTCATTCATAATTGCATGAAATATCAATCAAATTCAGTAATTTTGACATGTATTGATAGCTTAGATCTGGCGCTACATGTTGCAATTATCGGCGGCTTCTTAGAGTTAACACTTGTGGAGAAAATGCAAACCTCGCAATGTTTATTTTCTTCCCGGCCACCATCTGTGTGCAGATTACCTTTTATTTATTGCTCCATGCCTGTCAAATTCCCTGGGGTATGGACTTGCTTTACTCATTCATAATTGCATGAAATATCAACCAAATTCAGTAATTTTGACATGTATGGATAGCTTAGATCTGGCGCTACATGTTGCAATTATCGGCGGCTTCTTAGAGTTAACACTTGTGGAGAAAATTCAAACCTCGCAATGTTTATTTTCTTCCCGGCCACCATCTGTGTGCAGATTACCTTTTATTTATTGCTCCATGACTGTCAAATTCCCTGGGGTATGGACTTGCTTTACTCATTCATAATTGCATGAAATATCAACCAAATTCAGTAATTTTGACATGTATGGATAGCTTAGATCTGGCGCTACATGTTGCAATTATCGGCGGCTTCTTAGAGTTAACACTTGTGGAGAAAATGCAAACCTCGCAATGTTTATTTTCTTCCCGGCCACCATCTGTGTGCAGATTACCTTTTATTCATTGCTCCATGCCTGTCAAATTCCCTGGGGTATGGACTTGCTTTACTCATTCATAATTGCATGAAATATCAACCAAATTCAGTAATTTTGACATGTATGGATAGCTTAGATCTGGCGCTACATGTTGCAATTATCGGCGGCTTCTTAGAGTTAACACTTGTGGAGAAAATTCAAACCTCGCAATGTTTATTTTCTTCCCGGCCACCATCTGTGTGCAGATTACCTTTTATTTATTGCTCCATGCCTGTCAAATTCCCTGGGGTATGGACTTGCTTTACTCATTCATAATTGCATGAAATATCAACCAAATTCAGTAATGTTGACATGTATGGATAGCTTAGATCTGGCGCTACATGTTGCAATTATCGGCGGCTTCTTAGAGTTAACACTTGTGGAGAAAATTCAAACCTCGCAATGTTTATTTTCTTCCCGGCCACCATCTGTGTGCAGATTACCTTTTATTCATTGCTCCATGCCTGTCAAATTCCCTGGGGTATGGACTTGCTTTACTCATTCATAATTGCATGAAATATCAACCAAATTCAGTAATTTTGACATGTATGGATAGCTTAGATCTGGCGCTACATGTTGCAATTATCGGCGGCTTCTTAGAGTTAACACTTGTGTAGAAAATTCAAACCTCGCAATGTTTATTTTCTTCCCGGCCACCATCTGTGTGCAGATTACCTTTTATTTATTGCTCCATGCCTGTCAAATTCCCTGGGGTATGGACTTTCTTTACTCATTCATAATTGCATGAAATATCAACCAAATTCAGTAATTTTGACATGTATGGATAGCTTAGATCTGGCGCTACATGTTGCAATTATCGGCGGCTTCTTAGAGTTAACACTTGTTGAGAAAATGCAAACCTCGCAATGTTTATTTTCTTCCCGGCCACCATCTGTGTGCAGATTACCTTTTATTTATTGCTCCATGCCTGTCAAATTCCCTGGGGTATGGACTTGCTTTACTCATTCATAATTGCATGAAATATCAACCAAATTCAGTAATTTTGACATGTATGGATAGCTTAGATCTGGCGCTACATGTTGCAATTATCGGCGGCTTCTTAGAGTTAACACTTGTGGAGAAAATTCAAACCTCGCAATGTTTATTTTCTTCCCGGCCACCATCTGTGTGCAGATTACCTTTTATTTATTGCTCCATGCCTGTCAAATTCCCTGGGGTATGGACTTGCTTTACTCATTCATAATTGCATGAAATATCAACCAAATTCAGTAATTTTGACATGTATGGATAGCTTAGATCTGGCGCTACATGTTGCAATTATCGGCGGCTTCTGAGAGTTAAAACTTGTGGAGAAAATTCAAACCTCGCAATGTTTATTTTCTTCCCAGCCAACATCTGTGTACATGTTACCGTCTATTTATTGCTCCATGCATGTCAAATTCCCTGGGGTATGGACTTGCTTTACTCATTCATAATTGCATGAAATATCAACCAAATTCAGTAATTTTGACATGTATGGATAGCTTAGATCTGGCGCTACATGTTGCAATTATCGGCGGCTTCTTAGAGTTAACACTTGTGGAGAAAATTCAAACCTCGCAATGTTTATTTTCTTCCCGGCCACCATCTGTGTGCAGATTACCTTTTATGTATTGCTCCATGCCTGTCAAATTCCCTGGGGTATGGACTTGCTTTACTCATTCATAATTGCATGAAATATCAACCAAATTCAGTAATTTTGACATGTATGGATAGCTTAGATCTGGCGCTACATGTTGCAATTATCGGCGGCTTCTTAGAGTTAAAACTTGTGGAGAAAATTCAAACCTCGCAATGTTTATTTTCTTCCCGGCCACCATCTGTGTGCAGATTACCTGTTATTTATTGCTCCATGCCTGTCAAATTCCCTGGGGTATGGACTTGCTTTACTCATTCATAATTGCATGAAATATCAACCAAATTCAGCAATTTTGACATGTATGGATAGCTTAGATCTGGCGCTACATGTTGCAATTATCGGCGGCTTCTTAGAGTTAACACTTGTGGAGAAAATTCAAACCTCGCAATGTTTATTTTCTTCCCGGCCACCATCTGTGTGCAGATTACCTTTTATTTATTGCTCCATGCCTGTCAAATTCCCTGGGGTATGGACTTGCTTTACTCATTCATAATTGCATGAAATATCAACCAAATTCAGTAATTTTGCAATGTATGGATAGCTTAGATCTGGCGCTACATGTTGCAATTATCGGCGGCTTCTTAGAGTTAAAACTTGTGGAGAAAATTCAAACCTCGCAATGTTTATTTTCTTTCCGGCCAACATCTGTGTACATGTTACCGTCTATTTATTGCTCCATGCATGTCAAATTCCCTGGGGTATGGACTTGCTTTACTCATTGATAATTGCATGAAATATCAACCAAATTCAGTAATTTTGACATGTATGGATAGCTTAGATCTGGCGCTACATGTTGCAATTATCGGCGGCTTCTTAGAGTTAACACTTGTGTAGAAAATTCAAACCTCGCAATGTTTATTTTCTTCCCGGCCACCATCTGTGTGCAGATTACCTTTTATTTATTGCTCCATGCCTGTCAAATTCCCTGGGGTATGGACTTGCTTTACTCATTCATAATTGCATGAAATATCAACCAAATTCAGTAATTTTGACATGTATGGATAGCTTAGATCTGGCGCAACATGTTGCAATTATCGGCGGCTTCTTAGAGTTAACACTTGTTGAGAAAATGCAAACCTCGCAATGTTTATTTTCTTCCCGGCCACCATCTGTGTGCAGATTACCTTTTATTTATTGCTCCATGCCTGTCAAATTCCCTGGGGTATGGACTTGCTTTACTCATTCATAATTGCATGAAATATCAACCAAATTCAGTAATTTTGACATGTATGGATAGCTTAGATCTGGCGCTACATGTTGCAATTATCGGCGGCTTCTTAGAGTTAACACTTGTTGAGAAAATGCAAACCTCGCAATGTTTATTTTCTTCCCGGCCACCATCTGTGTGCAGATTACCTTTTATTTATTGCTCCATGCCTGTCAAATTCCCTGGGGTATGGACTTGCTTTACTCATTCATAATTGCATGAAATATCAACCAAATTCAGTAATTTTGACATGTATGGATAGCTTAGATCTGGCGCTACATGTTGCAATTATCGGCGGCTTCTTAGAGTTAACACTTGTGGAGAAAATTCAAACCTCGCAATGTTTATTTTCTTCCCGGCCACCATCTGTGTGCAGATTACCTTTTATTTATTGCTCCATGCCTGTCAAATTCCCTGGGGTATGGACTTGCTTTACTCATTCATAATTGCATGAAATATCAACCAAATTCAGTAATTTTGACATGTATGGATAGCTTAGATCTGGCGCTACATGTTGCAATTATCGGCGGCTTCTGAGAGTTAAAACTTGTGGAGAAAATTCAAACCTCGCAATGTTTATTTTCTTCCCAGCCAACATCTGTGTACATGTTACCGTCTATTTATTGCTCCATGCATGTCAAATTCCCTGGGGTATGGACTTGCTTTACTCATTCATAATTGCATGAAATATCAACCAAATTCAGTAATTTTGACATGTATGGATAGCTTAGATCTGGCGCTACATGTTGCAATTATCGGCGGCTTCTTAGAGTTAACACTTGTGGAGAAAATTCAAACCTCGCAATGTTTATTTTCTTCCCGGCCACCATCTGTGTGCAGATTACCTTTTATTTATTGCTCCATGCCTGTCAAATTCCCTGGGGTATGGACTTGCTTTACTCATTCATAATTGCATGAAATATCAACCAAATTCAGTAATTTTGACATGTATGGATAGCTTAGATCTGGCGCTACATGTTGCAATTATCGGCGGCTTCTTAGAGTTAAAACTTGTGGAGAAAATTCAAACCTCGCAATGTTTATTTTCTTCCCGGCCACCATCTGTGTGCAGATTACCTGTTATTTATTGCTCCATGCCTGTCAAATTCCCTGGGGTATGGACTTGCTTTACTCATTCATAATTGCATGAAATATCAACCAAATTCAGCAATTTTGACATGTATGGATAGCTTAGATCTGGCGCTACATGTTGCAATTATCGGCGGCTTCTTAGAGTTAACACTTGTGGAGAAAATTCAAACCTCGCAATGTTTATTTTCTTCCCGGCCACCATCTGTGTGCAGATTACCTTTTATTTATTGCTCCATGCCTGTCAAATTCCCTGGGGTATGGACTTGCTTTACTCATTCATAATTGCATGAAATATCAACCAAATTCAGTAATTTTGCAATGTATGGATAGCTTAGATCTGGCGCTACATGTTGCAATTATCGGCGGCTTCTTAGAGTTAAAACTTGTGGAGAAAATTCAAACCTCGCAATGTTTATTTTCTTTCCGGCCAACATCTGTGTACATGTTACCGTCTATTTATTGCTCCATGCATGTCAAATTCCCTGGGGTATGGACTTGCTTTACTCATTGATAATTGCATGAAATATCAACCAAATTCAGTAATTTTGACATGTATGGATAGCTTAGATCTGGCGCTACATGTTGCAATTATCGGCGGCTTCTTAGAGTTAACACTTGTGTAGAAAATTCAAACCTCGCAATGTTTATTTTCTTCCCGGCCACCATCTGTGTGCAGATTACCTTTTATTTATTGCTCCATGCCTGTCAAATTCCCTGGGGTATGGACTTGCTTTACTCATTCATAATTGCATGAAATATCAACCAAATTCAGTAATTTTGACATGTATGGATAGCTTAGATCTGGCGCAACATGTTGCAATTATCGGCGGCTTCTTAGAGTTAACACTTGTTGAGAAAATGCAAACCTCGCAATGTTTATTTTCTTCCCGGCCACCATCTGTGTGCAGATTACCTTTTATTTATTGCTCCATGCCTGTCAAATTCCCTGGGGTATGGACTTGCTTTACTCATTCATAATTGCATGAAATATCAACCAAATTCAGTAATTTTGACATGTATGGATAGCTTAGATCTGGCGCTACATGTTGCAATTATCGGCGGCTTCTTAGAGTTAACACTTGTGGAGAAAATTCAAACCTCGCAATGTTTATTTTCTTCCCGGCCACCATCTGTGTGCAGATTACCTTTTATTTATTGCTCCATGCCTGTCAAATTCCCTGGGGTATGGACTTGCTTTACTCATTCATAATTGCATGAAATATCAACCAAATTCAGTAATTTTGACATGTATGGATAGCTTAGATCTGGCGCTACATGTTGCAATTATCGGCGGCTTCTTAGAGTTAACACTTGTTGAGAAAATGCAAACCTCGCAATGTTTATTTTCTTCCCGGCCACCATCTGTGTGCAGATTACCTTTTATTTATTGCTCCATGCCTGTCAAATTCCCTGGGGTATGGACTTGCTTTACTCATTCATAATTGCATGAAATATCAACCAAATTCAGTAATTTTGACATGTATGGATAGCTTAGATCTGGCGCTACATGTTGCAATTATCGGCGGCTTCTTAGAGTTAACACTTGTGGAGAAAATTCAAACCTCGCAATGTTTATTTTCTTCCCGGCCACCATCTGTGTGCAGATTACCTTTTATTTATTGCTCCATGCCTGTCAAATTCCCTGGGGTATGGACTTGCTTTACTCATTCATAATTGCATGAAATATCAACCAAATTCAGTAATTTTGACATGTATGGATAGCTTAGATCTGGCGCTACATGTTGCAATTATCGGCGGCTTCTGAGAGTTAAAACTTGTGGAGAAAATTCAAACCTCGCAATGTTTATTTTCTTCCCAGCCAACATCTGTGTACATGTTACCGTCTATTTATTGCTCCATGCATGTCAAATTCCCTGGGGTATGGACTTGCTTTACTCATTCATAATTGCATGAAATATCAACCAAATTCAGTAATTTTGACATGTATGGATAGCTTAGATCTGGCGCTACATGTTGCAATTATCGGCGGCTTCTTAGAGTTAACACTTGTGGAGAAAATTCAAACCTCGCAATGTTTATTTTCTTCCCGGCCACCATCTGTGTGCAGATTACCTTTTATTTATTGCTCCATGCCTGTCAAATTCCCTGGGGTATGGACTTGCTTTACTCATTCATAATTGCATGAAATATCAACCAAATTCAGTAATTTTGACATGTATGGATAGCTTAGATCTGGCGCTACATGTTGCAATTATCGGCGGCTTCTTAGAGTTAAAACTTGTGGAGAAAATTCAAACCTCGCAATGTTTATTTTCTTCCCGGCCACCATCTGTGTGCAGATTACCTGTTATTTATTGCTCCATGCCTGTCAAATTCCCTGGGGTATGGACTTGCTTTACTCATTCATAATTGCATGAAATATCAACCAAATTCAGCAATTTTGACATGTATGGATAGCTTAGATCTGGCGCTACATGTTGCAATTATCGGCGGCTTCTTAGAGTTAACACTTGTGGAGAAAATTCAAACCTCGCAATGTTTATTTTCTTCCCGGCCACCATCTGTGTGCAGATTACCTTTTATTTATTGCTCCATGCCTGTCAAATTCCCTGGGGTATGGACTTGCTTTACTCATTCATAATTGCATGAAATATCAACCAAATTCAGTAATTTTGCAATGTATGGATAGCTTAGATCTGGCGCTACATGTTGCAATTATCGGCGGCTTCTTAGAGTTAAAACTTGTGGAGAAAATTCAAACCTCGCAATGTTTATTTTCTTTCCGGCCAACATCTGTGTACATGTTACCGTCTATTTATTGCTCCATGCATGTCAAATTCCCTGGGGTATGGACTTGCTTTACTCATTGATAATTGCATGAAATATCAACCAAATTCAGTAATTTTGACATGTATGGATAGCTTAGATCTGGCGCTACATGTTGCAATTATCGGCGGCTTCTTAGAGTTAACACTTGTGTAGAAAATTCAAACCTCGCAATGTTTATTTTCTTCCCGGCCACCATCTGTGTGCAGATTACCTTTTATTTATTGCTCCATGCCTGTCAAATTCCCTGGGGTATGGACTTGCTTTACTCATTCATAATTGCATGAAATATCAACCAAATTCAGTAATTTTGACATGTATGGATAGCTTAGATCTGGCGCAACATGTTGCAATTATCGGCGGCTTCTTAGAGTTAACACTTGTTGAGAAAATGCAAACCTCGCAATGTTTATTTTCTTCCCGGCCACCATCTGTGTGCAGATTACCTTTTATTTATTGCTCCATGCCTGTCAAATTCCCTGGGGTATGGACTTGCTTTACTCATTCATAATTGCATGAAATATCAACCAAATTCAGTAATTTTGACATGTATGGATAGCTTAGATCTGGCGCTACATGTTGCAATTATCGGCGGCTTCTTAGAGTTAACACTTGTGGAGAAAATTCAAACCTCGCAATGTTTATTTTCTTCCCGGCCACCATCTGTGTGCAGATTACCTTTTATTTATTGCTCCATGCCTGTCAAATTCCCTGGGGTATGGACTTGCTTTACTCATTCATAATTGCATGAAATATCAACCAAATTCAGTAATTTTGACATGTATGGATAGCTTAGATCTGGCGCTACATGTTGCAATTATCGGCGGCTTCTGAGAGTTAAAACTTGTGGAGAAAATTCAAACCTCGCAATGTTTATTTTCTTCCCAGCCAACATCTGTGTACATGTTACCGTCTATTTATTGCTCCATGCATGTCAAATTCCCTGGGGTATGGACTTGCTTTACTCATTCATAATTGCATGAAATATCAACCAAATTCAGTAATTTTGACATGTATGGATAGCTTAGATCTGGCGCTACATGTTGCAATTATCGGCGGCTTCTTAGAGTTAACACTTGTGGAGAAAATTCAAACCTCGCAATGTTTATTTTCTTCCCGGCCACCATCTGTGTGCAGATTACCTTTTATTTATTGCTCCATGCCTGTCAAATTCCCTGGGGTATGGACTTGCTTTACTCATTCATAATTGCATGAAATATCAACCAAATTCAGTAATTTTGACATGTATGGATAGCTTAGATCTGGCGCTACATGTTGCAATTATCGGCGGCTTCTTAGAGTTAAAACTTGTGGAGAAAATTCAAACCTCGCAATGTTTATTTTCTTCCCGGCCACCATCTGTGTGCAGATTACCTGTTATTTATTGCTCCATGCCTGTCAAATTCCCTGGGGTATGGACTTGCTTTACTCATTCATAATTGCATGAAATATCAACCAAATTCAGTAATTTTGACATGTATGGATAGCTTAGATCTGGCGCTACATGTTGCAATTATCGGCGGCTTCTTAGAGTTAACACTTGTGGAGAAAATTCAAACCTCGCAATGTTTATTTTCTTCCCGGCCACCATCTGTGTGCAGATTACCTTTTATTTATTGCTCCATGCCTGTCAAATTCCCTGGGGTATGGACTTGCTTTACTCATTCATAATTGCATGAAATATCAACCAAATTCAGTAATTTTGCAATGTATGGATAGCTTAGATCTGGCGCTACATGTTGCAATTATCGGCGGCTTCTTAGAGTTAAAACTTGTGGAGAAAATTCAAACCTCGCAATGTTTATTTTCTTTCCGGCCAACATCTGTGTACATGTTACCGTCTATTTATTGCTCCATGCATGTCAAATTCCCTGGGGTATGGACTTGCTTTACTCATTGATAATTGCATGAAATATCAACCAAATTCAGTAATTTTGACATGTATGGATAGCTTAGATCTGGCGCTACATGTTGCAATTATCGGCGGCTTCTTAGAGTTAACACTTGTGGAGAAAATGCAAACCTCGCAATGTTTATTTTCTTCCCGGCCACCATCTGTGTGCAGATTACCTTTTATTTATTGCTCCATGCCTGTCAAATTCCCTGGGGTATGGACTTGCTTTACTCATTCATAATTGCATGAAATATCAACCAAATTCAGTAATTTTGACATGTATGGATAGCTTAGATCTGGCGCTACATGTTGCAATTATCGGCGGCTTCTTAGAGTTAACACTTGTGGAGAAAATTCAAACCTCGCAATGTTTATTTTCTTCCCGGCCACCATCTGTGTGCAGATTACCTTTTATTTATTGCTCCATGACTGTCAAATTCCCTGGGGTATGGACTTGCTTTACTCATTCATAATTGCATGAAATATCAACCAAATTCAGTAATTTTGACATGTATGGATAGCTTAGATCTGGCGCTACATGTTGCAATTATCGGCGGCTTCTTAGAGTTAACACTTGTGGAGAAAATGCAAACCTCGCAATGTTTATTTTCTTCCCGGCCACCATCTGTGTGCAGATTACCTTTTATTCATTGCTCCATGCCTGTCAAATTCCCTGGGGTATGGACTTGCTTTACTCATTCATAATTGCATGAAATATCAACCAAATTCAGTAATTTTGACATGTATGGATAGCTTAGATCTGGCGCTACATGTTGCAATTATCGGCGGCTTCTTAGAGTTAACACTTGTGGAGAAAATGCAAACCTCGCAATGTTTATTTTCTTCCCGGCCACCATCTGTGTGCAGATTACCTTTTATTCATTGCTCCATGCCTGTCAAATTCCCTGGGGTATGGACTTGCTTTACTCATTCATAATTGCATGAAATATCAACCAAATTCAGTAATTTTGACATGTATGGATAGCTTAGATCTGGCGCTACATGTTGCAATTATCGGCGGCTTCTTAGAGTTAACACTTGTGGAGAAAATTCAAACCTCGCAATGTTTATTTTCTTCCCAGCCACCATCTGTGTGCAGATTACCTTTTATTTATTGCTCCATGCCTGTCAAATTCCCTGGGGTATGGACTTGCTTTACTCATTCATAATTGCATGAAATATCAACCAAATTCAGTAATTTTGACATGTATGGATAGCTTAGATCTGGCGCTACATGTTGCAATTATCGGCGGCTTCTTAGAGTTAACACTTGTGGAGAAAATTCAAACCTCGCAATGTTTATTTTCTTCCCGGCCACCATCTGTGTGCAGATTACCTTTTATTTATTGCTCCATGCCTGTCAAATTCCCTGGGGTATGGACTTGCTTTACTCATTCATAATTGCATGAAATATCAACCAAATTCAGTAATGTTGACATGTATGGATAGCTTAGATCTGGCGCTACATGTTGCAATTATCGGCGGCTTCTTAGAGTTAACACTTGTGGAGAAAATTCAAACCTCGCAATGTTTATTTTCTTCCCGGCCACCATCTGTGTGCAGATTACCTTTTATTCATTGCTCCATGCCTGTCAAATTCCCTGGGGTATGGACTTGCTTTACTCATTCATAATTGCATGAAATATCAACCAAATTCAGTAATTTTGACATGTATGGATAGCTTAGATCTGGCGCTACATGTTGCAATTATCGGCGGCTTCTTAGAGTTAACACTTGTGTAGAAAATTCAAACCTCGCAATGTTTATTTTCTTCCCGGCCACCATCTGTGTGCAGATTACCTTTTATTTATTGCTCCATGCCTGTCAAATTCCCTGGGGTATGGACTTGCTTTACTCATTCATAATTGCATGAAATATCAACCAAATTCAGTAATTTTGACATGTATGGATAGCTTAGATCTGGCGCTACATGTTGCAATTATCGGCGGCTTCTTAGAGTTAACACTTGTTGAGAAAATGCAAACCTCGCAATGTTTATTTTCTTCCCGGCCACCATCTGTGTGCAGATTACCTTTTATTTATTGCTCCATGCCTGTCAAATTCCCTGGGGTATGGACTTGCTTTACTCATTCATAATTGCATGAAATATCAACCAAATTCAGTAATTTTGACATGTATGGATAGCTTAGATCTGGCGCTACATGTTGCAATTATCGGCGGCTTCTTAGAGTTAACACTTGTGGAGAAAATTCAAACCTCGCAATGTTTATTTTCTTCCCGGCCACCATCTGTGTGCAGATTACCTTTTATTTATTGCTCCATGACTGTCAAATTCCCTGGGGTATGGACTTGCTTTACTCATTCATAATTGCATGAAATATCAATCAAATTCAGTAATTTTGACATGTATTGATAGCTTAGATCTGGCGCTACATGTTGCAATTATCGGCGGCTTCTTAGAGTTAACACTTGTGGAGAAAATGCAAACCTCGCAATGTTTATTTTCTTCCCGGCCACCATCTGTGTGCAGATTACCTTTTATTTATTGCTCCATGCCTGTCAAATTCCCTGGGGTATGGACTTGCTTTACTCATTCATAATTGCATGAAATATCAACCAAATTCAGTAATTTTGACATGTATGGATAGCTTAGATCTGGCGCTACATGTTGCAATTATCGGCGGCTTCTTAGAGTTAACACTTGTGGAGAAAATTCAAACCTCGCAATGTTTATTTTCTTCCCGGCCACCATCTGTGTGCAGATTACCTTTTATTTATTGCTCCATGACTGTCAAATTCCCTGGGGTATGGACTTGCTTTACTCATTCATAATTGCATGAAATATCAACCAAATTCAGTAATTTTGACATGTATGGATAGCTTAGATCTGGCGCTACATGTTGCAATTATCGGCGGCTTCTTAGAGTTAACACTTGTGGAGAAAATGCAAACCTCGCAATGTTTATTTTCTTCCCGGCCACCATCTGTGTGCAGATTACCTTTTATTCATTGCTCCATGCCTGTCAAATTCCCTGGGGTATGGACTTGCTTTACTCATTCATAATTGCATGAAATATCAACCAAATTCAGTAATTTTGACATGTATGGATAGCTTAGATCTGGCGCTACATGTTGCAATTATCGGCGGCTTCTTAGAGTTAACACTTGTGGAGAAAATGCAAACCTCGCAATGTTTATTTTCTTCCCGGCCACCATCTGTGTGCAGATTACCTTTTATTCATTGCTCCATGCCTGTCAAATTCCCTGGGGTATGGACTTGCTTTACTCATTCATAATTGCATGAAATATCAACCAAATTCAGTAATTTTGACATGTATGGATAGCTTAGATCTGGCGCTACATGTTGCAATTATCGGCGGCTTCTTAGAGTTAACACTTGTGGAGAAAATTCAAACCTCGCAATGTTTATTTTCTTCCCAGCCACCATCTGTGTGCAGATTACCTTTTATTTATTGCTCCATGCCTGTCAAATTCCCTGGGGTATGGACTTGCTTTACTCATTCATAATTGCATGAAATATCAACCAAATTCAGTAATTTTGACATGTATGGATAGCTTAGATCTGGCGCTACATGTTGCAATTATCGGCGGCTTCTTAGAGTTAACACTTGTGGAGAAAATTCAAACCTCGCAATGTTTATTTTCTTCCCGGCCACCATCTGTGTGCAGATTACCTTTTATTTATTGCTCCATGACTGTCAAATTCCCTGGGGTATGGACTTGCTTTACTCATTCATAATTGCATGAAATATCAACCAAATTCAGTAATGTTGACATGTATGGATAGCTTAGATCTGGCGCTACATGTTGCAATTATCGGCGGCTTCTTAGAGTTAACACTTGTGGAGAAAATTCAAACCTCGCAATGTTTATTTTCTTCCCGGCCACCATCTGTGTGCAGATTACCTTTTATTCATTGCTCCATGCCTGTCAAATTCCCTGGGGTATGGACTTGCTTTACTCATTCATAATTGCATGAAATATCAACCAAATTCAGTAATTTTGACATGTATGGATAGCTTAGATCTGGCGCTACATGTTGCAATTATCGGCGGCTTCTTAGAGTTAACACTTGTGTAGAAAATTCAAACCTCGCAATGTTTATTTTCTTCCCGGCCACCATCTGTGTGCAGATTACCTTTTATTTATTGCTCCATGCCTGTCAAATTCCCTGGGGTATGGACTTGCTTTACTCATTCATAATTGCATGAAATATCAACCAAATTCAGTAATTTTGACATGTATGGATAGCTTAGATCTGGCGCTACATGTTGCAATTATCGGCGGCTTCTTAGAGTTAACACTTGTTGAGAAAATGCAAACCTCGCAATGTTTATTTTCTTCCCGGCCACCATCTGTGTGCAGATTACCTTTTATTTATTGCTCCATGCCTGTCAAATTCCCTGGGGTATGGACTTGCTTTACTCATTCATAATTGCATGAAATATCAACCAAATTCAGTAATTTTGACATGTATGGATAGCTTAGATCTGGCGCTACATGTTGCAATTATCGGCGGCTTCTTAGAGTTAACACTTGTGGAGAAAATTCAAACCTCGCAATGTTTATTTTCTTCCCGGCCACCATCTGTGTGCAGATTACCTTTTATTTATTGCTCCATGACTGTCAAATTCCCTGGGGTATGGACTTGCTTTACTCATTCATAATTGCATGAAATATCAATCAAATTCAGTAATTTTGACATGTATTGATAGCTTAGATCTGGCGCTACATGTTGCAATTATCGGCGGCTTCTTAGAGTTAACACTTGTGGAGAAAATGCAAACCTCGCAATGTTTATTTTCTTCCCGGCCACCATCTGTGTGCAGATTACCTTTTATTTATTGCTCCATGCCTGTCAAATTCCCTGGGGTATGGACTTGCTTTACTCATTCATAATTGCATGAAATATCAACCAAATTCAGTAATTTTGACATGTATGGATAGCTTAGATCTGGCGCTACATGTTGCAATTATCGGCGGCTTCTTAGAGTTAACACTTGTGGAGAAAATTCAAACCTCGCAATGTTTATTTTCTTCCCGGCCACCATCTGTGTGCAGATTACCTTTTATTTATTGCTCCATGACTGTCAAATTCCCTGGGGTATGGACTTGCTTTACTCATTCATAATTGCATGAAATATCAATCAAATTCAGTAATTTTGACATGTATTGATAGCTTAGATCTGGCGCTACATGTTGCAATTATCGGCGGCTTCTTAGAGTTAACACTTGTGGAGAAAATGCAAACCTCGCAATGTTTATTTTCTTCCCGGCCACCATCTGTGTGCAGATTACCTTTTATTTATTGCTCCATGCCTGTCAAATTCCCTGGGGTATGGACTTGCTTTACTCATTCATAATTGCATGAAATATCAACCAAATTCAGTAATTTTGACATGTATGGATAGCTTAGATCTGGCGCTACATGTTGCAATTATCGGCGGCTTCTTAGAGTTAACACTTGTGGAGAAAATTCAAACCTCGCAATGTTTATTTTCTTCCCGGCCACCATATGTGTGCAGATTACCTTTTATTTATTGCTCCATGACTGTCAAATTCCCTGGGGTATGGACTTGCTTTACTCATTCATAATTGCATGAAATATCAACCAAATTCAGTAATTTTGACATGTATGGATAGCTTAGATCTGGCGCTACATGTTGCAATTATCGGCGGCTTCTTAGAGTTAACACTTGTGGAGAAAATGCAAACCTCGCAATGTTTATTTTCTTCCCGGCCACCATCTGTGTGCAGATTACCTTTTATTCATTGCTCCATGCCTGTCAAATTCCCTGGGGTATGGACTTGCTTTACTCATTCATAATTGCATGAAATATCAACCAAATTCAGTAATTTTGACATGTATGGATAGCTTAGATCTGGCGCTACATGTTGCAATTATCGGCGGCTTCTTAGAGTTAACACTTGTGGAGAAAATGCAAACCTCGCAATGTTTATTTTCTTCCCGGCCACCATCTGTGTGCAGATTACCTTTTATTCATTGCTCCATGCCTGTCAAATTCCCTGGGGTATGGACTTGCTTTACTCATTCATAATTGCATGAAATATCAACCAAATTCAGTAATTTTGACATGTATGGATAGCTTAGATCTGGCGCTACATGTTGCAATTATCGGCGGCTTCTTAGAGTTAACACTTGTGGAGAAAATTCAAACCTCGCAATGTTTATTTTCTTCCCAGCCACCATCTGTGTGCAGATTACCTTTTATTTATTGCTCCATGCCTGTCAAATTCCCTGGGGTATGGACTTGCTTTACTCATTCATAATTGCATGAAATATCAACCAAATTCAGTAATTTTGACATGTATGGATAGCTTAGATCTGGCGCTACATGTTGCAATTATCGGCGGCTTCTTAGAGTTAACACTTGTGGAGAAAATTCAAACCTCGCAATGTTTATTTTCTTCCCGGCCACCATCTGTGTGCAGATTACCTTTTATTTATTGCTCCATGCCTGTCAAATTCCCTGGGGTATGGACTTGCTTTACTCATTCATAATTGCATGAAATATCAACCAAATTCAGTAATTTTGACATGTATGGATAGCTTAGATCTGGCGCTACATGTTGCAATTATCGGCGGCTTCTTAGAGTTAACACTTGTGGAGAAAATTCAAACCTCGCAATGCTTATTTTCTTCCCGGCCACCATCTGTGTGCAGATTACCTTTTATTTATTGCTCCATGCCTGTCAAATTCCCTGGGGTATGGACTTGCTTTACTCATTCATAATTGCATGACATATCAACCAAATTCAGTAATTTTGACATGTATGGATAGCTTAGATCTGGCGCTACATGTTGCAATTATCGGCGGCTTCTTAGAGTTAACACTTGTGGAGAAAATTCAAACCTCGCAATGTTTATTTTCTTCCCGGCCACCATCTGTGTGCAGATTACCTTTTATTTATTGCTCCATGCATGTCAAATTCCCTGGGGTATGGACTTGCTTTACTCATTCATAATTGCATGAAATATCAACCAAATTCAGTAATGTTGACATGTATGGATAGCTTAGATCTGGCGCTACATGTTGCAATTATCGGCGGCTTCTTAGAGTTAACACTTGTGGAGAAAATTCAAACCTCGCAATGTTTATTTTCTTCCCGGCCACCATCTGTGTGCAGATTACCTTTTATTTATTGCTCCATGCCTGTCAAATTCCCTGGGGTATGGACTTGCTTTACTCATTCATAATTGCATGAAATATCAACCAAATTCAGTAATTTTGACATGTATGGATAGCTTAGATCTGGCGCTACATGTTGCAATTATCGGCGGCTTCTTAGAGTTAACACTTGTGGAGAAAATTCAAACCTCGCAATGTTTATTTTCTTCCCGGCCACCATCTGTGTGCAGATTACCTTTTATTTATTGCTCCATGCCTGTCAAATTCCCTGGGGTATGACTTGCTTTACTCATTCATAATTGCATGAAATATCAACCAAATTCAGTAATTTTGACATGTATGGATAGCTTAGATCTGGCGCTACATGTTGCAATTATCGGCGGTTTCTTAGAGTTAACACTTGTGGAGAAAATTCAAACCTCGCAATGTTTATTTTCTTCCCGGCCACCATCTGTGTGCAGATTACCTTTTATTTATTGCTCCATGCCTGTCAAATTCCCTGGGGTATGGACTTGCTTTACTCATTCATAATTGCATGAAATATCAACCAAATTCAGTAATTTTGACATGTATGGATAGCTTAGATCTGGCGCTACATGTTGCAATTATCGGCGGCTTCTTAGAGTTAAAACTTGTGGAGAAAATTCAAACCTCGCAATGTTTATTTTCTTTCCGGCCAACATCTGTGTACATGTTACCGTCTATTTATTGCTCCATGCATGTCAAATTCCCTGGGGTATGGACTTGCTTTACTCATTCATAATTGCATGAAATATCAACCAAATTCAGTAATTTTGACATGTATGGATAGCTTAGATCTGGCGCTACATGTTGCAATTATCGGCGGCTTCTTAGAGTTAACACTTGTAGAGAAAATTCAAACCTCGCAATGTTTATTTTCTTCCCGGCCACCATCTGTGTGCAGATTACCTTTTATTTATTGCTCCATGCCTGTCAAATTCCCTGGGGTATGACTTGCTTTACTCATTCATAATTGCATGAAATATCAACCAAATTCAGTAATTTTGACATGTATGGATAGCTTAGATCTGGCGCTACATGTTGCAATTATCGGCGGCTTCTTAGAGTTAACACTTGTAGAGAAAATTCAAACCTCGCAATGTTTATTTTCTTCCCGGCCACCATCTGTGTGCAGATTACCTTTTATTTATTGCTCCATGACTGTCAAATTCCCTGGGGTATGGACTTGCTTTACTCATTCATAATTGCATGAAATATCAACCAAATTCAGTAATTTTGACATGTATGGATAGCTTAGATCTGGCGCTACATGTTGCAATTATCGGCGGCTTCTTAGAGTTAACACTTGTGGAGAAAATTCAAACCTCGCAATGTTTATTTTCTTCCCGGCCACCATCTGTGTGCAGATTACCTTTTATTTATTGCTCCATGACTGTCAAATTCCCTGGGGTATGGACTTGCTTTACTCATTCATAATTGCATGAAATATCAATCAAATTCAGTAATTTTGACATGTATTGATAGCTTAGATCTGGCGCTACATGTTGCAATTATCGGCGGCTTCTTAGAGTTAACACTTGTGGAGAAAATGCAAACCTCGCAATGTTTATTTTCTTCCCGGCCACCATCTGTGTGCAGATTACCTTTTATTTATTGCTCCATGCCTGTCAAATTCCCTGGGGTATGGACTTGCTTTACTCATTCATAATTGCATGAAATATCAACCAAATTCAGTAATTTTGACATGTATGGATAGCTTAGATCTGGCGCTACATGTTGCAATTATCGGCGGCTTCTTAGAGTTAACACTTGTGGAGAAAATTCAAACCTCGCAATGTTTATTTTCTTCCCGGCCACCATCTGTGTGCAGATTACCTTTTATTTATTGCTCCATGACTGTCAAATTCCCTGGGGTATGGACTTGCTTTACTCATTCATAATTGCATGAAATATCAATCAAATTCAGTAATTTTGACATGTATTGATAGCTTAGATCTGGCGCTACATGTTGCAATTATCGGCGGCTTCTTAGAGTTAACACTTGTGGAGAAAATGCAAACCTCGCAATGTTTATTTTCTTCCCGGCCACCATCTGTGTGCAGATTACCTTTTATTTATTGCTCCATGCCTGTCAAATTCCCTGGGGTATGGACTTGCTTTACTCATTCATAATTGCATGAAATATCAACCAAATTCAGTAATTTTGACATGTATGGATAGCTTAGATCTGGCGCTACATGTTGCAATTATCGGCGGCTTCTTAGAGTTAACACTTGTGGAGAAAATTCAAACCTCGCAATGTTTATTTTCTTCCCGGCCACCATATGTGTGCAGATTACCTTTTATTTATTGCTCCATGACTGTCAAATTCCCTGGGGTATGGACTTGCTTTACTCATTCATAATTGCATGAAATATCAACCAAATTCAGTAATTTTGACATGTATGGATAGCTTAGATCTGGCGCTACATGTTGCAATTATCGGCGGCTTCTTAGAGTTAACACTTGTGGAGAAAATGCAAACCTCGCAATGTTTATTTTCTTCCCGGCCACCATCTGTGTGCAGATTACCTTTTATTCATTGCTCCATGCCTGTCAAATTCCCTGGGGTATGGACTTGCTTTACTCATTCATAATTGCATGAAATATCAACCAAATTCAGTAATTTTGACATGTATGGATAGCTTAGATCTGGCGCTACATGTTGCAATTATCGGCGGCTTCTTAGAGTTAACACTTGTGGAGAAAATGCAAACCTCGCAATGTTTATTTTCTTCCCGGCCACCATCTGTGTGCAGATTACCTTTTATTCATTGCTCCATGCCTGTCAAATTCCCTGGGGTATGGACTTGCTTTACTCATTCATAATTGCATGAAATATCAACCAAATTCAGTAATTTTGACATGTATGGATAGCTTAGATCTGGCGCTACATGTTGCAATTATCGGCGGCTTCTTAGAGTTAACACTTGTGGAGAAAATTCAAACCTCGCAATGTTTATTTTCTTCCCAGCCACCATCTGTGTGCAGATTACCTTTTATTTATTGCTCCATGCCTGTCAAATTCCCTGGGGTATGGACTTGCTTTACTCATTCATAATTGCATGAAATATCAACCAAATTCAGTAATTTTGACATGTATGGATAGCTTAGATCTGGCGCTACATGTTGCAATTATCGGCGGCTTCTTAGAGTTAACACTTGTGGAGAAAATTCAAACCTCGCAATGTTTATTTTCTTCCCGGCCACCATCTGTGTGCAGATTACCTTTTATTTATTGCTCCATGCCTGTCAAATTCCCTGGGGTATGGACTTGCTTTACTCATTCATAATTGCATGAAATATCAACCAAATTCAGTAATGTTGACATGTATGGATAGCTTAGATCTGGCGCTACATGTTGCAATTATCGGCGGCTTCTTAGAGTTAACACTTGTGGAGAAAATTCAAACCTCGCAATGTTTATTTTCTTCCCGGCCACCATCTGTGTGCAGATTACCTTTTATTCATTGCTCCATGCCTGTCAAATTCCCTGGGGTATGGACTTGCTTTACTCATTCATAATTGCATGAAATATCAACCAAATTCAGTAATTTTGACATGTATGGATAGCTTAGATCTGGCGCTACATGTTGCAATTATCGGCGGCTTCTTAGAGTTAACACTTGTGTAGAAAATTCAAACCTCGCAATGTTTATTTTCTTCCCGGCCACCATCTGTGTGCAGATTACCTTTTATTTATTGCTCCATGCCTGTCAAATTCCCTGGGGTATGGACTTGCTTTACTCATTCATAATTGCATGAAATATCAACCAAATTCAGTAATTTTGACATGTATGGATAGCTTAGATCTGGCGCTACATGTTGCAATTATCGGCGGCTTCTTAGAGTTAACACTTGTTGAGAAAATGCAAACCTCGCAATGTTTATTTTCTTCCCGGCCACCATCTGTGTGCAGATTACCTTTTATTTATTGCTCCATGCCTGTCAAATTCCCTGGGGTATGGACTTGCTTTACTCATTCATAATTGCATGAAATATCAACCAAATTCAGTAATTTTGACATGTATGGATAGCTTAGATCTGGCGCTACATGTTGCAATTATCGGCGGCTTCTTAGAGTTAACACTTGTGGAGAAAATTCAAACCTCGCAATGTTTATTTTCTTCCCGGCCACCATCTGTGTGCAGATTACCTTTTATTTATTGCTCCATGACTGTCAAATTCCCTGGGGTATGGACTTGCTTTACTCATTCATAATTGCATGAAATATCAATCAAATTCAGTAATTTTGACATGTATTGATAGCTTAGATCTGGCGCTACATGTTGCAATTATCGGCGGCTTCTTAGAGTTAACACTTGTGGAGAAAATGCAAACCTCGCAATGTTTATTTTCTTCCCGGCCACCATCTGTGTGCAGATTACCTTTTATTTATTGCTCCATGCCTGTCAAATTCCCTGGGGTATGGACTTGCTTTACTCATTCATAATTGCATGAAATATCAACCAAATTCAGTAATTTTGACATGTATGGATAGCTTAGATCTGGCGCTACATGTTGCAATTATCGGCGGCTTCTTAGAGTTAACACTTGTGGAGAAAATTCAAACCTCGCAATGTTTATTTTCTTCCCGGCCACCATCTGTGTGCAGATTACCTTTTATTTATTGCTCCATGACTGTCAAATTCCCTGGGGTATGGACTTGCTTTACTCATTCATAATTGCATGAAATATCAATCAAATTCAGTAATTTTGACATGTATTGATAGCTTAGATCTGGCGCTACATGTTGCAATTATCGGCGGCTTCTTAGAGTTAACACTTGTGGAGAAAATGCAAACCTCGCAATGTTTATTTTCTTCCCGGCCACCATCTGTGTGCAGATTACCTTTTATTTATTGCTCCATGCCTGTCAAATTCCCTGGGGTATGGACTTGCTTTACTCATTCATAATTGCATGAAATATCAACCAAATTCAGTAATTTTGACATGTATGGATAGCTTAGATCTGGCGCTACATGTTGCAATTATCGGCGGCTTCTTAGAGTTAACACTTGTGGAGAAAATTCAAACCTCGCAATGTTTATTTTCTTCCCGGCCACCATATGTGTGCAGATTACCTTTTATTTATTGCTCCATGACTGTCAAATTCCCTGGGGTATGGACTTGCTTTACTCATTCATAATTGCATGAAATATCAACCAAATTCAGTAATTTTGACATGTATGGATAGCTTAGATCTGGCGCTACATGTTGCAATTATCGGCGGCTTCTTAGAGTTAACACTTGTGGAGAAAATGCAAACCTCGCAATGTTTATTTTCTTCCCGGCCACCATCTGTGTGCAGATTACCTTTTATTCATTGCTCCATGCCTGTCAAATTCCCTGGGGTATGGACTTGCTTTACTCATTCATAATTGCATGAAATATCAACCAAATTCAGTAATTTTGACATGTATGGATAGCTTAGATCTGGCGCTACATGTTGCAATTATCGGCGGCTTCTTAGAGTTAACACTTGTGGAGAAAATGCAAACCTCGCAATGTTTATTTTCTTCCCGGCCACCATCTGTGTGCAGATTACCTTTTATTCATTGCTCCATGCCTGTCAAATTCCCTGGGGTATGGACTTGCTTTACTCATTCATAATTGCATGAAATATCAACCAAATTCAGTAATTTTGACATGTATGGATAGCTTAGATCTGGCGCTACATGTTGCAATTATCGGCGGCTTCTTAGAGTTAACACTTGTGGAGAAAATTCAAACCTCGCAATGTTTATTTTCTTCCCAGCCACCATCTGTGTGCAGATTACCTTTTATTTATTGCTCCATGCCTGTCAAATTCCCTGGGGTATGGACTTGCTTTACTCATTCATAATTGCATGAAATATCAACCAAATTCAGTAATTTTGACATGTATGGATAGCTTAGATCTGGCGCTACATGTTGCAATTATCGGCGGCTTCTTAGAGTTAACACTTGTGGAGAAAATTCAAACCTCGCAATGTTTATTTTCTTCCCGGCCACCATCTGTGTGCAGATTACCTTTTATTTATTGCTCCATGCCTGTCAAATTCCCTGGGGTATGGACTTGCTTTACTCATTCATAATTGCATGAAATATCAACCAAATTCAGTAATTTTGACATGTATGGATAGCTTAGATCTGGCGCTACATGTTGCAATTATCGGCGGCTTCTTAGAGTTAACACTTGTGGAGAAAATTCAAACCTCGCAATGTTTATTTTCTTCCCGGCCACCATCTGTGTGCAGATTACCTTTTATTCATTGCTCCATGCCTGTCAAATTCCCTGGGGTATGGACTTGCTTTACTCATTCATAATTGCATGAAATATCAACCAAATTCAGTAATTTTGACATGTATGGATAGCTTAGATCTGGCGCTACATGTTGCAATTATCGGCGGCTTCTTAGAGTTAACACTTGTGTAGAAAATTCAAACCTCGCAATGTTTATTTTCTTCCCGGCCACCATCTGTGTGCAGATTACCTTTTATTTATTGCTCCATGCCTGTCAAATTCCCTGGGGTATGGACTTGCTTTACTCATTCATAATTGCATGAAATATCAACCAAATTCAGTAATTTTGACATGTATGGATAGCTTAGATCTGGCGCTACATGTTGCAATTATCGGCGGCTTCTTAGAGTTAACACTTGTTGAGAAAATGCAAACCTCGCAATGTTTATTTTCTTCCCGGCCACCATCTGTGTGCAGATTACCTTTTATTTATTGCTCCATGCCTGTCAAATTCCCTGGGGTATGGACTTGCTTTACTCATTCATAATTGCATGAAATATCAACCAAATTCAGTAATTTTGACATGTATGGATAGCTTAGATCTGGCGCTACATGTTGCAATTATCGGCGGCTTCTTAGAGTTAACACTTGTGGAGAAAATTCAAACCTCGCAATGTTTATTTTCTTCCCGGCCACCATCTGTGTGCAGATTACCTTTTATTTATTGCTCCATGACTGTCAAATTCCCTGGGGTATGGACTTGCTTTACTCATTCATAATTGCATGAAATATCAATCAAATTCAGTAATTTTGACATGTATTGATAGCTTAGATCTGGCGCTACATGTTGCAATTATCGGCGGCTTCTTAGAGTTAACACTTGTGGAGAAAATGCAAACCTCGCAATGTTTATTTTCTTCCCGGCCACCATCTGTGTGCAGATTACCTTTTATTTATTGCTCCATGCCTGTCAAATTCCCTGGGGTATGGACTTGCTTTACTCATTCATAATTGCATGAAATATCAACCAAATTCAGTAATTTTGACATGTATGGATAGCTTAGATCTGGCGCTACATGTTGCAATTATCGGCGGCTTCTTAGAGTTAACACTTGTGGAGAAAATTCAAACCTCGCAATGTTTATTTTCTTCCCGGCCACCATCTGTGTGCAGATTACCTTTTATTTATTGCTCCATGACTGTCAAATTCCCTGGGGTATGGACTTGCTTTACTCATTCATAATTGCATGAAATATCAACCAAATTCAGTAATTTTGACATGTATGGATAGCTTAGATCTGGCGCTACATGTTGCAATTATCGGCGGCTTCTTAGAGTTAACACTTGTGGAGAAAATTCAAACCTCGCAATGTTTATTTTCTTCCCGGCCACCATCTGTGTGCAGATTACTTTTTATTCATTGCTCCATGCCTGTCAAATTCCCTGGGGTATGGACTTGCTTTACTCATTCATAATTGCATGAAATATCAACCAAATTCAGTAATTTTGACATGTATGGATAGCTTAGATCTGGCGCTACATGTTGCAATTATCGGCGGCTTCTTAGAGTTAACACTTGTGGAGAAAATTCAAACCTCGCAATGTTTATTTTCTTCCCGGCCACCATATGTGTGCAGATTACCTTTTATTTATTGCTCCATGACTGTCAAATTCCCTGGGGTATGGACTTGCTTTACTCATTCATAATTGCATGAAATATCAACCAAATTCAGTAATTTTGACATGTATGGATAGCTTAGATCTGGCGCTACATGTTGCAATTATCGGCGGCTTCTTAGAGTTAACACTTGTGGAGAAAATTCAAACCTCGCAATGTTTATTTTCTTCCCGGCCACCATCTGTGTGCAGATTACCTTTTATTTATTGCTCCATGCCTGTCAAATTCCCTGGGGTATGGACTTGCTTTACTCATTCATAATTGCATGAAATATCAACCAAATTCAGTAATGTTGACATGTATGGATAGCTTAGATCTGGCGCTACATGTTGCAATTATCGGCGGCTTCTTAGAGTTAACACTTGTGGAGAAAATTCAAACCTCGCAATGTTTATTTTCTTCCCGGCCACCATCTGTGTGCAGATTACCTTTTATTCATTGCTCCATGCCTGTCAAATTCCCTGGGGTATGGACTTGCTTTACTCATTCATAATTGCATGAAATATCAACCAAATTCAGTAATTTTGACATGTATGGATAGCTTAGATCTGGCGCTACATGTTGCAATTATCGGCGGCTTCTTAGAGTTAACACTTGTGTAGAAAATTCAAACCTCGCAATGTTTATTTTCTTCCCGGCCACCATCTGTGTGCAGATTACCTTTTATTTATTGCTCCATGCCTGTCAAATTCCCTGGGGTATGGACTTGCTTTACTCATTCATAATTGCATGAAATATCAACCAAATTCAGTAATTTTGACATGTATGGATAGCTTAGATCTGGCGCTACATGTTGCAATTATCGGCGGCTTCTTAGAGTTAACACTTGTTGAGAAAATGCAAACCTCGCAATGTTTATTTTCTTCCCGGCCACCATCTGTGTGCAGATTACCTTTTATTTATTGCTCCATGCCTGTCAAATTCCCTGGGGTATGGACTTGCTTTACTCATTCATAATTGCATGAAATATCAACCAAATTCAGTAATTTTGACATGTATGGATAGCTTAGATCTGGCGCTACATGTTGCAATTATCGGCGGCTTCTTAGAGTTAACACTTGTGGAGAAAATTCAAACCTCGCAATGTTTATTTTCTTCCCGGCCACCATCTGTGTGCAGATTACCTTTTATTTATTGCTCCATGACTGTCAAATTCCCTGGGGTATGGACTTGCTTTACTCATTCATAATTGCATGAAATATCAATCAAATTCAGTAATTTTGACATGTATTGATAGCTTAGATCTGGCGCTACATGTTGCAATTATCGGCGGCTTCTTAGAGTTAACACTTGTGGAGAAAATGCAAACCTCGCAATGTTTATTTTCTTCCCGGCCACCATCTGTGTGCAGATTACCTTTTATTTATTGCTCCATGCCTGTCAAATTCCCTGGGGTATGGACTTGCTTTACTCATTCATAATTGCATGAAATATCAACCAAATTCAGTAATTTTGACATGTATGGATAGCTTAGATCTGGCGCTACATGTTGCAATTATCGGCGGCTTCTTAGAGTTAACACTTGTGGAGAAAATTCAAACCTCGCAATGTTTATTTTCTTCCCGGCCACCATCTGTGTGCAGATTACCTTTTATTTATTGCTCCATGACTGTCAAATTCCCTGGGGTATGGACTTGCTTTACTCATTCATAATTGCATGAAATATCAACCAAATTCAGTAATTTTGACATGTATGGATAGCTTAGATCTGGCGCTACATGTTGCAATTATCGGCGGCTTCTTAGAGTTAACACTTGTGGAGAAAATGCAAACCTCGCAATGTTTATTTTCTTCCCGGCCACCATCTGTGTGCAGATTACTTTTTATTCATTGCTCCATGCCTGTCAAATTCCCTGGGGTATGGACTTGCTTTACTCATTCATAATTGCATGAAATATCAACCAAATTCAGTAATTTTGACATGTATGGATAGCTTAGATCTGGCGCTACATGTTGCAATTATCGGCGGCTTCTTAGAGTTAACACTTGTGGAGAAAATTCAAACCTCGCAATGTTTATTTTCTTCCCGGCCACCATATGTGTGCAGATTACCTTTTATTTATTGCTCCATGACTGTCAAATTCCCTGGGGTATGGACTTGCTTTACTCATTCATAATTGCATGAAATATCAACCAAATTCAGTAATTTTGACATGTATGGATAGCTTAGATCTGGCGCTACATGTTGCAATTATCGGCGGCTTCTTAGAGTTAACACTTGTGGAGAAAATGCAAACCTCGCAATGTTTATTTTCTTCCCGGCCACCATCTGTGTGCAGATTACCTTTTATTCATTGCTCCATGCCTGTCAAATTCCCTGGGGTATGGACTTGCTTTACTCATTCATAATTGCATGAAATATCAACCAAATTCAGTAATTTTGACATGTATGGATAGCTTAGATCTGGCGCTACATGTTGCAATTATCGGCGGCTTCTTAGAGTTAACACTTGTGGAGAAAATTCAAACCTCGCAATGTTTATTTTCTTCCCAGCCACCATCTGTGTGCAGATTACCTTTTATTTATTGCTCCATGCCTGTCAAATTCCCTGGGGTATGGACTTGCTTTACTCATTCATAATTGCATGAAATATCAACCAAATTCAGTAATTTTGACATGTATGGATAGCTTAGATCTGGCGCTACATGTTGCAATTATCGGCGGCTTCTTAGAGTTAACACTTGTGGAGAAAATTCAAACCTCGCAATGTTTATTTTCTTCCCGGCCACCATCTGTGTGCAGATTACCTTTTATTTATTGCTCCATGCCTGTCAAATTCCCTGGGGTATGGACTTGCTTTACTCATTCATAATTGCACGAAATATCAACCAAATTCAGTAATGTTGACATGTATGGATAGCTTAGATCTGGCGCTACATGTTGCAATTATCGGCGGCTTCTTAGAGTTAACACTTGTGGAGAAAATTCAAACCTCGCAATGTTTATTTTCTTCCCGGCCACCATCTGTGTGCAGATTACCTTTTATTTATTGCTCCATGCCTGTCAAATTCCCTGGGGTATGGACTTGCTTTACTCATTCATAATTGCATGAAATATCAACCAAATTCAGTAATTTTGACATGTATGGATAGCTTAGATCTGGCGCTACATGTTGCAATTATCGGCGGCTTCTTAGAGTTAACACTTGTGTAGAAAATTCAAACCTCGCAATGTTTATTTTCTTCCCGGCCACCATCTGTGTGCAGATTACCTTTTATTTATTGCTCCATGCCTGTCAAATTCCCTGGGGTATGGACTTGCTTTACTCATTCATAATTGCATGAAATATCAACCAAATTCAGTAATTTTGACATGTATGGATAGCTTAGATCTGGCGCTACATGTTGCAATTATCGGCGGCTTCTTAGAGTTAACACTTGTTGAGAAAATGCAAACCTCGCAATGTTTATTTTCTTCCCGGCCACCATCTGTGTGCAGATTACCTTTTATTTATTGCTCCATGCCTGTCAAATTCCCTGGGGTATGGACTTGCTTTACTCATTCATAATTGCATGAAATATCAACCAAATTCAGTAATTTTGACATGTATGGATAGCTTAGATCTGGCGCTACATGTTGCAATTATCGGCGGCTTCTTAGAGTTAACACTTGTGGAGAAAATTCAAACCTCGCAATGTTTATTTTCTTCCCGGCCACCATCTGTGTGCAGATTACCTTTTATTTATTGCTCCATGACTGTCAAATTCCCTGGGGTATGGACTTGCTTTACTCATTCATAATTGCATGAAATATCAATCAAATTCAGTAATTTTGACATGTATTGATAGCTTAGATCTGGCGCTACATGTTGCAATTATCGGCGGCTTCTTAGAGTTAACACTTGTGGAGAAAATGCAAACCTCGCAATGTTTATTTTCTTCCCGGCCACCATCTGTGTGCAGATTACCTTTTATTTATTGCTCCATGCCTGTCAAATTCCCTGGGGTATGGACTTGCTTTACTCATTCATAATTGCATGAAATATCAACCAAATTCAGTAATTTTGACATGTATGGATAGCTTAGATCTGGCGCTACATGTTGCAATTATCGGCGGCTTCTTAGAGTTAACACTTGTGGAGAAAATTCAAACCTCGCAATGTTTATTTTCTTCCCGGCCACCATCTGTGTGCAGATTACCTTTTATTTATTGCTCCATGACTGTCAAATTCCCTGGGGTATGGACTTGCTTTACTCATTCATAATTGCATGAAATATCAACCAAATTCAGTAATTTTGACATGTATGGATAGCTTAGATCTGGCGCTACATGTTGCAATTATCGGCGGCTTCTTAGAGTTAACACTTGTGGAGAAAATTCAAACCTCGCAATGTTTATTTTCTTCCCGGCCACCATCTGTGTGCAGATTACCTTTTATTTATTGCTCCATGACTGTCAAATTCCCTGGGGTATGGACTTGCTTTACTCATTCATAATTGCATGAAATATCAATCAAATTCAGTAATTTTGACATGTATTGATAGCTTAGATCTGGCGCTACATGTTGCAATTATCGGCGGCTTCTTAGAGTTAACACTTGTGGAGAAAATGCAAACCTCGCAATGTTTATTTTCTTCCCGGCCACCATCTGTGTGCAGATTACCTTTTATTTATTGCTCCATGCCTGTCAAATTCCCTGGGGTATGGACTTGCTTTACTCATTCATAATTGCATGAAATATCAACCAAATTCAGTAATTTTGACATGTATGGATAGCTTAGATCTGGCGCTACATGTTGCAATTATCGGCGGCTTCTTAGAGTTAACACTTGTGGAGAAAATTCAAACCTCGCAATGTTTATTTTCTTCCCGGCCACCATCTGTGTGCAGATTACCTTTTATTTATTGCTCCATGACTGTCAAATTCCCTGGGGTATGGACTTGCTTTACTCATTCATAATTGCATGAAATATCAACCAAATTCAGTAATTTTGACATGTATGGATAGCTTAGATCTGGCGCTACATGTTGCAATTATCGGCGGCTTCTTAGAGTTAACACTTGTGGAGAAAATGCAAACCTCGCAATGTTTATTTTCTTCCCGGCCACCATCTGTGTGCAGATTACTTTTTATTCATTGCTCCATGCCTGTCAAATTCCCTGGGGTATGGACTTGCTTTACTCATTCATAATTGCATGAAATATCAACCAAATTCAGTAATTTTGACATGTATGGATAGCTTAGATCTGGCGCTACATGTTGCAATTATCGGCGGCTTCTTAGAGTTAACACTTGTGGAGAAAATTCAAACCTCGCAATGTTTATTTTCTTCCCGGCCACCATATGTGTGCAGATTACCTTTTATTTATTGCTCCATGACTGTCAAATTCCCTGGGGTATGGACTTGCTTTACTCATTCATAATTGCATGAAATATCAACCAAATTCAGTAATTTTGACATGTATGGATAGCTTAGATCTGGCGCTACATGTTGCAATTATCGGCGGCTTCTTAGAGTTAACACTTGTGGAGAAAATGCAAACCTCGCAATGTTTATTTTCTTCCCGGCCACCATCTGTGTGCAGATTACCTTTTATTCATTGCTCCATGCCTGTCAAATTCCCTGGGGTATGGACTTGCTTTACTCATTCATAATTGCATGAAATATCAACCAAATTCAGTAATTTTGACATGTATGGATAGCTTAGATCTGGCGCTACATGTTGCAATTATCGGCGGCTTCTTAGAGTTAACACTTGTGGAGAAAATTCAAACCTCGCAATGTTTATTTTCTTCCCAGCCACCATCTGTGTGCAGATTACCTTTTATTTATTGCTCCATGCCTGTCAAATTCCCTGTGGTATGGACTTGCTTTACTCATTCATAATTGCATGAAATATCAACCAAATTCAGTAATTTTGACATGTATGGATAGCTTAGATCTGGCGCTACATGTTGCAATTATCGGCGGCTTCTTAGAGTTAACACTTGTGGAGAAAATTCAAACCTCGCAATGTTTATTTTCTTCCCGGCCACCATCTGTGTGCAGATTACCTTTTATTTATTGCTCCATGCCTGTCAAATTCCCTGGGGTATGGACTTGCTTTACTCATTCATAATTGCACGAAATATCAACCAAATTCAGTAATGTTGACATGTATGGATAGCTTAGATCTGGCGCTACATGTTGCAATTATCGGCGGCTTCTTAGAGTTAACACTTGTGGAGAAAATTCAAACCTCGCAATGTTTATTTTCTTCCCGGCCACCATCTGTGTGCAGATTACCTTTTATTTATTGCTCCATGCCTGTCAAATTCCCTGGGGTATGGACTTGCTTTACTCATTCATAATTGCATGAAATATCAACCAAATTCAGTAATTTTGACATGTATGGATAGCTTAGATCTGGCGCTACATGTTGCAATTATCGGCGGCTTCTTAGAGTTAACACTTGTGTAGAAAATTCAAACCTCGCAATGTTTATTTTCTTCCCGGCCACCATCTGTGTGCAGATTACCTTTTATTTATTGCTCCATGCCTGTCAAATTCCCTGGGGTATGGACTTGCTTTACTCATTCATAATTGCATGAAATATCAACCAAATTCAGTAATTTTGACATGTATGGATAGCTTAGATCTGGCGCTACATGTTGCAATTATCGGCGGCTTCTTAGAGTTAACACTTGTTGAGAAAATGCAAACCTCGCAATGTTTATTTTCTTCCCGGCCACCATCTGTGTGCAGATTACCTTTTATTTATTGCTCCATGCCTGTCAAATTCCCTGGGGTATGGACTTGCTTTACTCATTCATAATTGCATGAAATATCAACCAAATTCAGTAATTTTGACATGTATGGATAGCTTAGATCTGGCGCTACATGTTGCAATTATCGGCGGCTTCTTAGAGTTAACACTTGTGGAGAAAATTCAAACCTCGCAATGTTTATTTTCTTCCCGGCCACCATCTGTGTGCAGATTACCTTTTATTTATTGCTCCATGACTGTCAAATTCCCTGGGGTATGGACTTGCTTTACTCATTCATAATTGCATGAAATATCAATCAAATTCAGTAATTTTGACATGTATTGATAGCTTAGATCTGGCGCTACATGTTGCAATTATCGGCGGCTTCTTAGAGTTAACACTTGTGGAGAAAATGCAAACCTCGCAATGTTTATTTTCTTCCCGGCCACCATCTGTGTGCAGATTACCTTTTATTTATTGCTCCATGCCTGTCAAATTCCCTGGGGTATGGACTTGCTTTACTCATTCATAATTGCATGAAATATCAACCAAATTCAGTAATTTTGACATGTATGGATAGCTTAGATCTGGCGCTACATGTTGCAATTATCGGCGGCTTCTTAGAGTTAACACTTGTGGAGAAAATTCAAACCTCGCAATGTTTATTTTCTTCCCGGCCACCATCTGTGTGCAGATTACCTTTTATTTATTGCTCCATGACTGTCAAATTCCCTGGGGTATGGACTTGCTTTACTCATTCATAATTGCATGAAATATCAACCAAATTCAGTAATTTTGACATGTATGGATAGCTTAGATCTGGCGCTACATGTTGCAATTATCGGCGGCTTCTTAGAGTTAACACTTGTGGAGAAAATGCAAACCTCGCAATGTTTATTTTCTTCCCGGCCACCATCTGTGTGCAGATTACTTTTTATTCATTGCTCCATGCCTGTCAAATTCCCTGGGGTATGGACTTGCTTTACTCATTCATAATTGCATGAAATATCAACCAAATTCAGTAATTTTGACATGTATGGATAGCTTATATCTGGCGCTACATGTTGCAATTATCGGCGGCTTCTTAGAGTTAACACTTGTGGAGAAAATGCAAACCTCGCAATGTTAATTTTCTTTCCGGCCACCATCTGTGTGCAGATTACCTTTTATTCATTGCTCCATGCCTGTCAAATTCCCTGGGGTATGGACTTGCTTTACTCATTCATAATTGCATGAAATATCAACCAAATTCAGTAATGTTGACATGTATGGATAGCTTAGATCTGGCGCTACATGTTGCAATTATCGGCGGCTTCTTAGAGTTAACACTTGTGGAGAAAATTCAAACCTCGCAATGTTTATTTTCTTCCCGGCCACCATCTGTGTGCAGATTACCTTTTATTTATTGCTCCATGCCTGTCAAATTCCCTGGGGTATGGACTTGCTTTACTCATTCATAATTGCATGAAATATCAACCAAATTCAGTAATTTTGACATGTATGGATAGCTTAGATCTGGCGCTACATGTTGCAATTATCGGCGGCTTCTTAGAGTTAACACTTGTGTAGAAAATTCAAACCTCGCAATGTTTATTTTCTTCCCGGCCACCATCTGTGTGCAGATTACCTTTTATTTATTGCTCCATGCCTGTCAAATTCCCTGGGGTATGGACTTGCTTTACTCATTCATAATTGCATGAAATATCAACCAAATTCAGTAATTTTGACATGTATGGATAGCTTAGATCTGGCGCTACATGTTGCAATTATCGGCGGCTTCTTAGAGTTAACACTTGTTGAGAAAATGCAAACCTCGCAATGTTTATTTTCTTCCCGGCCACCATCTGTGTGCAGATTACCTTTTATTTATTGCTCCATGCCTGTCAAATTCCCTGGGGTATGGACTTGCTTTACTCATTCATAATTGCATGAAATATCAACCAAATTCAGTAATTTTGACATGTATGGATAGCTTAGATCTGGCGCTACATGTTGCAATTATCGGCGGCTTCTTAGAGTTAACACTTGTGGAGAAAATTCAAACCTCGCAATGTTTATTTTCTTCCCGGCCACCATCTGTGTGCAGATTACCTTTTATTTATTGCTCCATGACTGTCAAATTCCCTGGGGTATGGACTTGCTTTACTCATTCATAATTGCATGAAATATCAATCAAATTCAGTAATTTTGACATGTATTGATAGCTTAGATCTGGCGCTACATGTTGCAATTATCGGCGGCTTCTTAGAGTTAACACTTGTGGAGAAAATGCAAACCTCGCAATGTTTATTTTCTTCCCGGCCACCATCTGTGTGCAGATTACCTTTTATTTATTGCTCCATGCCTGTCAAATTCCCTGGGGTATGGACTTGCTTTACTCATTCATAATTGCATGAAATATCAACCAAATTCAGTAATTTTGACATGTATGGATAGCTTAGATCTGGCGCTACATGTTGCAATTATCGGCGGCTTCTTAGAGTTAACACTTGTGGAGAAAATTCAAACCTCGCAATGTTTATTTTCTTCCCGGCCACCATCTGTGTGCAGATTACCTTTTATTTATTGCTCCATGACTGTCAAATTCCCTGGGGTATGGACTTGCTTTACTCATTCATAATTGCATGAAATATCAACCAAATTCAGTAATTTTGACATGTATGGATAGCTTAGATCTGGCGCTACATGTTGCAATTATCGGCGGCTTCTTAGAGTTAACACTTGTGGAGAAAATGCAAACCTCGCAATGTTTATTTTCTTCCCGGCCACCATCTGTGTGCAGATTACTTTTTATTCATTGCTCCATGCCTGTCAAATTCCCTGGGGTATGGACTTGCTTTACTCATTCATAATTGCATGAAATATCAACCAAATTCAGTAATTTTGACATGTATGGATAGCTTATATCTGGCGCTACATGTTGCAATTATCGGCGGCTTCTTAGAGTTAACACTTGTGGAGAAAATGCAAACCTCGCAATGTTAATTTTCTTTCCGGCCACCATCTGTGTGCAGATTACCTTTTATTCATTGCTCCATGCCTGTCAAATTCCCTGGGGTATGGACTTGCTTTACTCATTCATAATTGCATGAAATATCAACCAAATTCAGTAATTTTGACATGTATGGATAGCTTAGATCTGGCGCTACATGTTGCAATTATCGGCGGCTTCTTAGAGTTAACACTTGTGGAGAAAATTCAAACCTCGCAATGTTTATTTTCTTCCCGGCCACCATCTGTGTGCAGATTACCTTTTATTTATTGCTCCATGCCTGTCAAATTCCATGGGGTATGGACTTGCTTTACTCATTCATAATTGCATGAAATATCAACCAAATTCAGTAATTTTGACATGTATGGATAGCTTAGATCTGGCGCTACATGTTGCAATTATCGGCGGCTTCTTAGAGTTAACACTTGTGGAGAAAATTCAAACCTCGCAATGTTTATTTTCTTCCCGGCCACCATCTGTGTGCAGATTACCTTTTATTTATTGCTCCATGCCTGTCAAATTCCCTGGGGTATGGACTTGCTTTACTCATTCATAATTGCATGAAATATCAACCAAATTCAGTAATGTTGACATGTATGGATAGCTTAGATCTGGCGCTACATGTTGCAATTATCGGCGGCTTCTTAGAGTTAACACTTGTGGAGAAAATTCAAACCTCGCAATGTTTATTTTCTTCCCGGCCACCATCTGTGTGCAGATTACCTTTTATTTATTGCTCCATGCCTGTCAAATTCCCTGGGGTATGGACTTGCTTTACTCATTCATAATTGCATGAAATATCAACCAAATTCAGTAATTTTGACATGTATGGATAGCTTAGATCTGGCGCTACATGTTGCAATTATCGGCGGCTTCTTAGAGTTAACACTTGTGGAGAAAATTCAAACCTCGCAATGTTTATTTTCTTCCCGGCCACCATCTGTGTGCATATTACCTTCTATTTATTGCTCCATGCCTGTCAAATTCCCTGGGGTATGACATGCTTTACTCATTCATAATTGCATGAAATATCAATCAAATTCAGTAATTTTGACATGTATGGATAGCTTAGATCTGGCGCTACATGTTGCAATTATCGGCGGCTTCTTAGAGTTAAAACTTGTGGAGAAAATTCAAACCTCGCAATATTTATTTTCTTTCCGGCCAACATCTGTGTGCATATTACCTTCTATTTATTGCTCCATGCCTGTCAAATTCCCTGGGGTATGACTTGCTTTACTCATTCATAATTGCATGAAATATCAATCAAATTCAGTAATTTTGACATGTATGGATAGCTTAGATCTGGCGCTACATGTTGCAATTATCGGCGGCTTCTTAGAGTTAACACTTGTGGAGAAAATTCAAACCTCGCAATGTTTATTTTCTTCCCGGCCACCATCTGTGTGCAGATTACCTTTTATTTATTGCTCCATGCCTGTCAAATTCCCTGGGGTATGGACTTGCTTTACTCATTCATAATTGCATGAAATATCAACCAAATTCAGTAATTTTGACATGTATGGATAGCTTAGATCTGGCGCTACATGTTGCAATTATCGGCGGCTTCTTAGAGTTAACACTTGTGGAGAAAATTCAAACCTCGCAATGTTTATTTTCTTCCCGGCCACCATCTGTGTGCAGATTACCTTTTATTTATTGCTCCATGCCTGTCAAATTCCCTGGGGTATGGACTTGCTTTACTCATTCATAATTGCATGAAATATCAACCAAATTCAGTAATTTTGACATGTATGGATAGCTTAGATCTGGCGCTACATGTTGCAATTATCGGCGGCTTCTTAGAGTTAACACTTGTGGAGAAAATTCAAACCTCGCAATGTTTATTTTCTTCCCGGCCACCATCTGTGTGCAGATTACCTTTTATTTATTGCTCCATGCCTGTCAAATTCCCTGGGGTATGGACTTGCTTTACTCATTCATAATTGCATGACATATCAACCAAATTCAGTAATTTTGACATGTATGGATAGCTTAGATCTGGCGCTACATGTTGCAATTATCGGCGGCTTCTTAGAGTTAACACTTGTGGAGAAAATTCAAACCTCGCAATGTTTATTTTCTTCCCGGCCACCATCTGTGTGCAGATTACCTTTTATTTATTGCTCCATGCCTGTCAAATTCCCTGGGGTATGGACTTGCTTTACTCATTCATAATTGCATGAAATATCAACCAAATTCAGTAATGTTGACATGTATGGATAGCTTAGATCTGGCGCTACATGTTGCAATTATCGGCGGCTTCTTAGAGTTAACACTTGTGGAGAAAATTCAAACCTCGCAATGTTTATTTTCTTCCCGGCCACCATCTGTGTGCAGATTACCTTTTATTTATTGCTCCATGCCTGTCAAATTCCCTGGGGTATGGACTTGCTTTACTCATTCATAATTGCATGAAATATCAACCAAATTCAGTAATTTTGACATGTATGGATAGCTTAGATCTGGCGCTACATGTTGCAATTATCGGCGGCTTCTTAGAGTTAACACTTGTGGAGAAAATTCAAACCTCGCAATGTTTATTTTCTTCCCGGCCACCATCTGTGTGCATATTACCTTCTATTTATTGCTCCATGCCTGTCAAATTCCCTGGGGTATGACATGCTTTACTCATTCATAATTGCATGAAATATCAATCAAATTCAGTAATTTTGACATGTATGGATAGCTTAGATCTGGCGCTACATGTTGCAATTATCGGCGGCTTCTTAGAGTTAAAACTTGTGGAGAAAATTCAAACCTCGCAATGTTTATTTTCTTTCCGGACAACATCTGTGTACATGTTACCGTCTATTTATTGCTCCATGCATGTCAAATTCCGTGGGGTATGGACTTGCTTTACTCATTCATAATTGCATGAAATATCAATCAAATTCAGTAATTTTGACATGTATGGATAGCTTAGATCTGGCGCTACATGTTGCAATTATCGGCGGCTTCTTAGAGTTAACACTTGTGGAGAAAATTCAAACCTCGCAATGTTTATTTTCTTCCCGGCCACCATCTGTGTGCAGATTACCTTTTATTTATTGCTCCATGCCTGTCAAATTCCCTGGGGTATGGACTTGCTTTACTCATTCATAATTGCATGAAATATCAATCAAATTCAGTAATTTTGACATGTATGGATAGCTTAGATCTGGCGCTACATGTTGCAATTATCGGCGGCTTCTTAGAGTTAACACTTGTGGAGAAAATTCAAACCTCGCAATGTTTATTTTCTTCCCGGCCACCATCTGTGTGCATATTACCTTCTATTTATTGCTCCATGCCTGTCAAATTCCCTGGGGTATGACATGCTTTACTCATTCATAATTGCATGAAATATCAATCAAATTCAGTAATTTTGACATGTATGGATAGCTTAGATCTGGCGCTACATGTTGCAATTATCGGCGGCTTCTTAGAGTTAAAACTTGTGGAGAAAATTCAAACCTCGCAATGTTTATTTTCTTTCCGGACAACATCTGTGTACATGTTACCGTCTATTTATTGCTCCATGCATGTCAAATTCCGTGGGGTATGGACTTGCTTTACTCATTCATAATTGCATGAAATATCAATCAAATTCAGTAATTTTGACATGTATGGATAGCTTAGATCTGGCGCTACATGTTGCAATTATCGGCGGCTTCTTAGAGTTAACACTTGTGGAGAAAATTCAAACCTCGCAATGTTTATTTTCTTCCCGGCCACCATCTGTGTGCAGATTACCTTTTATTTATTGCTCCATGCCTGTCAAATTCCCTGGGGTATGGACTTGCTTTACTCATTCATAATTGCATGAAATATCAACCAAATTCAGTAATTTTGACATGTATGGATAGCTTAGATCTGGCGCTACATGTTGCAATTATCGGCGGCTTCTTAGAGTTAACACTTGTGGAGAAAATTCAAACCTCGCAATGTTTATTTTCTTCCCGGCCACCATCTGTGTGCAGATTACCTTTTATTTATTGCTCCATGCCTGTCAAATTCCCTGGGGTATGGACTTGCTTTACTCATTCATAATTGCATGAAATATCAACCAAATTCAGTAATTTTGACATGTATGGATAGCTTAGATCTGGCGCTACATGTTGCAATTATCGGCGGCTTCTTAGAGTTAACACTTGTGGAGAAAATTCAAACCTCGCAATGTTTATTTTCTTCCCGGCCACCATCTGTGTGCAGATTACCTTTTATTTATTGCTCCATGCCTGTCAAATTCCCTGGGGTATGGACTTGCTTTACTCATTCATAATTGCATGACATATCAACCAAATTCAGTAATTTTGACATGTATGGATAGCTTAGATCTGGCGCTACATGTTGCAATTATCGGCGGCTTCTTAGAGTTAACACTTGTGGAGAAAATTCAAACCTCGCAATGTTTATTTTCTTCCCGGCCACCATCTGTGTGCAGATTACCTTTTATTTATTGCTCCATGCATGTCAAATTCCCTGGGGTATGGACTTGCTTTACTCATTCATAATTGCATGAAATATCAACCAAATTCAGTAATGTTGACATGTATGGATAGCTTAGATCTGGCGCTACATGTTGCAATTATCGGCGGCTTCTTAGAGTTAACACTTGTGGAGAAAATTCAAACCTCGCAATGTTTATTTTCTTCCCGGCCACCATCTGTGTGCAGATTACCTTTTATTTATTGCTCCATGCCTGTCAAATTCCCTGGGGTATGGACTTGCTTTACTCATTCATAATTGCATGAAATATCAACCAAATTCAGTAATTTTGACATGTATGGATAGCTTAGATCTGGCGCTACATGTTGCAATTATCGGCGGCTTCTTAGAGTTAACACTTGTGGAGAAAATTCAAACCTCGCAATGTTTATTTTCTTCCCGGCCACCATCTGTGTGCATATTACCTTCTATTTATTGCTCCATGCCTGTCAAATTCCCTGGGGTATGACATGCTTTACTCATTCATAATTGCATGAAATATCAATCAAATTCAGTAATTTTGACATGTATGGATAGCTTAGATCTGGCGCTACATGTTGCAATTATCGGCGGCTTCTTAGAGTTAAAACTTGTGGAGAAAATTCAAACCTCGCAATGTTTATTTTCTTTCCGGACAACATCTGTGTACATGTTACCGTCTATTTATTGCTCCATGCATGTCAAATTCCGTGGGGTATGGACTTGCTTTACTCATTCATAATTGCATGAAATATCAATCAAATTCAGTAATTTTGACATGTATGGATAGCTTAGATCTGGCGCTACATGTTGCAATTATCGGCGGCTTCTTAGAGTTAACACTTGTGGAGAAAATTCAAACCTCGCAATGTTTATTTTCTTCCCGGCCACCATCTGTGTGCAGATTACCTTTTATTTATTGCTCCATGCCTGTCAAATTCCCTGGGGTATGGACTTGCTTTACTCATTCATAATTGCATGAAATATCAACCAAATTCAGTAATTTTGACATGTATGGATAGCTTATATCTGGCGCTACATGTTGCAATTATCGGCGGCTTCTTAGAGTTAACACTTGTGGAGAAAATGCAAACCTCGCAATGTTTATTTTCTTCCCGGCCACCATCTGTGTGCAGATTACCTTTTATTTATTGCTCCATGCCTGTCAAATTCCCTGGGGTATGGACTTGCTTTACTCATTCATAATTGCATGAAATATCAACCAAATTCAGTAATTTTGACATGTATGGATAGCTTAGATCTGGCGCTACATGTTGCAATTATCGGCGGCTTCTTAGAGTTAACACTTGTGGAGAAAATTCAAACCTCGCAATGTTTATTTTCTTCCCGGCCACCATCTGTGTGCAGATTACCTTTTATTTATTGCTCCATGCCTGTCAAATTCCCTGGGGTATGGACTTGCTTTACTCATTCATAATTGCATGAAATATCAACCAAATTCAGTAATTTTGACATGTATGGATAGCTTAGATCTGGCGCTACATGTTGCAATTATCGGCGGCTTCTTAGAGTTAACACTTGTGGAGAAAATTCAAACCTCGCAATGTTTATTTTCTTCCCGGCCACCATCTGTGTGCAGATTACCTTTTATTTATTGCTCCATGCCTGTCAAATTCCCTGGGGTATGGACTTGCTTTACTCATTCATAATTGCATGAAATATCAACCAAATTCAGTAATTTTGACATGTATGGATAGCTTAGATCTGGCGCTACATGTTGCAATTATCGGCGGCTTCTTAGAGTTAACACTTGTGGAGAAAATTCAAACCTCGCAATGTTTATTTTCTTCCCGGCCACCATCTGTGTGCATATTACCTTCTATTTATTGCTCCATGCCTGTCAAATTCCCTGGGGTATGACATGCTTTACTCATTCATAATTGCATGAAATATCAATCAAATTCAGTAATTTTGACATGTATGGATAGCTTAGATCTGGCGCTACATGTTGCAATTATCGGCGGCTTCTTAGAGTTAACACTTGTGGAGAAAATTCAAACCTCGCAATGTTTATTTTCTTCCCGGCCACCATCTGTGTGCAGATTACCTTTTATTTATTGCTCCATGCCTGTCAAATTCCCTGGGGTATGGACTTGCTTTACTCATTCATAATTGCATGAAATATCAACCAAATTCAGTAATTTTGACATGTATGGATAGCTTAGATCTGGCGCTACATGTTGCAATTATCGGCGGCTTCTTAGAGTTAACACTTGTGGAGAAAATTCAAACCTCGCAATGTTTATTTTCTTCCCGGCCACCATCTGTGTGCAGATTACCTTTTATTTATTGCTCCATGCCTGTCAAATTCCCTGGGGTATGGACTTGCTTTACTCATTCATAATTGCATGAAATATCAACCAAATTCAGTAATGTTGACATGTATGGATAGCTTAGATCTGGCGCTACATGTTGCAATTATCGGCGGCTTCTTAGAGTTAACACTTGTGGAGAAAATTCAAACCTCGCAATGTTTATTTTCTTCCCGGCCACCATCTGTGTGCATATTACCATCTATTTATTGCTCCATGCCTGTCAAATTCCCTTGGGTATGACATGCTTTACTCATTCATAATTGCATGAAATATCAATCAAATTCAGTAATTTTGACATGTATGGATAGCTTAGATCTGGCGCTACATGTTGCAATTATCGGCGGCTTCTTAGAGTTAAAACTTGTGGAGAAAATTCAAACCTCGCAATGTTTATTTTCTTTCCGGACAACATCTGTGTACATGTTGCCGTCTATTTATTGCTCCATGCATGTCAAATTCCGTGGGGTATGGACTTGCTTTACTCATTCATAATTGCATGAAATATCAATCAAATTCAGTAATTTTGACATGTATGGATAGCTTAGATCTGGCGCTACATGTTGCAATTATCGGCGGCTTCTTAGAGTTAACACTTGTGGAGAAAATTCAAACCTCGCAATGTTTATTTTCTTCCCGGCCACCATCTGTGTGCAGATTACCTTTTATTTATTGCTCCATGCCTGTCAAATTCCCTGGGGTATGGACTTGCTTTACTCATTCATAATTGCATGAAATATCAACCAAATTCAGTAATTTTGACATGTATGGATAGCTTATATCTGGCGCTACATGTTGCAATTATCGGCGGCTTCTTAGAGTTAACACTTGTGGAGAAAATGCAAACCTCGCAATGTTTATTTTCTTCCCGGCCACCATCTGTGTGCAGATTACCTTTTATTTATTGCTCCATGCCTGTCAAATTCCCTGGGGTATGGACTTGCTTTACTCATTCATAATTGCATGAAATATCAACCAAATTCAGTAATTTTGACATGTATGGATAGCTTAGATCTGGCGCTACATGTTGCAATTATCGGCGGCTTCTTAGAGTTAACACTTGTGGAGAAAATTCAAACCTCGCAATGTTTATTTTCTTCCCGGCCACCATCTGTGTGCAGATTACCTTTTATTTATTGCTCCATGCCTGTCAAATTCCCTGGGGTATGGACTTGCTTTACTCATTCATAATTGCATGAAATATCAACCAAATTCAGTAATTTTGACATGTATGGATAGCTTAGATCTGGCGCTACATGTTGCAATTATCGGCGGCTTCTTAGAGTTAACACTTGTGGAGAAAATTCAAACCTCGCAATGTTTATTTTCTTCCCGGCCACCATCTGTGTGCAGATTACCTTTTATTTATTGCTCCATGCCTGTCAAATTCCCTGGGGTATGGACTTGCTTTACTCATTCATAATTGCATGACATATCAACCAAATTCAGTAATTTTGACATGTATGGATAGCTTAGATCTGGCGCTACATGTTGCAATTATCGGCGGCTTCTTAGAGTTAACACTTGTGGAGAAAATTCAAACCTCGCAATGTTTATTTTCTTCCCGGCCACCATCTGTGTGCAGATTACCTTTTATTTATTGCTCCATGCATGTCAAATTCCCTGGGGTATGGACTTGCTTTACTCATTCATAATTGCATGAAATATCAACCAAATTCAGTAATGTTGACATGTATGGATAGCTTAGATCTGGCGCTACATGTTGCAATTATCGGCGGCTTCTTAGAGTTAACACTTGTGGAGAAAATTCAAACCTCGCAATGTTTATTTTCTTCCCGGCCACCATCTGTGTGCATATTACCTTCTATTTATTGCTCCATGCCTGTCAAATTCCCTGGGGTATGACATGCTTTACTCATTCATAATTGCATGAAATATCAATCAAATTCAGTAATTTTGACATGTATGGATAGCTTAGATCTGGCGCTACATGTTGCAATTATCGGCGGCTTCTTAGAGTTAAAACTTGTGGAGAAAATTCAAACCTCGCAATGTTTATTTTCTTTCCGGACAACATCTGTGTACATGTTACCGTCTATTTATTGCTCCATGCATGTCAAATTCCGTGGGGTATGGACTTGCTTTACTCATTCATAATTGCATGAAATATCAATCAAATTCAGTAATTTTGACATGTATGGATAGCTTAGATCTGGCGCTACATGTTGCAATTATCGGCGGCTTCTTAGAGTTAACACTTGTGGAGAAAATTCAAACCTCGCAATGTTTATTTTCTTCCCGGCCACCATCTGTGTGCAGATTACCTTTTATTTATTGCTCCATGCCTGTCAAATTCCCTGGGGTATGGACTTGCTTTACTCATTCATAATTGCATGAAATATCAACCAAATTCAGTAATTTTGACATGTATGGATAGCTTATATCTGGCGCTACATGTTGCAATTATCGGCGGCTTCTTAGAGTTAACACTTGTGGAGAAAATGCAAACCTCGCAATGTTTATTTTCTTCCCGGCCACCATCTGTGTGCAGATTACCTTTTATTTATTGCTCCATGCCTGTCAAATTCCCTGGGGTATGGACTTGCTTTACTCATTCATAATTGCATGAAATATCAACCAAATTCAGTAATTTTGACATGTATGGATAGCTTAGATCTGGCGCTACATGTTGCAATTATCGGCGGCTTCTTAGAGTTAACACTTGTGGAGAAAATTCAAACCTCGCAATGTTTATTTTCTTCCCGGCCACCATCTGTGTGCAGATTACCTTTTATTTATTGCTCCATGCCTGTCAAATTCCCTGGGGTATGGACTTGCTTTACTCATTCATAATTGCATGAAATATCAACCAAATTCAGTAATTTTGACATGTATGGATAGCTTAGATCTGGCGCTACATGTTGCAATTATCGGCGGCTTCTTAGAGTTAACACTTGTGGAGAAAATTCAAACCTCGCAATGTTTATTTTCTTCCCGGCCACCATCTGTGTGCAGATTACCTTTTATTTATTGCTCCATGCCTGTCAAATTCCCTGGGGTATGGACTTGCTTTACTCATTCATAATTGCATGACATATCAACCAAATTCAGTAATTTTGACATGTATGGATAGCTTAGATCTGGCGCTACATGTTGCAATTATCGGCGGCTTCTTAGAGTTAACACTTGTGGAGAAAATTCAAACCTCGCAATGTTTATTTTCTTCCCGGCCACCATCTGTGTGCAGATTACCTTTTATTTATTGCTCCATGCATGTCAAATTCCCTGGGGTATGGACTTGCTTTACTCATTCATAATTGCATGAAATATCAACCAAATTCAGTAATGTTGACATGTATGGATAGCTTAGATCTGGCGCTACATGTTGCAATTATCGGCGGCTTCTTAGAGTTAACACTTGTGGAGAAAATTCAAACCTCGCAATGTTTATTTTCTTCCCGGCCACCATCTGTGTGCAGATTACCTTTTATTTATTGCTCCATGCCTGTCAAATTCCCTGGGGTATGGACTTGCTTTACTCATTCATAATTGCATGAAATATCAACCAAATTCAGTAATTTTGACATGTATGGATAGCTTAGATCTGGCGCTACATGTTGCAATTATCGGCGGCTTCTTAGAGTTAACACTTGTGGAGAAAATTCAAACCTCGCAATGTTTATTTTCTTCCCGGCCACCATCTGTGTGCATATTACCTTCTATTTATTGCTCCATGCCTGTCAAATTCCCTGGGGTATGACATGCTTTACTCATTCATAATTGCATGAAATATCAATCAAATTCAGCAATTTTGACATGTATGGATAGCTTAGATCTGGCGCTACATGTTGCAATTATCGGCGGCTTCTTAGAGTTAACACTTGTGGAGAAAATGCAAACCTCGCAATGTTTATTTTCTTCCCGGCCACCATCTGTGTGCAGATTACCTTTTATTTATTGCTCCATGCCTGTCAAATTCCCTGGGGTGTGGACTTGCTTTACTCATTCATAATTGCATGAAATATCAACCAAATTCAGTAATTTTGACATGTATGGATAGCTTAGATCTGGCGCTACATGTTGCAATTATCGGCGGCTTCTTAGAGTTAACACTTGTGGAGAAAATTCAAACCTCGCAATGTTTATTTTCTTCCCGGCCACCATCTGTGTGCAGATTACCTTTTATTTATTGCTCCATGCCTGTCAAATTCCCTGGGGTATGGACTTGCTTTACTCATTCATAATTGCATGAAATATCAACCAAATTCAGTAATTTTGACATGTATGGATAGCTTAGATCTGGCGCTACATGTTGCAATTATCGGCGGCTTCTTAGAGTTAAAACTTGTGGAGAAAATTCAAACCTCGCAATGTTTATTTTCTTTCCGGCCAACATCTGTGTACATGTTACCGTCTATTTATTGCTCCATGCATGTCAAATTCCCTGGGGTATGGACTTGCTTTACTCATTCATAATTGCATGAAATATCAACCAAATTCAGTAATTTTGACATGTATGGATAGCTTAGATCTGGCGCTACATGTTGCAATTATCGGCGGCTTCTTAGAGTTAACACTTGTGGAGAAAATTCAAACCTCGCAATGTTTATTTTCTTCCCGGCCACCATCTGTGTGCAGATTACCTTTTATTTATTGCTCCATGCCTGTCAAATTCCATGGGGTATGGACTTGCTTTACTCATTCATAATTGCATGAAATATCAACCAAATTCAGTAATGTTGACATGTATGGATAGCTTAGATCTGGCGCTACATGTTGCAATTATCGGCGGCTTCTTAGAGTTAACACTTGTGGAGAAAATTCAAACCTCGCAATGTTTATTTTCTTCCCGGCCACCATCTGTGTGCAGATTACCTTTTATTTATTGCTCCATGCCTGTCAAATTCCCTGGGGTATGGACTTGCTTTACTCATTCATAATTGCATGAAATATCAACCAAATTCAGTAATGTTGACATGTATGGATAGCTTAGATCTGGCGCTACATGTTGCAATTATCGGCGGCTTCTTAGAGTTAACACTTGTGGAGAAAATTCAAACCTCGCAATGTTTATTTTCTTCCCGGCCACCATCTGTGTGCAGATTACCTTTTATTTATTGCTCCATGCCTGTCAAATTCCCTGGGGTATGGACTTGCTTTACTCATTCATAATTGCATGAAATATCAACCAAATTCAGTAATTTTGACATGTATGGATAGCTTAGATCTGGCGCTACATGTTGCAATTATCGGCGGCTTCTTAGAGTTAACACTTGTGTAGAAAATTCAAACCTCGCAATGTTTATTTTCTTCCCGGCCACCATCTGTGTGCAGATTACCTTTTATTTATTGCTCCATGCCTGTCAAATTCCCTGGGGTATGGACTTGCTTTACTCATTCATAATTGCATGAAATATCAACCAAATTCAGTAATTTTGACATGTATGGATAGCTTAGATCTGGCGCTACATGTTGCAATTATCGGCGGCTTCTTAGAGTTAACACTTGTTGAGAAAATGCAAACCTCGCAATGTTTATTTTCTTCCCGGCCACCATCTGTGTGCAGATTACCTTTTATTTATTGCTCCATGCCTGTCAAATTCCCTGGGGTATGGACTTGCTTTACTCATTCATAATTGCATGAAATATCAACCAAATTCAGTAATTTTGACATGTATGGATAGCTTAGATCTGGCGCTACATGTTGCAATTATCGGCGGCTTCTTAGAGTTAACACTTGTGGAGAAAATTCAAACCTCGCAATGTTTATTTTCTTCCCGGCCACCATCTGTGTGCAGATTACCTTTTATTTATTGCTCCATGACTGTCAAATTCCCTGGGGTATGGACTTGCTTTACTCATTCATAATTGCATGAAATATCAATCAAATTCAGTAATTTTGACATGTATTGATAGCTTAGATCTGGCGCTACATGTTGCAATTATCGGCGGCTTCTTAGAGTTAACACTTGTGGAGAAAATGCAAACCTCGCAATGTTTATTTTCTTCCCGGCCACCATCTGTGTGCAGATTACCTTTTATTTATTGCTCCATGCCTGTCAAATTCCCTGGGGTATGGACTTGCTTTACTCATTCATAATTGCATGAAATATCAACCAAATTCAGTAATTTTGACATGTATGGATAGCTTAGATCTGGCGCTACATGTTGCAATTATCGGCGGCTTCTTAGAGTTAACACTTGTGGAGAAAATTCAAACCTCGCAATGTTTATTTTCTTCCCGGCCACCATCTGTGTGCAGATTACCTTTTATTTATTGCTCCATGACTGTCAAATTCCCTGGGGTATGGACTTGCTTTACTCATTCATAATTGCATGAAATATCAACCAAATTCAGTAATTTTGACATGTATGGATAGCTTAGATCTGGCGCTACATGTTGCAATTATCGGCGGCTTCTTAGAGTTAACACTTGTGGAGAAAATTCAAACCTCGCAATGTTTATTTTCTTCCCGGCCACCATCTGTGTGCAGATTACCTTTTATTTATTGCTCCATGCCTGTCAAATTCCCTGGGGTATGGACTTGCTTTACTCATTCATAATTGCATGAAATATCAACCAAATTCAGTAATTTTGACATGTATGGATAGCTTAGATCTGGCGCTACATGTTGCAATTATCGGCGGCTTCTTAGAGTTAACACTTGTGGAGAAAATTCAAACCTCGCAATGTTTATTTTCTTCCCGGCCACCATCTGTGTGCAGATTACCTTTTATTTATTGCTCCATGCATGTCAAATTCCCTGGGGTATGGACTTGCTTTACTCATTCATAATTGCATGAAATATCAACCAAATTCAGTAATGTTGACATGTATGGATAGCTTAGATCTGGCGCTACATGTTGCAATTATCGGCGGCTTCTTAGAGTTAACACTTGTGGAGAAAATTCAAACCTCGCAATGTTTATTTTCTTCCCGGCCACCATCTGTGTGCATATTACCTTCTATTTATTGCTCCATGCCTGTCAAATTCCGTGGGGTATGGACTTGCTTTACTCATTCATAATTGCATGAAATATCAATCAAATTCATTAATTTTGACATGTATGGATAGCTTAGATCTGGCGCTACATGTTGCAATTATCGGCGGCTTCTTAGAGTTAACACTTGTGGAGAAAATTCAAACCTCGCAATGTTTATTTTCTTCCCGGCCACCATCTGTGTGCAGATTACCTTTTATTTATTGCTCCATGCCTGTCAAATTCCCTGGGGTATGGACTTGCTTTACTCATTCATAATTGCATGAAATATCAACCAAATTCAGTAATTTTGACATGTATGGATAGCTTATATCTGGCGCTACATGTTGCAATTATCGGCGGCTTCTTAGAGTTAACACTTGTGGAGAAAATGCAAACCTCGCAATGTTTATTTTCTTCCCGGCCACCATCTGTGTGCAGATTACCTTTTATTTATTGCTCCATGCCTGTCAAATTCCCTGGGGTATGGACTTGCTTTACTCATTCATAATTGCATGAAATATCAACCAAATTCAGTAATTTTGACATGTATGGATAGCTTAGATCTGGCGCTACATGTTGCAATTATCGGCGGCTTCTTAGAGTTAACACTTGTGGAGAAAATTCAAACCTCGCAATGTTTATTTTCTTCCCGGCCACCATCTGTGTGCAGATTACCTTTTATTTATTGCTCCATGCCTGTCAAATTCCCTGGGGTATGGACTTGCTTTACTCATTCATAATTGCATGAAATATCAACCAAATTCAGTAATTTTGACATGTATGGATAGCTTAGATCTGGCGCTACATGTTGCAATTATCGGCGGCTTCTTAGAGTTAACACTTGTGGAGAAAATTCAAACCTCGCAATGTTTATTTTCTTCCCGGCCACCATCTGTGTGCAGATTACCTTTTATTTATTGCTCCATGCCTGTCAAATTCCCTGGGGTATGGACTTGCTTTACTCATTCATAATTGCATGACATATCAACCAAATTCAGTAATTTTGACATGTATGGATAGCTTAGATCTGGCGCTACATGTTGCAATTATCGGCGGCTTCTTAGAGTTAACACTTGTGGAGAAAATTCAAACCTCGCAATGTTTATTTTCTTCCCGGCCACCATCTGTGTGCAGATTACCTTTTATTTATTGCTCCATGCATGTCAAATTCCCTGGGGTATGGACTTGCTTTACTCATTCATAATTGCATGAAATATCAACCAAATTCAGTAATGTTGACATGTATGGATAGCTTAGATCTGGCGCTACATGTTGCAATTATCGGCGGCTTCTTAGAGTTAACACTTGTGGAGAAAATTCAAACCTCGCAATGTTTATTTTCTTCCCGGCCACCATCTGTGTGCAGATTACCTTTTATTTATTGCTCCATGCCTGTCAAATTCCCTGGGGTATGGACTTGCTTTACTCATTCATAATTGCATGAAATATCAACCAAATTCAGTAATTTTGACATGTATGGATAGCTTAGATCTGGCGCTACATGTTGCAATTATCGGCGGCTTCTTAGAGTTAACACTTGTGGAGAAAATTCAAACCTCGCAATGTTTATTTTCTTCCCGGCCACCATCTGTGTGCATATTACCTTCTATTTATTGCTCCATGCCTGTCAAATTCCCTGGGGTATGACATGCTTTACTCATTCATAATTGCATGAAATATCAATCAAATTCAGTAATTTTGACATGTATGGATAGCTTAGATCTGGCGCTACATGTTGCAATTATCGGCGGCTTCTTAGAGTTAAAACTTGTGGAGAAAATTCAAACCTCGCAATGTTTATTTTCTTTCCGGACAACATCTGTGTACATGTTACCGTCTATTTATTGCTCCATGCATGTCAAATTCCGTGGGGTATGGACTTGCTTTACTCATTCATAATTGCATGAAATATCAATCAAATTCAGTAATTTTGACATGTATGGATAGCTTAGATCTGGCGCTACATGTTGCAATTATCGGCGGCTTCTTAGAGTTAACACTTGTGGAGAAAATTCAAACCTCGCAATGTTTATTTTCTTCCCGGCCACCATCTGTGTGCAGATTACCTTTTATTTATTGCTCCATGCCTGTCAAATTCCCTGGGGTATGGACTTGCTTTACTCATTCATAATTGCATGAAATATCAACCAAATTCAGTAATTTTGACATGTATGGATAGCTTATATCTGGCGCTACATGTTGCAATTATCGGCGGCTTCTTAGAGTTAACACTTGTGGAGAAAATGCAAACCTCGCAATGTTTATTTTCTTCCCGGCCACCATCTGTGTGCAGATTACCTTTTATTTATTGCTCCATGCCTGTCAAATTCCCTGGGGTGTGGACTTGCTTTACTCATTCATAATTGCATGAAATATCAACCAAATTCAGTAATTTTGACATGTATGGATAGCTTAGATCTGGCGCTACATGTTGCAATTATCGGCGGCTTCTTAGAGTTAACACTTGTGGAGAAAATTCAAACCTCGCAATGTTTATTTTCTTCCCGGCCACCATCTGTGTGCAGATTACCTTTTATTTATTGCTCCATGCCTGTCAAATTCCCTGGGGTATGGACTTGCTTTACTCATTCATAATTGCATGAAATATCAACCAAATTCAGTAATTTTGACATGTATGGATAGCTTAGATCTGGCGCTACATGTTGCAATTATCGGCGGCTTCTTAGAGTTAAAACTTGTGGAGAAAATTCAAACCTCGCAATGTTTATTTTCTTTCCGGCCAACATCTGTGTACATGTTACCGTCTATTTATTGCTCCATGCATGTCAAATTCCCTGGGGTATGGACTTGCTTTACTCATTCATAATTGCATGAAATATCAACCAAATTCAGTAATTTTGACATGTATGGATAGCTTAGATCTGGCGCTACATGTTGCAATTATCGGCGGCTTCTTAGAGTTAACACTTGTGGAGAAAATTCAAACCTCGCAATGTTTATTTTCTTCCCGGCCACCATCTGTGTGCAGATTACCTTTTATTTATTGCTCCATGCCTGTCAAATTCCCTGGGGTATGGACTTGCTTTACTCATTCATAATTGCATGAAATATCAACCAAATTCAGTAATTTTGACATGTATGGATAGCTTAGATCTGGCGCTACATGTTGCAATTATCGGCGGCTTCTTAGAGTTAACACTTGTGGAGAAAATTCAAACCTCGCAATGTTTATTTTCTTCCCGGCCACCATCTGTGTGCATATTACCTTCTATTTATTGCTCCATGCCTGTCAAATTCCCTGGGGTATGACATGCTTTACTCATTCATAATTGCATGAAATATCAATCAAATTCAGTAATTTTGACATGTATGGATAGCTTAGATCTGGCGCTACATGTTGCAATTATCGGCGGCTTCTTAGAGTTAAAACTTGTGGAGAAAATTCAAACCTCGCAATGTTTATTTTCTTTCCGGACAACATCTGTGTACATGTTACCGTCTATTTATTGCTCCATGCATGTCAAATTCCGTGGGGTATGGACTTGCTTTACTCATTCATAATTGCATGAAATATCAATCAAATTCAGTAATTTTGACATGTATGGATAGCTTAGATCTGGCGCTACATGTTGCAATTATCGGCGGCTTCTTAGAGTTAACACTTGTGGAGAAAATTCAAACCTCGCAATGTTTATTTTCTTCCCGGCCACCATCTGTGTGCAGATTACCTTTTATTTATTGCTCCATGCCTGTCAAATTCCCTGGGGTATGGACTTGCTTTACTCATTCATAATTGCATGAAATATCAACCAAATTCAGTAATTTTGACATGTATGGATAGCTTATATCTGGCGCTACATGTTGCAATTATCGGCGGCTTCTTAGAGTTAACACTTGTGGAGAAAATGCAAACCTCGCAATGTTTATTTTCTTCCCGGCCACCATCTGTGTGCAGATTACCTTTTATTTATTGCTCCATGCCTGTCAAATTCCCTGGGGTATGGACTTGCTTTACTCATTCATAATTGCATGAAATATCAACCAAATTCAGTAATTTTGACATGTATGGATAGCTTAGATCTGGCGCTACATGTTGCAATTATCGGCGGCTTCTTAGAGTTAAAACTTGTGGAGAAAATTCAAACCTCGCAATGTTTATTTTCTTTCCGGCCAACATCTGTGTACATGTTACCGTCTATTTATTGCTCCATGCATGTCAAATTCCCTGGGGTATGGACTTGCTTTACTCATTCATAATTGCATGAAATATCAACCAAATTCAGTAATTTTGACATGTATGGATAGCTTAGATCTGGCGCTACATGTTGCAATTATCGGCGGCTTCTTAGAGTTAACACTTGTGGAGAAAATTCAAACCTCGCAATGTTTATTTTCTTCCCGGCCACCATCTGTGTGCAGATTACCTTTTATTTATTGCTCCATGCCTGTCAAATTCCCTGGGGTATGACTTGCTTTACTCATTCATAATTGCATGAAATATCAACCAAATTCAGTAATTTTGACATGTATGGATAGCTTAGATCTGGCGCTACATGTTGCAATTATCGGCGGCTTCTTAGAGTTAACACTTGTGGAGAAAATTCAAACCTCGCAATGTTTATTTTCTTCCCGGCCACCATCTGTGTGCAGATTACCTTTTATTTATTGCTCCATGCCTGTCAAATTCCCTGGGGTATGGACTTGCTTTACTCATTCATAATTGCATGAAATATCAACCAAATTCAGTAATTTTGACATGTATGGATAGCTTAGATCTGGCGCTACATGTTGCAATTATCGGCGGCTTCTTAGAGTTAACACTTGTTGAGAAAATGCAAACCTCGCAATGTTTATTTTCTTCCCGGCCACCATCTGTGTGCAGATTACCTTTTATTTATTGCTCCATGCCTGTCAAATTCCCTGGGGTATGGACTTGCTTTACTCATTCATAATTGCATGAAATATCAACCAAATTCAGTAATTTTGACATGTATGGATAGCTTAGATCTGGCGCTACATGTTGCAATTATCGGCGGCTTCTTAGAGTTAACACTTGTGGAGAAAATTCAAACCTCGCAATGTTTATTTTCTTCCCGGCCACCATCTGTGTGCAGATTACCTTTTATTTATTGCTCCATGACTGTCAAATTCCCTGGGGTATGGACTTGCTTTACTCATTCATAATTGCATGAAATATCAATCAAATTCAGTAATTTTGACATGTATTGATAGCTTAGATCTGGCGCTACATGTTGCAATTATCGGCGGCTTCTTAGAGTTAACACTTGTGGAGAAAATGCAAACCTCGCAATGTTTATTTTCTTCCCGGCCACCATCTGTGTGCAGATTACCTTTTATTTATTGCTCCATGCCTGTCAAATTCCCTGGGGTATGGACTTGCTTTACTCATTCATAATTGCATGAAATATCAACCAAATTCAGTAATTTTGACATGTATGGATAGCTTAGATCTGGCGCTACATGTTGCAATTATCGGCGGCTTCTTAGAGTTAACACTTGTGGAGAAAATTCAAACCTCGCAATGTTTATTTTCTTCCCGGCCACCATCTGTGTGCAGATTACCTTTTATTTATTGCTCCATGCCTGTCAAATTCCATGGGGTATGGACTTGCTTTACTCATTCATAATTGCATGAAATATCAACCAAATTCAGTAATTTTGACATGTATGGATAGCTTAGATCTGGCGCTACATGTTGCAATTATCGGCGGCTTCTTAGAGTTAACACTTGTGGAGAAAATTCAAACCTCGCAATGTTTATTTTCTTCCCGGCCACCATCTGTGTGCAGATTACCTTTTATTTATTGCTCCATGCCTGTCAAATTCCCTGGGGTATGGACTTGCTTTACTCATTCATAATTGCATGAAATATCAACCAAATTCAGTAATGTTGACATGTATGGATAGCTTAGATCTGGCGCTACATGTTGCAATTATCGGCGGCTTCTTAGAGTTAACACTTGTGGAGAAAATTCAAACCTCGCAATGTTTATTTTCTTCCCGGCCACCATCTGTGTGCAGATTACCTTTTATTTATTGCTCCATGCCTGTCAAATTCCCTGGGGTATGGACTTGCTTTACTCATTCATAATTGCATGAAATATCAACCAAATTCAGTAATTTTGACATGTATGGATAGCTTAGATCTGGCGCTACATGTTGCAATTATCGGCGGCTTCTTAGAGTTAACACTTGTGGAGAAAATTCAAACCTCGCAATGTTTATTTTCTTCCCGGCCACCATCTGTGTGCATATTACCTTCTATTTATTGCTCCATGCCTGTCAAATTCCCTGGGGTATGACATGCTTTACTCATTCATAATTGCATGAAATATCAATCAAATTCAGTAATTTTGACATGTATGGATAGCTTAGATCTGGCGCTACATGTTGCAATTATCGGCGGCTTCTTAGAGTTAAAACTTGTGGAGAAAATTCAAACCTCGCAATATTTATTTTCTTTCCGGCCAACATCTGTGTGCATATTACCTTCTATTTATTGCTCCATGCCTGTCAAATTCCCTGGGGTATGACTTGCTTTACTCATTCATAATTGCATGAAATATCAATCAAATTCAGTAATTTTGACATGTATGGATAGCTTAGATCTGGCGCTACATGTTGCAATTATCGGCGGCTTCTTAGAGTTAAAACTTGTGGAGAAAATTCAAACCTCGCAATGTTTATTTTCTTTCCGGACAACATCTGTGTACATGTTACCGTCTATTTATTGCTCCATGCATGTCAAATTCCGTGGGGTATGGACTTGCTTTACTCATTCATAATTGCATGAAATATCAATCAAATTCAGTAATTTTGACATGTATGGATAGCTTAGATCTGGCGCTACATGTTGCAATTATCGGCGGCTTCTTAGAGTTAACACTTGTGGAGAAAATTCAAACCTCGCAATGTTTATTTTCTTCCCGGCCACCATCTGTGTGCAGATTACCTTTTATTTATTGCTCCATGCCTGTCAAATTCCCTGGGGTATGGACTTGCTTTACTCATTCATAATTGCATGAAATATCAACCAAATTCAGTAATTTTGACATGTATGGATAGCTTATATCTGGCGCTACATGTTGCAATTATCGGCGGCTTCTTAGAGTTAACACTTGTGGAGAAAATGCAAACCTCGCAATGTTTATTTTCTTCCCGGCCACCATCTGTGTGCAGATTACCTTTTATTTATTGCTCCATGCCTGTCAAATTCCCTGGGGTGTGGACTTGCTTTACTCATTCATAATTGCATGAAATATCAACCAAATTCAGTAATTTTGACATGTATGGATAGCTTAGATCTGGCGCTACATGTTGCAATTATCGGCGGCTTCTTAGAGTTAACACTTGTGGAGAAAATTCAAACCTCGCAATGTTTATTTTCTTCCCGGCCACCATCTGTGTGCAGATTACCTTTTATTTATTGCTCCATGCCTGTCAAATTCCCTGGGGTATGGACTTGCTTTACTCATTCATAATTGCATGAAATATCAACCAAATTCAGTAATTTTGACATGTATGGATAGCTTAGATCTGGCGCTACATGTTGCAATTATCGGCGGCTTCTTAGAGTTAAAACTTGTGGAGAAAATTCAAACCTCGCAATGTTTATTTTCTTTCCGGCCAACATCTGTGTACATGTTACCGTCTATTTATTGCTCCATGCATGTCAAATTCCCTGGGGTATGGACTTGCTTTACTCATTCATAATTGCATGAAATATCAACCAAATTCAGTAATTTTGACATGTATGGATAGCTTAGATCTGGCGCTACATGTTGCAATTATCGGCGGCTTCTTAGAGTTAACACTTGTGGAGAAAATTCAAACCTCGCAATGTTTATTTTCTTCCCGGCCACCATCTGTGTGCAGATTACCTTTTATTTATTGCTCCATGCCTGTCAAATTCCCTGGGGTATGACTTGCTTTACTCATTCATAATTGCATGAAATATCAACCAAATTCAGTAATGTTGACATGTATGGATAGCTTAGATCTGGCGCTACATGTTGCAATTATCGGCGGCTTCTTAGAGTTAACACTTGTGGAGAAAATTCAAACCTCGCAATGTTTATTTTCTTCCCGGCCACCATCTGTGTGCAGATTACCTTTTATTTATTGCTCCATGCCTGTCAAATTCCCTGGGGTATGGACTTGCTTTACTCATTCATAATTGCATGAAATATCAACCAAATTCAGTAATTTTGACATGTATGGATAGCTTAGATCTGGCGCTACATGTTGCAATTATCGGCGGCTTCTTAGAGTTAACACTTGTGTAGAAAATTCAAACCTCGCAATGTTTATTTTCTTCCCGGCCACCATCTGTGTGCAGATTACCTTTTATTTATTGCTCCATGCCTGTCAAATTCCCTGGGGTATGGACTTGCTTTACTCATTCATAATTGCATGAAATATCAACCAAATTCAGTAATTTTGACATGTATGGATAGCTTAGATCTGGCGCTACATGTTGCAATTATCGGCGGCTTCTTAGAGTTAACACTTGTTGAGAAAATGCAAACCTCGCAATGTTTATTTTCTTCCCGGCCACCATCTGTGTGCAGATTACCTTTTATTTATTGCTCCATGCCTGTCAAATTCCCTGGGGTATGGACTTGCTTTACTCATTCATAATTGCATGAAATATCAACCAAATTCAGTAATTTTGACATGTATGGATAGCTTAGATCTGGCGCTACATGTTGCAATTATCGGCGGCTTCTTAGAGTTAACACTTGTGGAGAAAATTCAAACCTCGCAATGTTTATTTTCTTCCCGGCCACCATCTGTGTGCAGATTACCTTTTATTTATTGCTCCATGACTGTCAAATTCCCTGGGGTATGGACTTGCTTTACTCATTCATAATTGCATGAAATATCAATCAAATTCAGTAATTTTGACATGTATTGATAGCTTAGATCTGGCGCTACATGTTGCAATTATCGGCGGCTTCTTAGAGTTAACACTTGTGGAGAAAATGCAAACCTCGCAATGTTTATTTTCTTCCCGGCCACCATCTGTGTGCAGATTACCTTTTATTTATTGCTCCATGCCTGTCAAATTCCCTGGGGTATGGACTTGCTTTACTCATTCATAATTGCATGAAATATCAACCAAATTCAGTAATTTTGACATGTATGGATAGCTTAGATCTGGCGCTACATGTTGCAATTATCGGCGGCTTCTTAGAGTTAACACTTGTGGAGAAAATTCAAACCTCGCAATGTTTATTTTCTTCCCGGCCACCATCTGTGTGCAGATTACCTTTTATTTATTGCTCCATGACTGTCAAATTCCCTGGGGTATGGACTTGCTTTACTCATTCATAATTGCATGAAATATCAACCAAATTCAGTAATTTTGACATGTATGGATAGCTTAGATCTGGCGCTACATGTTGCAATTATCGGCGGCTTCTTAGAGTTAACACTTGTGGAGAAAATGCAAACCTCGCAATGTTTATTTTCTTCCCGGCCACCATCTGTGTGCAGATTACTTTTTATTCATTGCTCCATGCCTGTCAAATTCCCTGGGGTATGGACTTGCTTTACTCATTCATAATTGCATGAAATATCAACCAAATTCAGTAATTTTGACATGTATGGATAGCTTATATCTGGCGCTACATGTTGCAATTATCGGCGGCTTCTTAGAGTTAACACTTGTGGAGAAAATGCAAACCTCGCAATGTTAATTTTCTTTCCGGCCACCATCTGTGTGCAGATTACCTTTTATTCATTGCTCCATGCCTGTCAAATTCCCTGGGGTATGGACTTGCTTTACTCATTCATAATTGCATGAAATATCAACCAAATTCAGTAATTTTGACATGTATGGATAGCTTAGATCTGGCGCTACATGTTGCAATTATCGGCGGCTTCTTAGAGTTAACACTTGTGGAGAAAATTCAAACCTCGCAATGTTTATTTTCTTCCCGGCCACCATCTGTGTGCAGATTACCTTTTATTTATTGCTCCATGCCTGTCAAATTCCATGGGGTATGGACTTGCTTTACTCATTCATAATTGCATGAAATATCAACCAAATTCAGTAATTTTGACATGTATGGATAGCTTAGATCTGGCGCTACATGTTGCAATTATCGGCGGCTTCTTAGAGTTAACACTTGTGGAGAAAATTCAAACCTCGCAATGTTTATTTTCTTCCCGGCCACCATCTGTGTGCAGATTACCTTTTATTTATTGCTCCATGCCTGTCAAATTCCCTGGGGTATGGACTTGCTTTACTCATTCATAATTGCATGAAATATCAACCAAATTCAGTAATGTTGACATGTATGGATAGCTTAGATCTGGCGCTACATGTTGCAATTATCGGCGGCTTCTTAGAGTTAACACTTGTGGAGAAAATTCAAACCTCGCAATGTTTATTTTCTTCCCGGCCACCATCTGTGTGCAGATTACCTTTTATTTATTGCTCCATGCCTGTCAAATTCCCTGGGGTATGGACTTGCTTTACTCATTCATAATTGCATGAAATATCAACCAAATTCAGTAATTTTGACATGTATGGATAGCTTAGATCTGGCGCTACATGTTGCAATTATCGGCGGCTTCTTAGAGTTAACACTTGTGGAGAAAATTCAAACCTCGCAATGTTTATTTTCTTCCCGGCCACCATCTGTGTGCATATTACCTTCTATTTATTGCTCCATGCCTGTCAAATTCCCTGGGGTATGACATGCTTTACTCATTCATAATTGCATGAAATATCAATCAAATTCAGTAATTTTGACATGTATGGATAGCTTAGATCTGGCGCTACATGTTGCAATTATCGGCGGCTTCTTAGAGTTAAAACTTGTGGAGAAAATTCAAACCTCGCAATATTTATTTTCTTTCCGGCCAACATCTGTGTGCATATTACCTTCTATTTATTGCTCCATGCCTGTCAAATTCCCTGGGGTATGACTTGCTTTACTCATTCATAATTGCATGAAATATCAATCAAATTCAGTAATTTTGACATGTATGGATAGCTTAGATCTGGCGCTACATGTTGCAATTATCGGCGGCTTCTTAGAGTTAACACTTGTGGAGAAAATTCAAACCTCGCAATGTTTATTTTCTTCCCGGCCACCATCTGTGTGCAGATTACCTTTTATTTATTGCTCCATGCCTGTCAAATTCCCTGGGGTATGGACTTGCTTTACTCATTCATAATTGCATGAAATATCAACCAAATTCAGTAATTTTGACATGTATGGATAGCTTAGATCTGGCGCTACATGTTGCAATTATCGGCGGCTTCTTAGAGTTAACACTTGTGGAGAAAATTCAAACCTCGCAATGTTTATTTTCTTCCCGGCCACCATCTGTGTGCAGATTACCTTTTATTTATTGCTCCATGCCTGTCAAATTCCCTGGGGTATGGACTTGCTTTACTCATTCATAATTGCATGACATATCAACCAAATTCAGTAATTTTGACATGTATGGATAGCTTAGATCTGGCGCTACATGTTGCAATTATCGGCGGCTTCTTAGAGTTAACACTTGTGGAGAAAATTCAAACCTCGCAATGTTTATTTTCTTCCCGGCCACCATCTGTGTGCAGATTACCTTTTATTTATTGCTCCATGCCTGTCAAATTCCCTGGGGTATGGACTTGCTTTACTCATTCATAATTGCATGAAATATCAACCAAATTCAGTAATGTTGACATGTATGGATAGCTTAGATCTGGCGCTACATGTTGCAATTATCGGCGGCTTCTTAGAGTTAACACTTGTGGAGAAAATTCAAACCTCGCAATGTTTATTTTCTTCCCGGCCACCATCTGTGTGCAGATTACCTTTTATTTATTGCTCCATGCCTGTCAAATTCCCTGGGGTATGGACTTGCTTTACTCATTCATAATTGCATGAAATATCAACCAAATTCAGTAATTTTGACATGTATGGATAGCTTAGATCTGGCGCTACATGTTGCAATTATCGGCGGCTTCTTAGAGTTAACACTTGTGGAGAAAATTCAAACCTCGCAATGTTTATTTTCTTCCCGGCCACCATCTGTGTGCATATTACCTTCTATTTATTGCTCCATGCCTGTCAAATTCCCTGGGGTATGACATGCTTTACTCATTCATAATTGCATGAAATATCAATCAAATTCAGTAATTTTGACATGTATGGATAGCTTAGATCTGGCGCTACATGTTGCAATTATCGGCGGCTTCTTAGAGTTAAAACTTGTGGAGAAAATTCAAACCTCGCAATGTTTATTTTCTTTCCGGACAACATCTGTGTACATGTTACCGTCTATTTATTGCTCCATGCATGTCAAATTCCGTGGGGTATGGACTTGCTTTACTCATTCATAATTGCATGAAATATCAATCAAATTCAGTAATTTTGACATGTATGGATAGCTTAGATCTGGCGCTACATGTTGCAATTATCGGCGGCTTCTTAGAGTTAACACTTGTGGAGAAAATTCAAACCTCGCAATGTTTATTTTCTTCCCGGCCACCATCTGTGTGCAGATTACCTTTTATTTATTGCTCCATGCCTGTCAAATTCCCTGGGGTATGGACTTGCTTTACTCATTCATAATTGCATGAAATATCAATCAAATTCAGTAATTTTGACATGTATTGATAGCTTAGATCTGGCGCTACATGTTGCAATTATCGGCGGCTTCTTAGAGTTAACACTTGTGGAGAAAATTCAAACCTCGCAATGTTTATTTTCTTCCCGGCCACCATCTGTGTGCATATTACCTTCTATTTATTGCTCCATGCCTGTCAAATTCCCTGGGGTATGACATGCTTTACTCATTCATAATTGCATGAAATATCAATCAAATTCAGTAATTTTGACATGTATGGATAGCTTAGATCTGGCGCTACATGTTGCAATTATCGGCGGCTTCTTAGAGTTAAAACTTGTGGAGAAAATTCAAACCTCGCAATGTTTATTTTCTTTCCGGACAACATCTGTGTACATGTTACCGTCTATTTATTGCTCCATGCATGTCAAATTCCGTGGGGTATGGACTTGCTTTACTCATTCATAATTGCATGAAATATCAATCAAATTCAGTAATTTTGACATGTATGGATAGCTTAGATCTGGCGCTACATGTTGCAATTATCGGCGGCTTCTTAGAGTTAACACTTGTGGAGAAAATTCAAACCTCGCAATGTTTATTTTCTTCCCGGCCACCATCTGTGTGCAGATTACCTTTTATTTATTGCTCCATGCCTGTCAAATTCCCTGGGGTATGGACTTGCTTTACTCATTCATAATTGCATGAAATATCAACCAAATTCAGTAATTTTGACATGTATGGATAGCTTATATCTGGCGCTACATGTTGCAATTATCGGCGGCTTCTTAGAGTTAACACTTGTGGAGAAAATGCAAACCTCGCAATGTTTATTTTCTTCCCGGCCACCATCTGTGTGCAGATTACCTTTTATTTATTGCTCCATGCCTGTCAAATTCCCTGGGGTATGGACTTGCTTTACTCATTCATAATTGCATGAAATATCAACCAAATTCAGTAATTTTGACATGTATGGATAGCTTAGATCTGGCGCTACATGTTGCAATTATCGGCGGCTTCTTAGAGTTAACACTTGTGGAGAAAATTCAAACCTCGCAATGTTTATTTTCTTCCCGGCCACCATCTGTGTGCAGATTACCTTTTATTTATTGCTCCATGCCTGTCAAATTCCCTGGGGTATGGACTTGCTTTACTCATTCATAATTGCATGAAATATCAACCAAATTCAGTAATTTTGACATGTATGGATAGCTTAGATCTGGCGCTACATGTTGCAATTATCGGCGGCTTCTTAGAGTTAACACTTGTGGAGAAAATTCAAACCTCGCAATGTTTATTTTCTTCCCGGCCACCATCTGTGTGCAGATTACCTTTTATTTATTGCTCCATGCCTGTCAAATTCCCTGGGGTATGGACTTGCTTTACTCATTCATAATTGCATGACATATCAACCAAATTCAGTAATTTTGACATGTATGGATAGCTTAGATCTGGCGCTACATGTTGCAATTATCGGCGGCTTCTTAGAGTTAACACTTGTGGAGAAAATTCAAACCTCGCAATGTTTATTTTCTTCCCGGCCACCATCTGTGTGCAGATTACCTTTTATTTATTGCTCCATGCCTGTCAAATTCCCTGGGGTATGGACTTGCTTTACTCATTCATAATTGCATGAAATATCAATCAAATTCAGTAATTTTGACATGTATTGATAGCTTAGATCTGGCGCTACATGTTGCAATTATCGGCGGCTTCTTAGAGTTAACACTTGTGGAGAAAATTCAAACCTCGCAATGTTTATTTTCTTCCCGGCCACCATCTGTGTGCATATTACCTTCTATTTATTGCTCCATGCCTGTCAAATTCCCTGGGGTATGACATGCTTTACTCATTCATAATTGCATGAAATATCAATCAAATTCAGTAATTTTGACATGTATGGATAGCTTAGATCTGGCGCTACATGTTGCAATTATCGGCGGCTTCTTAGAGTTAAAACTTGTGGAGAAAATTCAAACCTCGCAATGTTTATTTTCTTTCCGGACAACATCTGTGTACATGTTACCGTCTATTTATTGCTCCATGCATGTCAAATTCCGTGGGGTATGGACTTGCTTTACTCATTCATAATTGCATAAAATATCAATCAAATTCAGTAATTTTGACATGTATGGATAGCTTAGATCTGGCGCTACATGTTGCAATTATCGGCGGCTTCTTAGAGTTAACACTTGTGGAGAAAATTCAAACCTCGCAATGTTTATTTTCTTCCCGGCCACCATCTGTGTGCAGATTACCTTTTATTTATTGCTCCATGCCTGTCAAATTCCCTGGGGTATGGACTTGCTTTACTCATTCATAATTGCATGAAATATCAACCAAATTCAGTAATTTTGACATGTATGGATAGCTTATATCTGGCGCTACATGTTGCAATTATCGGCGGCTTCTTAGAGTTAACACTTGTGGAGAAAATGCAAACCTCGCAATGTTTATTTTCTTCCCGGCCACCATCTGTGTGCAGATTACCTTTTATTTATTGCTCCATGCCTGTCAAATTCCCTGGGGTATGGACTTGCTTTACTCATTCATAATTGCATGAAATATCAACCAAATTCAGTAATTTTGACATGTATGGATAGCTTAGATCTGGCGCTACATGTTGCAATTATCGGCGGCTTCTTAGAGTTAACACTTGTGGAGAAAATTCAAACCTCGCAATGTTTATTTTCTTCCCGGCCACCATCTGTGTGCAGATTACCTTTTATTTATTGCTCCATGCCTGTCAAATTCCCTGGGGTATGGACTTGCTTTACTCATTCATAATTGCATGAAATATCAACCAAATTCAGTAATTTTGACATGTATGGATAGCTTAGATCTGGCGCTACATGTTGCAATTATCGGCGGCTTCTTAGAGTTAACACTTGTGGAGAAAATTCAAACCTCGCAATGTTTATTTTCTTCCCGGCCACCATCTGTGTGCAGATTACCTTTTATTTATTGCTCCATGCCTGTCAAATTCCCTGGGGTATGGACTTGCTTTACTCATTCATAATTGCATGACATATCAACCAAATTCAGTAATTTTGACATGTATGGATAGCTTAGATCTGGCGCTACATGTTGCAATTATCGGCGGCTTCTTAGAGTTAACACTTGTGGAGAAAATTCAAACCTCGCAATGTTTATTTTCTTCCCGGCCACCATCTGTGTGCAGATTACCTTTTATTTATTGCTCCATGCATGTCAAATTCCCTGGGGTATGGACTTGCTTTACTCATTCATAATTGCATGAAATATCAACCAAATTCAGTAATTTTGACATGTATGGATAGCTTAGATCTGGCGCTACATGTTGCAATTATCGGCGGCTTCTTAGAGTTAACACTTGTGGAGAAAATTCAAACCTCGCAATGTTTATTTTCTTCCCGGCCACCATCTGTGTGCATATTACCTTCTATTTATTGCTCCATGCCTGTCAAATTCCCTGGGGTATGACATGCTTTACTCATTCATAATTGCATGAAATATCAATCAAATTCAGTAATTTTGACATGTATGGATAGCTTAGATCTGGCGCTACATGTTGCAATTATCGGCGGCTTCTTAGAGTTAAAACATGTGGAGAAAATTCAAACCTCGCAATGTTTATTTTCTTTCCGGACAACATCTGTGTACATGTTACCGTCTATTTATTGCTCCATGCATGTCAAATTCCGTGGGGTATGGACTTGCTTTACTCATTCATAATTGCATGAAATATCAATCAAATTCAGTAATTTTGACATGTATGGATAGCTTAGATCTGGCGCTACATGTTGCAATTATCGGCGGCTTCTTAGAGTTAACACTTGTGGAGAAAATTCAAACCTCGCAATGTTTATTTTCTTCCCGGCCACCATCTGTGTGCAGATTACCTTTTATTTATTGCTCCATGCCTGTCAAATTCCCTGGGGTATGGACTTGCTTTACTCATTCATAATTGCATGAAATATCAACCAAATTCAGTAATTTTGACATGTATGGATAGCTTATATCTGGCGCTACATGTTGCAATTATCGGCGGCTTCTTAGAGTTAACACTTGTGGAGAAAATGCAAACCTCGCAATGTTTATTTTCTTCCCGGCCACCATCTGTGTGCAGATTACCTTTTATTTATTGCTCCATGCCTGTCAAATTCCCTGGGGTATGGACTTGCTTTACTCATTCATAATTGCATGAAATATCAACCAAATTCAGTAATTTTGACATGTATGGATAGCTTAGATCTGGCGCTACATGTTGCAATTATCGGCGGCTTCTTAGAGTTAACACTTGTGGAGAAAATTCAAACCTCGCAATGTTTATTTTCTTCCCGGCCACCATCTGTGTGCAGATTACCTTTTATTTATTGCTCCATGCCTGTCAAATTCCCTGGGGTATGGACTTGCTTTACTCATTCATAATTGCATGAAATATCAACCAAATTCAGTAATTTTGACATGTATGGATAGCTTAGATCTGGCGCTACATGTTGCAATTATCGGCGGCTTCTTAGAGTTAACACTTGTGGAGAAAATTCAAACCTCGCAATGTTTATTTTCTTCCCGGCCACCATCTGTGTGCAGATTACCTTTTATTTATTGCTCCATGCCTGTCAAATTCCCTGGGGTATGGACTTGCTTTACTCATTCATAATTGCATGAAATATCAACCAAATTCAGTAATTTTGACATGTATGGATAGCTTAGATCTGGCGCTACATGTTGCAATTATCGGCGGCTTCTTAGAGTTAACACTTGTGGAGAAAATTCAAACCTCGCAATGTTTATTTTCTTCCCGGCCACCATCTGTGTGCATATTACCTTCTATTTATTGCTCCATGCCTGTCAAATTCCCTGGGGTATGACATGCTTTACTCATTCATAATTGCATGAAATATCAATCAAATTCAGTAATTTTGACATGTATGGATAGCTTAGATCTGGCGCTACATGTTGCAATTATCGGCGGCTTCTTAGAGTTAACACTTGTGGAGAAAATTCAAACCTCGCAATGTTTATTTTCTTCCCGGCCACCATCTGTGTGCAGATTACCTTTTATTTATTGCTCCATGCCTGTCAAATTCCCTGGGGTATGGACTTGCTTTACTCATTCATAATTGCATGAAATATCAACCAAATTCAGTAATTTTGACATGTATGGATAGCTTAGATCTGGCGCTACATGTTGCAATTATCGGCGGCTTCTTAGAGTTAACACTTGTGGAGAAAATTCAAACCTCGCAATGTTTATTTTCTTCCCGGCCACCATCTGTGTGCAGATTACCTTTTATTTATTGCTCCATGCCTGTCAAATTCCCTGGGGTATGGACTTGCTTTACTCATTCATAATTGCATGAAATATCAACCAAATTCAGTAATTTTGACATGTATGGATAGCTTAGATCTGGCGCTACATGTTGCAATTATCGGCGGCTTCTTAGAGTTAACACTTGTGGAGAAAATTCAAACCTCGCAATGTTTATTTTCTTCCCGGCCACCATCTGTGTGCATATTACCATCTATTTATTGCTCCATGCCTGTCAAATTCCCTGGGGTATGACATGCTTTACTCATTCATAATTGCATGAAATATCAATCAAATTCAGTAATTTTGACATGTATGGATAGCTTAGATCTGGCGCTACATGTTGCAATTATCGGCGGCTTCTTAGAGTTAAAACTTGTGGAGAAAATTCAAACCTCGCAATGTTTATTTTCTTTCCGGACAACATCTGTGTACATGTTGCCGTCTATTTATTGCTCCATGCATGTCAAATTCCGTGGGGTATGGACTTGCTTTACTCATTCATAATTGCATGAAATATCAATCAAATTCAGTAATTTTGACATGTATGGATAGCTTAGATCTGGCGCTACATGTTGCAATTATCGGCGGCTTCTTAGAGTTAACACTTGTGGAGAAAATTCAAACCTCGCAATGTTTATTTTCTTCCCGGCCACCATCTGTGTGCAGATTACCTTTTATTTATTGCTCCATGCCTGTCAAATTCCCTGGGGTATGGACTTGCTTTACTCATTCATAATTGCATGAAATATCAACCAAATTCAGTAATTTTGACATGTATGGATAGCTTATATCTGGCGCTACATGTTGCAATTATCGGCGGCTTCTTAGAGTTAACACTTGTGGAGAAAATGCAAACCTCGCAATGTTTATTTTCTTCCCGGCCACCATCTGTGTGCAGATTACCTTTTATTTATTGCTCCATGCCTGTCAAATTCCCTGGGGTATGGACTTGCTTTACTCATTCATAATTGCATGAAATATCAACCAAATTCAGTAATTTTGACATGTATGGATAGCTTAGATCTGGCGCTACATGTTGCAATTATCGGCGGCTTCTTAGAGTTAACACTTGTGGAGAAAATTCAAACCTCGCAATGTTTATTTTCTTCCCGGCCACCATCTGTGTGCAGATTACCTTTTATTTATTGCTCCATGCCTGTCAAATTCCCTGGGGTATGGACTTGCTTTACTCATTCATAATTGCATGAAATATCAACCAAATTCAGTAATTTTGACATGTATGGATAGCTTAGATCTGGCGCTACATGTTGCAATTATCGGCGGCTTCTTAGAGTTAACACTTGTGGAGAAAATTCAAACCTCGCAATGTTTATTTTCTTCCCGGCCACCATCTGTGTGCATATTACCATCTATTTATTGCTCCATGCCTGTCAAATTCCCTGGGGTATGACATGCTTTACTCATTCATAATTGCATGAAATATCAATCAAATTCAGTAATTTTGACATGTATGGATAGCTTAGATCTGGCGCTACATGTTGCAATTATCGGCGGCTTCTTAGAGTTAAAACTTGTGGAGAAAATTCAAACCTCGCAATGTTTATTTTCTTTCCGGACAACATCTGTGTACATGTTGCCGTCTATTTATTGCTCCATGCATGTCAAATTCCGTGGGGTATGGACTTGCTTTACTCATTCATAATTGCATGAAATATCAATCAAATTCAGTAATTTTGACATGTATGGATAGCTTAGATCTGGCGCTACATGTTGCAATTATCGGCGGCTTCTTAGAGTTAACACTTGTGGAGAAAATTCAAACCTCGCAATGTTTATTTTCTTCCCGGCCACCATCTGTGTGCAGATTACCTTTTATTTATTGCTCCATGCCTGTCAAATTCCCTGGGGTATGGACTTGCTTTACTCATTCATAATTGCATGAAATATCAACCAAATTCAGTAATTTTGACATGTATGGATAGCTTATATCTGGCGCTACATGTTGCAATTATCGGCGGCTTCTTAGAGTTAACACTTGTGGAGAAAATGCAAACCTCGCAATGTTTATTTTCTTCCCGGCCACCATCTGTGTGCAGATTACCTTTTATTTATTGCTCCATGCCTGTCAAATTCCCTGGGGTATGGACTTGCTTTACTCATTCATAATTGCATGAAATATCAACCAAATTCAGTAATTTTGACATGTATGGATAGCTTAGATCTGGCGCTACATGTTGCAATTATCGGCGGCTTCTTAGAGTTAACACTTGTGGAGAAAATTCAAACCTCGCAATGTTTATTTTCTTCCCGGCCACCATCTGTGTGCAGATTACCTTTTATTTATTGCTCCATGCCTGTCAAATTCCCTGGGGTATGGACTTGCTTTACTCATTCATAATTGCATGAAATATCAACCAAATTCAGTAATTTTGACATGTATGGATAGCTTAGATCTGGCGCTACATGTTGCAATTATCGGCGGCTTCTTAGAGTTAACACTTGTGGAGAAAATTCAAACCTCGCAATGTTTATTTTCTTCCCGGCCACCATCTGTGTGCAGATTACCTTTTATTTATTGCTCCATGCCTGTCAAATTCCCTGGGGTATGGACTTGCTTTACTCATTCATAATTGCATGACATATCAACCAAATTCAGTAATTTTGACATGTATGGATAGCTTAGATCTGGCGCTACATGTTGCAATTATCGGCGGCTTCTTAGAGTTAACACTTGTGGAGAAAATTCAAACCTCGCAATGTTTATTTTCTTCCCGGCCACCATCTGTGTGCAGATTACCTTTTATTTATTGCTCCATGCATGTCAAATTCCCTGGGGTATGGACTTGCTTTACTCATTCATAATTGCATGAAATATCAACCAAATTCAGTAATGTTGACATGTATGGATAGCTTAGATCTGGCGCTACATGTTGCAATTATCGGCGGCTTCTTAGAGTTAACACTTGTGGAGAAAATTCAAACCTCGCAATGTTTATTTTCTTCCCGGCCACCATCTGTGTGCATATTACCTTCTATTTATTGCTCCATGCCTGTCAAATTCCCTGGGGTATGACATGCTTTACTCATTCATAATTGCATGAAATATCAATCAAATTCAGTAATTTTGACATGTATGGATAGCTTAGATCTGGCGCTACATGTTGCAATTATCGGCGGCTTCTTAGAGTTAAAACTTGTGGAGAAAATTCAAACCTCGCAATGTTTATTTTCTTTCCGGACAACATCTGTGTACATGTTACCGTCTATTTATTGCTCCATGCATGTCAAATTCCGTGGGGTATGGACTTGCTTTACTCATTCATAATTGCATGAAATATCAATCAAATTCAGTAATTTTGACATGTATGGATAGCTTAGATCTGGCGCTACATGTTGCAATTATCGGCGGCTTCTTAGAGTTAACACTTGTGGAGAAAATTCAAACCTCGCAATGTTTATTTTCTTCCCGGCCACCATCTGTGTGCAGATTACCTTTTATTTATTGCTCCATGCCTGTCAAATTCCCTGGGGTATGGACTTGCTTTACTCATTCATAATTGCATGAAATATCAACCAAATTCAGTAATTTTGACATGTATGGATAGCTTATATCTGGCGCTACATGTTGCAATTATCGGCGGCTTCTTAGAGTTAACACTTGTGGAGAAAATGCAAACCTCGCAATGTTTATTTTCTTCCCGGCCACCATCTGTGTGCAGATTACCTTTTATTTATTGCTCCATGCCTGTCAAATTCCCTGGGGTATGGACTTGCTTTACTCATTCATAATTGCATGAAATATCAACCAAATTCAGTAATTTTGACATGTATGGATAGCTTAGATCTGGCGCTACATGTTGCAATTATCGGCGGCTTCTTAGAGTTAACACTTGTGGAGAAAATTCAAACCTCGCAATGTTTATTTTCTTCCCGGCCACCATCTGTGTGCAGATTACCTTTTATTTATTGCTCCATGCCTGTCAAATTCCCTGGGGTATGGACTTGCTTTACTCATTCATAATTGCATGAAATATCAACCAAATTCAGTAATTTTGACATGTATGGATAGCTTAGATCTGGCGCTACATGTTGCAATTATCGGCGGCTTCTTAGAGTTAACACTTGTGGAGAAAATTCAAACCTCGCAATGTTTATTTTCTTCCCGGCCACCATCTGTGTGCAGATTACCTTTTATTTATTGCTCCATGCCTGTCAAATTCCCTGGGGTATGGACTTGCTTTACTCATTCATAATTGCATGACATATCAACCAAATTCAGTAATTTTGACATGTATGGATAGCTTAGATCTGGCGCTACATGTTGCAATTATCGGCGGCTTCTTAGAGTTAACACTTGTGGAGAAAATTCAAACCTCGCAATGTTTATTTTCTTCCCGGCCACCATCTGTGTGCAGATTACCTTTTATTTATTGCTCCATGCCTGTCAAATTCCCTGGGGTATGGACTTGCTTTACTCATTCATAATTGCATGAAATATCAACCAAATTCAGTAATTTTGACATGTATGGATAGCTTAGATCTGGCGCTACATGTTGCAATTATCGGCGGCTTCTTAGAGTTAACACTTGTGGAGAAAATTCAAACCTCGCAATGTTTATTTTCTTCCCGGCCACCATCTGTGTGCAGATTACCTTTTATTTATTGCTCCATGCCTGTCAAATTCCCTGGGGTATGACTTGCTTTACTCATTCATAATTGCATGAAATATCAACCAAATTCAGTAATTTTGACATGTATGGATAGCTTAGATCTGGCGCTACATGTTGCAATTATCGGCGGTTTCTTAGAGTTAACACTTGTGGAGAAAATTCAAACCTCGCAATGTTTATTTTCTTCCCGGCCACCATCTGTGTGCAGATTACCTTTTATTTATTGCTCCATGCCTGTCAAATTCCCTGGGGTATGGACTTGCTTTACTCATTCATAATTGCATGAAATATCAACCAAATTCAGTAATTTTGACATGTATGGATAGCTTAGATCTGGCGCTACATGTTGCAATTATCGGCGGCTTCTTAGAGTTAAAACTTGTGGAGAAAATTCAAACCTCGCAATGTTTATTTTCTTTCCGGCCAACATCTGTGTACATGTTACCGTCTATTTATTGCTCCATGCATGTCAAATTCCCTGGGGTATGGACTTGCTTTACTCATTCATAATTGCATGAAATATCAACCAAATTCAGTAATTTTGACATGTATGGATAGCTTAGATCTGGCGCTACATGTTGCAATTATCGGCGGCTTCTTAGAGTTAACACTTGTAGAGAAAATTCAAACCTCGCAATGTTTATTTTCTTCCCGGCCACCATCTGTGTGCAGATTACCTTTTATTTATTGCTCCATGCCTGTCAAATTCCCTGGGGTATGACTTGCTTTACTCATTCATAATTGCATGAAATATCAACCAAATTCAGTAATTTTGACATGTATGGATAGCTTAGATCTGGCGCTACATGTTGCAATTATCGGCGGCTTCTTAGAGTTAACACTTGTAGAGAAAATTCAAACCTCGCAATGTTTATTTTCTTCCCGGCCACCATCTGTGTGCAGATTACCTTTTATTTATTGCTCCATGACTGTCAAATTCCCTGGGGTATGGACTTGCTTTACTCATTCATAATTGCATGAAATATCAACCAAATTCAGTAATTTTGACATGTATGGATAGCTTATATCTGGCGCTACATGTTGCAATTATCGGCGGCTTCTTAGAGTTAACACTTGTGGAGAAAATGCAAACCTCGCAATGTTTATTTTCTTCCCGGCCACCATCTGTGTGCAGATTACCTTTTATTTATTGCTCCATGCCTGTCAAATTCCCTGGGGTATGGACTTGCTTTACTCATTCATAATTGCATGAAATATCAACAAAATTCAGTAATTTTGACATGTATGGATAGCTTAGATCTGGCGCTACATGTTGCAATTATCGGCGGCTTCTTAGAGTTAACACTTGTGGAGAAAATTCAAACCTCGCAATGTTTATTTTCTTCCCGGCCACCATCTGTGTGCAGATTACCTTTTATTTATTGCTCCATGCCTGTCAAATTCCCTGGGGTATGGACTTGCTTTACTCATTCATAATTGCATGAAATATCAACCAAATTCAGTAATTTTGACATGTATGGATAGCTTAGATCTGGCGCTACATGTTGCAATTATCGGCGGCTTCTTAGAGTTAACACTTGTGGAGAAAATGCAAACCTCGCAATGTTTATTTTCTTCCCGGCCACCATCTGTGTGCAGATTACCTTTTATTTATTGCTCCATGCCTGTCAAATTCCCTGGGGTATGGACTTGCTTTACTCATTCATAATTGCATGAAATATCAACAAAATTCAGTAATTTTGACATGTATGGATAGCTTATATCTGGCGCTACATGTTGCAATTATCGGCGGCTTCTTAGAGTTAACACTTGTGGAGAAAATGCAAACCTCGCAATGTTTATTTTCTTCCCGGCCACCATCTGTGTGCAGATTACCTTTTATTTATTGCTCCATGCCTGTCAAATTCCATGGGGTATGGACTTGCTTTACTCATTCATAATTGCATGAAATATCAACCAAATTCAGTAATTTTGACATGTATGGATAGCTTATATCTGGCGCTACATGTTGCAATTATCGGCGGCTTCTTAGAGTTAACACTTGTGGAGAAAATGCAAACCTCGCAATGTTTATTTTCTTCCCGGCCACCATCTGTGTGCAGATTACCTTTTATTTATTGCTCCATGCCTGTCAAATTCCCTGGGGTATGGACTTGCTTTACTCATTCATAATTGCATGAAATATCAACAAAATTCAGTAATTTTGACATGTATGGATAGCTTAGATCTGGCGCTACATGTTGCAATTATCGGCGGCTTCTTAGAGTTAACACTTGTGGAGAAAATTCAAACCTCGCAATGTTTATTTTCTTCCCGGCCACCATCTGTGTGCAGATTACCTTTTATTTATTGCTCCATGCCTGTCAAATTCCCTGGGGTATGGACTTGCTTTACTCATTCATAATTGCATGAAATATCAACCAAATTCAGTAATTTTGACATGTATGGATAGCTTAGATCTGGCGCTACATGTTGCAATTATCGGCGGCTTCTTAGAGTTAACACTTGTGGAGAAAATTCAAACCTCGCAATGTTTATTTTCTTCCCGGCCACCATCTGTGTGCAGATTACCTTTTATTTATTGCTCCATGACTGTCAAATTCCCTGGGGTATGGACTTGCTTTACTCATTCATAATTGCATGAAATATCAACCAAATTCAGTAATTTTGACATGTATGGATAGCTTAGATCTGGCGCTACATGTTGCAATTATCGGCGGCTTCTTAGAGTTAACACTTGTGGAGAAAATGCAAACCTCGCAATGTTTATTTTCTTCCCGGCCACCATCTGTGTGCAGATTACCTTTTATTTATTGCTCCATGCCTGTCAAATTCCCTGGGGTATGGACTTGCTTTACTCATTCATAATTGCATGAAATATCAACAAAATTCAGTAATTTTGACATGTATGGATAGCTTAGATCTGGCGCTACATGTTGCAATTATCGGCGGCTTCTTAGAGTTAACACTTGTGGAGAAAATTCAAACCTCGCAATGTTTATTTTCTTCCCGGCCACCATCTGTGTGCAGATTACCTTTTATTTATTGCTCCATGCCTGTCAAATTCCCTGGGGTATGGACTTGCTTTACTCATTCATAATTGCATGAAATATCAACCAAATTCAGTAATTTTGACATGTATGGATAGCTTAGATCTGGCGCTACATGTTGCAATTATCGGCGGCTTCTTAGAGTTAAAACTTGTGGAGAAAATTCAAACCTCGCAATGTTTATTTTCTTTCCGGCCAACATCTGTGTACATGTTACCGTCTATTTATTGCTCCATGCATGTCAAATTCCCTGGGGTATGACTTGCTTTACTCATTCATAATTGCATGAAATATCAACCAAATTCAGTAATTTTGACATGTATGGATAGCTTAGATCTGGCGCTACATGTTGCAATTATCGGCGGCTTCTTAGAGTTAACACTTGTAGAGAAAATTCAAACCTCGCAATGTTTATTTTCTTCCCGGCCACCATCTGTGTGCAGATTACCTTTTATTTATTGCTCCATGACTGTCAAATTCCCTGGGGTATGGACTTGCTTTACTCATTCATAATTGCATGAAATATCAACCAAATTCAGTAATTTTGACATGTATGGATAGCTTATATCTGGCGCTACATGTTGCAATTATCGGCGGCTTCTTAGAGTTAACACTTGTGGAGAAAATGCAAACCTCGCAATGTTTATTTTCTTCCCGGCCACCATCTGTGTGCAGATTACCTTTTATTTATTGCTCCATGCCTGTCAAATTCCCTGGGGTATGGACTTGCTTTACTCATTCATAATTGCATGAAATATCAACAAAATTCAGTAATTTTGACATGTATGGATAGCTTAGATCTGGCGCTACATGTTGCAATTATCGGCGGCTTCTTAGAGTTAACACTTGTGGAGAAAATTCAAACCTCGCAATGTTTATTTTCTTCCCGGCCACCATCTGTGTGCAGATTACCTTTTATTTATTGCTCCATGCCTGTCAAATTCCCTGGGGTATGGACTTGCTTTACTCATTCATAATTGCATGAAATATCAACCAAATTCAGTAATTTTGACATGTATGGATAGCTTAGATCTGGCGCTACATGTTGCAATTATCGGCGGCTTCTTAGAGTTAAAACTTGTGGAGAAAATTCAAACCTCGCAATGTTTATTTTCTTTCCGGCCAACATCTGTGTACATGTTACCGTCTATTTATTGCTCCATGCATGTCAAATTCCCTGGGGTATGGACTTGCTTTACTCATTCATAATTGCATGAAATATCAACCAAATTCAGTAATTTTGACATGTATGGATAGCTTAGATCTGGCGCTACATGTTGCAATTATCGGCGGCTTCTTAGAGTTAACACTTGTGGAGAAAATTCAAACCTCGCAATGTTTATTTTCTTCCCGGCCACCATCTGTGTGCAGATTACCTTTTATTTATTGCTCCATGACTGTCAAATTCCATGGGGTATGGACTTGCTTTACTCATTCATAATTGCATGAAATATCAACCAAATTCAGTAATTTTGACATGTATGGATAGCTTATATCTGGCGCTACATGTTGCAATTATCGGCGGCTTCTTAGAGTTAACACTTGTGGAGAAAATGCAAACCTCGCAATGTTTATTTTCTTCCCGGCCACCATCTGTGTGCAGATTACCTTTTATTTATTGCTCCATGCCTGTCAAATTCCCTGGGGTATGGACTTGCTTTACTCATTCATAATTGCATGAAATATCAACAAAATTCAGTAATTTTGACATGTATGGATAGCTTAGATCTGGCGCTACATGTTGCAATTATCGGCGGCTTCTTAGAGTTAACACTTGTGGAGAAAATTCAAACCTCGCAATGTTTATTTTCTTCCCGGCCACCATCTGTGTGCAGATTACCTTTTATTTATTGCTCCATGCCTGTCAAATTCCCTGGGGTATGGACTTGCTTTACTCATTCATAATTGCATGAAATATCAACCAAATTCAGTAATTTTGACATGTATGGATAGCTTAGATCTGGCGCTACATGTTGCAATTATCGGCGGCTTCTTAGAGTTAAAACTTGTGGAGAAAATTCAAACCTCGCAATGTTTATTTTCTTTCCGGCCAACATCTGTGTACATGTTACCGTCTATTTATTGCTCCATGCATGTCAAATTCCCTGGGGTATGGACTTGCTTTACTCATTCATAATTGCATGAAATATCAACCAAATTCAGTAATTTTGACATGTATGGATAGCTTAGATCTGGCGCTACATGTTGCAATTATCGGCGGCTTCTTAGAGTTAACACTTGTGGAGAAAATTCAAACCTCGCAATGTTTATTTTCTTCCCGGCCACCATCTGTGTGCAGATTACCTTTTATTTATTGCTCCATGACTGTCAAATTCCATGGGGTATGGACTTGCTTTACTCATTCATAATTGCATGAAATATCAACCAAATTCAGTAATTTTGACATGTATGGATAGCTTATATCTGGCGCTACATGTTGCAATTATCGGCGGCTTCTTAGAGTTAACACTTGTGGAGAAAATGCAAACCTCGCAATGTTTATTTTCTTCCCGGCCACCATCTGTGTGCAGATTACCTTTTATTTATTGCTCCATGCCTGTCAAATTCCCTGGGGTATGGACTTGCTTTACTCATTCATAATTGCATGAAATATCAACAAAATTCAGTAATTTTGACATGTATGGATAGCTTAGATCTGGCGCTACATGTTGCAATTATCGGCGGCTTCTTAGAGTTAACACTTGTGGAGAAAATTCAAACCTCGCAATGTTTATTTTCTTCCCGGCCACCATCTGTGTGCAGATTACCTTTTATTTATTGCTCCATGCCTGTCAAATTCCCTGGGGTATGGACTTGCTTTACTCATTCATAATTGCATGAAATATCAACCAAATTCAGTAATTTTGACATGTATGGATAGCTTAGATCTGGCGCTACATGTTGCAATTATCGGCGGCTTCTTAGAGTTAAAACTTGTGGAGAAAATTCAAACCTCGCAATGTTTATTTTCTTTCCGGCCAACATCTGTGTACATGTTACCGTCTATTTATTGCTCCATGCATGTCAAATTCCCTGGGGTATGGACTTGCTTTACTCATTCATAATTGCATGAAATATCAACCAAATTCAGTAATTTTGACATGTATGGATAGCTTAGATCTGGCGCTACATGTTGCAATTATCGGCGGCTTCTTAGAGTTAACACTTGTGGAGAAAATTCAAACCTCGCAATGTTTATTTTCTTCCCGGCCACCATCTGTGTGCAGATTACCTTTTATTTATTGCTCCATGCCTGTCAAATTCCCTGGGGTATGACTTGCTTTACTCATTCATAATTGCATGAAATATCAACCAAATTCAGTAATTTTGACATGTATGGATAGCTTAGATCTGGCGCTACATGTTGCAATTATCGGCGGTTTCTTAGAGTTAACACTTGTGGAGAAAATTCAAACCTCGCAATGTTTATTTTCTTCCCGGCCACCATCTGTGTGCAGATTACCTTTTATTTATTGCTCCATGCCTGTCAAATTCCCTGGGGTATGGACTTGCTTTACTCATTCATAATTGCATGAAATATCAACCAAATTCAGTAATTTTGACATGTATGGATAGCTTATATCTGGCGCTACATGTTGCAATTATCGGCGGCTTCTTAGAGTTAACACTTGTGGAGAAAATGCAAACCTCGCAATGTTTATTTTCTTCCCGGCCACCATCTGTGTGCAGATTACCTTTTATTTATTGCTCCATGCCTGTCAAATTCCCTGGGGTATGGACTTGCTTTACTCATTCATAATTGCATGAAATATCAACCAAATTCAGTAATTTTGACATGTATGGATAGCTTAGATCTGGCGCTACATGTTGCAATTATCGGCGGCTTCTTAGAGTTAACACTTGTGGAGAAAATTCAAACCTCGCAATGTTTATTTTCTTCCCGGCCACCATCTGTGTGCAGATTACCTTTTATTTATTGCTCCATGACTGTCAAATTCCCTGGGGTATGGACTTGCTTTACTCATTCATAATTGCATGAAATATCAACCAAATTCAGTAATTTTGACATGTATGGATAGCTTATATCTGGCGCTACATGTTGCAATTATCGGCGGCTTCTTAGAGTTAACACTTGTGGAGAAAATGCAAACCTCGCAATGTTTATTTTCTTCCCGGCCACCATCTGTGTGCAGATTACCTTTTATTTATTGCTCCATGCCTGTCAAATTCCCTGGGGTATGGACTTGCTTTACTCATTCATAATTGCATGAAATATCAACCAAATTCAGTAATTTTGACATGTATGGATAGCTTAGATCTGGCGCTACATGTTGCAATTATCGGCGGCTTCTTAGAGTTAAAACTTGTGGAGAAAATTCAAACCTCGCAATGTTTATTTTCTTTCCGGCCAACATCTGTGTACATGTTACCGTCTATTTATTGCTCCATGCATGTCAAATTCCCTGGGGTATGGACTTGCTTTACTCATTCATAATTGCATGAAATATCAACCAAATTCAGTAATTTTGACATGTATGGATAGCTTAGATCTGGCGCTACATGTTGCAATTATCGGCGGCTTCTTAGAGTTAACACTTGTGGAGAAAATTCAAACCTCGCAATGTTTATTTTCTTCCCGGCCACCATCTGTGTGCAGATTACCTTTTATTTATTGCTCCATGCCTGTCAAATTCCCTGGGGTATGGACTTGCTTTACTCATTCATAATTGCATGAAATATCAACCAAATTCAGTAATTTTGACATGTATGGATAGCTTATATCTGGCGCTACATGTTGCAATTATCGGCGGCTTCTTAGAGTTAACACTTGTGGAGAAAATGCAAACCTCGCAATGTTTATTTTCTTCCCGGCCACCATCTGTGTGCAGATTACCTTTTATTTATTGCTCCATGCCTGTCAAATTCCCTGGGGTATGGACTTGCTTTACTCATTCATAATTGCATGAAATATCAACCAAATTCAGTAATTTTGACATGTATGGATAGCTTAGATCTGGCGCTACATGTTGCAATTATCGGCGGCTTCTTAGAGTTAACACTTGTGGAGAAAATTCAAACCTCGCAATGTTTATTTTCTTCCCGGCCACCATCTGTGTGCAGATTACCTTTTATTTATTGCTCCATGCCTGTCAAATTCCCTGGGGTATGGACTTGCTTTACTCATTCATAATTGCATGAAATATCAACCAAATTCAGTAATTTTGACATGTATGGATAGCTTAGATCTGGCGCTACATGTTGCAATTATCGGCGGCTTCTTAGAGTTAAAACTTGTGGAGAAAATTCAAACCTCGCAATGTTTATTTTCTTTCCGGCCAACATCTGTGTACATGTTACCGTCTATTTATTGCTCCATGCCTGTCAAATTCCCTGGGGTATGGACTTGCTTTACTCATTCATAATTGCATGAAATATCAACCAAATTCAGTAATTTTGACATGTATGGATAGCTTAGATCTGGCGCTACATGTTGCAATTATCGGCGGCTTCTTAGAGTTAACACTTGTAGAGAAAATTCAAACCTCGCAATGTTTATTTTCTTCCCGGCCACCATCTGTGTGCAGATTACCTTTTATTTATTGCTCCATGCCTGTCAAATTCCCTGGGGTATGACTTGCTTTACTCATTCATAATTGCATGAAATATCAACCAAATTCAGTAATTTTGACATGTATGGATAGCTTAGATCTGGCGCTACATGTTGCAATTATCGGCGGCTTCTTAGAGTTAACACTTGTAGAGAAAATTCAAACCTCGCAATGTTTATTTTCTTCCCGGCCACCATCTGTGTGCAGATTACCTTTTATTTATTGCTCCATGCCTGTCAAATTCCCTGGGGTATGGACTTGCTTTACTCATTCATAATTGCATGAAATATCAACCAAATTCAGTAATTTTGACATGTATGGATAGCTTAGATCTGGCGCTACATGTTGCAATTATCGGCGGCTTCTTAGAGTTAAAACTTGTGGAGAAAATTCAAACCTCGCAATGTTTATTTTCTTTCCGGCCAACATCTGTGTACATGTTACCGTCTATTTATTGCTCCATGCATGTCAAATTCCCTGGGGTATGGACTTGCTTTACTCATTCATAATTGCATGAAATATCAACCAAATTCAGTAATTTTGACATGTATGGATAGCTTAGATCTGGCGCTACATGTTGCAATTATCGGCGGCTTCTTAGAGTTAACACTTGTGGAGAAAATTCAAACCTCGCAATGTTTATTTTCTTCCCAGCCACCATCTCTGTGCAGATTACCTTTTATTTATTGCTCCATGCCTGTCAAATTCCCTGGGGTATGACTTGCTTTACTCATTCATAATTGCATGAAATATCAACCAAATTCAGTAATTTTGACATGTATGGATAGCTTAGATCTGGCGCTACATGTTGCAATTATCGGCGGCTTCTTAGAGTTAAAACCTGTGGAGAAAATTCAAACCTCGCAATATTTATTTTCTTTCCGGCCAACATCTGTGTGCATATTACCTTCTATTTATTGCTCCATGCCTGTCAAATTCCCTGGGGTATGACTTGCTTTACTCATTCATAATTGCATGAAATATCAATCAAATTCAGTAATTTTGACATGTATGGATAGCTTAGATCTGGCGCTACATGTTGCAATTATCGGCGGCTTCTTAGAGTTAACACTTGTGGAGAAAATTCAAACCTCGCAATGTTTATTTTCTTCCCGGCCACCATCTGTGTGCAGATTACCTTTTATTTATTGCTCCATGCCTGTCAAATTCCCTGGGGTATGGACTTGCTTTACTCATTCATAATTGCATGAAATATCAACCAAATTCAGTAATTTTGACATGTATGGATAGCTTAGATCTGGCGCTACATGTTGCAATTATCGGCGGCTTCTTAGAGTTAACACTTGTGGAGAAAATTCAAACCTCGCAATGTTTATTTTCTTCCCGGCCACCATCTGTGTGCAGATTACCTTTTATTTATTGCTCCATGCCTGTCAAATTCCCTGGGGTATGGACTTGCTTTACTCATTCATAATTGCATGAAATATCAACCAAATTCAGTAATTTTGACATGTATGGATAGCTTAGATCTGGCGCTACATGTTGCAATTATCGGCGGCTTCTTAGAGTTAAAACTTGTGGAGAAAATTCAAACCTCGCAATGTTTATTTTCTTTCCGGCCAACATCTGTGTACATGTTACCGTCTATTTATTGCTTCATGCATGTCAAATTCCCTGGGGTATGGACTTGCTTTACTCATTCATAATTGCATGAAATATCAACCAAATTCAGTAATTTTGACATGTATGGATAGCTTAGATCTGGCGCTACATGTTGCAATTATCGGCGGCTTCTTAGAGTTAACACTTGTGGAGAAAATTCAAACCTCGCAATGTTTATTTTCTTCCCGGCCACCATCTGTGTGCAGATTACCTTTTATTTATTGCTCCATGCCTGTCAAATTCCCTGGGGTATGGACTTGCTTTACTCATTCATAATTGCATGAAATATCAACAAAATTCAGTAATTTTGACATGTATGGATAGCTTAGATCTGGCGCTACATGTTGCAATTATCGGCGGCTTCTTAGAGTTAACACTTGTGGAGAAAATTCAAACCTCGCAATGTTTATTTTCTTCCCGGCCACCATCTGTGTGCAGATTACCTTTTATTTATTGCTCCATGCCTGTCAAATTCCCTGGGGTATGGACTTGCTTTACTCATTCATAATTGCATGAAATATCAACCAAATTCAGTAATTTTGACATGTATGGATAGCTTAGATCTGGCGCTACATGTTGCAATTATCGGCGGCTTCTTAGAGTTAAAACTTGTGGAGAAAATTCAAACCTCGCAATGTTTATTTTCTTTCCGGCCAACATCTGTGTACATGTTACCGTCTATTTATTGCTCCATGCATGTCAAATTCCCTGGGGTATGGACTTGCTTTACTCATTCATAATTGCATGAAATATCAACCAAATTCAGTAATTTTGACATGTATGGATAGCTTAGATCTGGCGCTACATGTTGCAATTATCGGCGGCTTCTTAGAGTTAACACTTGTGGAGAAAATTCAAACCTCGCAATGTTTATTTTCTTCCCGGCCACCATCTGTGTGCAGATTACCTTTTATTTATTGCTCCATGACTGTCAAATTCCATGGGGTATGGACTTGCTTTACTCATTCATAATTGCATGAAATATCAACCAAATTCAGTAATTTTGACATGTATGGATAGCTTATATCTGGCGCTACATGTTGCAATTATCGGCGGCTTCTTAGAGTTAACACTTGTGGAGAAAATGCAAACCTCGCAATGTTTATTTTCTTCCCGGCCACCATCTGTGTGCAGATTACCTTTTATTTATTGCTCCATGCCTGTCAAATTCCCTGGGGTATGGACTTGCTTTACTCATTCATAATTGCATGAAATATCAACAAAATTCAGTAATTTTGACATGTATGGATAGCTTAGATCTGGCGCTACATGTTGCAATTATCGGCGGCTTCTTAGAGTTAACACTTGTGGAGAAAATTCAAACCTCGCAATGTTTATTTTCTTCCCGGCCACCATCTGTGTGCAGATTACCTTTTATTTATTGCTCCATGCCTGTCAAATTCCCTGGGGTATGGACTTGCTTTACTCATTCATAATTGCATGAAATATCAACCAAATTCAGTAATTTTGACATGTATGGATAGCTTAGATCTGGCGCTACATGTTGCAATTATCGGCGGCTTCTTAGAGTTAAAACTTGTGGAGAAAATTCAAACCTCGCAATGTTTATTTTCTTTCCGGCCAACATCTGTGTACATGTTACCGTCTATTTATTGCTCCATGCATGTCAAATTCCCTGGGGTATGGACTTGCTTTACTCATTCATAATTGCATGAAATATCAACCAAATTCAGTAATTTTGACATGTATGGATAGCTTAGATCTGGCGCTACATGTTGCAATTATCGGCGGCTTCTTAGAGTTAACACTTGTGGAGAAAATTCAAACCTCGCAATGTTTATTTTCTTCCCGGCCACCATCTGTGTGCAGATTACCTTTTATTTATTGCTCCATGCCTGTCAAATTCCCTGGGGTATGACTTGCTTTACTCATTCATAATTGCATGAAATATCAACCAAATTCAGTAATTTTGACATGTATGGATAGCTTAGATCTGGCGCTACATGTTGCAATTATCGGCGGTTTCTTAGAGTTAACACTTGTGGAGAAAATTCAAACCTCGCAATGTTTATTTTCTTCCCGGCCACCATCTGTGTGCAGATTACCTTTTATTTATTGCTCCATGCCTGTCAAATTCCCTGGGGTATGGACTTGCTTTACTCATTCATAATTGCATGAAATATCAACCAAATTCAGTAATTTTGACATGTATGGATAGCTTATATCTGGCGCTACATGTTGCAATTATCGGCGGCTTCTTAGAGTTAACACTTGTGGAGAAAATGCAAACCTCGCAATGTTTATTTTCTTCCCGGCCACCATCTGTGTGCAGATTACCTTTTATTTATTGCTCCATGCCTGTCAAATTCCCTGGGGTATGGACTTGCTTTACTCATTCATAATTGCATGAAATATCAACCAAATTCAGTAATTTTGACATGTATGGATAGCTTAGATCTGGCGCTACATGTTGCAATTATCGGCGGCTTCTTAGAGTTAACACTTGTGGAGAAAATTCAAACCTCGCAATGTTTATTTTCTTCCCGGCCACCATCTGTGTGCAGATTACCTTTTATTTATTGCTCCATGACTGTCAAATTCCCTGGGGTATGGACTTGCTTTACTCATTCATAATTGCATGAAATATCAACCAAATTCAGTAATTTTGACATGTATGGATAGCTTATATCTGGCGCTACATGTTGCAATTATCGGCGGCTTCTTAGAGTTAACACTTGTGGAGAAAATGCAAACCTCGCAATGTTTATTTTCTTCCCGGCCACCATCTGTGTGCAGATTACCTTTTATTTATTGCTCCATGCCTGTCAAATTCCCTGGGGTATGGACTTGCTTTACTCATTCATAATTGCATGAAATATCAACCAAATTCAGTAATTTTGACATGTATGGATAGCTTAGATCTGGCGCTACATGTTGCAATTATCGGCGGCTTCTTAGAGTTAAAACTTGTGGAGAAAATTCAAACCTCGCAATGTTTATTTTCTTTCCGGCCAACATCTGTGTACATGTTACCGTCTATTTATTGCTCCATGCATGTCAAATTCCCTGGGGTATGGACTTGCTTTACTCATTCATAATTGCATGAAATATCAACCAAATTCAGTAATTTTGACATGTATGGATAGCTTAGATCTGGCGCTACATGTTGCAATTATCGGCGGCTTCTTAGAGTTAACACTTGTGGAGAAAATTCAAACCTCGCAATGTTTATTTTCTTCCCGGCCACCATCTGTGTGCAGATTACCTTTTATTTATTGCTCCATGCCTGTCAAATTCCCTGGGGTATGGACTTGCTTTACTCATTCATAATTGCATGAAATATCAACCAAATTCAGTAATTTTGACATGTATGGATAGCTTATATCTGGCGCTACATGTTGCAATTATCGGCGGCTTCTTAGAGTTAACACTTGTGGAGAAAATGCAAACCTCGCAATGTTTATTTTCTTCCCGGCCACCATCTGTGTGCAGATTACCTTTTATTTATTGCTCCATGCCTGTCAAATTCCCTGGGGTATGGACTTGCTTTACTCATTCATAATTGCATGAAATATCAACCAAATTCAGTAATTTTGACATGTATGGATAGCTTAGATCTGGCGCTACATGTTGCAATTATCGGCGGCTTCTTAGAGTTAACACTTGTGGAGAAAATTCAAACCTCGCAATGTTTATTTTCTTCCCGGCCACCATCTGTGTGCAGATTACCTTTTATTTATTGCTCCATGCCTGTCAAATTCCCTGGGGTATGGACTTGCTTTACTCATTCATAATTGCATGAAATATCAACCAAATTCAGTAATTTTGACATGTATGGATAGCTTAGATCTGGCGCTACATGTTGCAATTATCGGCGGCTTCTTAGAGTTAAAACTTGTGGAGAAAATTCAAACCTCGCAATGTTTATTTTCTTTCCGGCCAACATCTGTGTACATGTTACCGTCTATTTATTGCTCCATGCATGTCAAATTCCCTGGGGTATGGACTTGCTTTACTCATTCATAATTGCATGAAATATCAACCAAATTCAGTAATTTTGACATGTATGGATAGCTTAGATCTGGCGCTACATGTTGCAATTATCGGCGGCTTCTTAGAGTTAACACTTGTGGAGAAAATTCAAACCTCGCAATGTTTATTTTCTTCCCGGCCACCATCTGTGTGCAGATTACCTTTTATTTATTGCTCCATGCCTGTCAAATTCCCTGGGGTATGGACTTGCTTTACTCATTCATAATTGCATGAAATATCAACCAAATTCAGTAATTTTGACATGTATGGATAGCTTAGATCTGGCGCTACATGTTGCAATTATCGGCGGCTTCTTAGAGTTAAAACTTGTGGAGAAAATTCAAACCTCGCAATGTTTATTTTCTTTCCGGCCAACATCTGTGTACATGTTACCGTCTATTTATTGCTCCATGCATGTCAAATTCCCTGGGGTATGGACTTGCTTTACTCATTCATAATTGCATGAAATATCAACCAAATTCAGTAATTTTGACATGTATGGATAGCTTAGATCTGGCGCTACATGTTGCAATTATCGGCGGCTTCTTAGAGTTAACACTTGTGGAGAAAATTCAAACCTCGCAATGTTTATTTTCTTCCCGGCCACCATCTGTGTGCAGATTACCTTTTATTTATTGCTCCATGCCTGTCAAATTCCCTGGGGTATGACTTGCTTTACTCATTCATAATTGCATGAAATATCAACCAAATTCAGTAATTTTGACATGTATGGATAGCTTAGATCTGGCGCTACATGTTGCAATTATCGGCGGTTTCTTAGAGTTAACACTTGTGGAGAAAATTCAAACCTCGCAATGTTTATTTTCTTCCCGGCCACCATCTGTGTGCAGATTACCTTTTATTTATTGCTCCATGCCTGTCAAATTCCCTGGGGTATGGACTTGCTTTACTCATTCATAATTGCATGAAATATCAACCAAATTCAGTAATTTTGACATGTATGGATAGCTTATATCTGGCGCTACATGTTGCAATTATCGGCGGCTTCTTAGAGTTAACACTTGTGGAGAAAATGCAAACCTCGCAATGTTTATTTTCTTCCCGGCCACCATCTGTGTGCAGATTACCTTTTATTTATTGCTCCATGCCTGTCAAATTCCCTGGGGTATGGACTTGCTTTACTCATTCATAATTGCATGAAATATCAACCAAATTCAGTAATTTTGACATGTATGGATAGCTTAGATCTGGCGCTACATGTTGCAATTATCGGCGGCTTCTTAGAGTTAACACTTGTGGAGAAAATTCAAACCTCGCAATGTTTATTTTCTTCCCGGCCACCATCTGTGTGCAGATTACCTTTTATTTATTGCTCCATGACTGTCAAATTCCCTGGGGTATGGACTTGCTTTACTCATTCATAATTGCATGAAATATCAACCAAATTCAGTAATTTTGACATGTATGGATAGCTTATATCTGGCGCTACATGTTGCAATTATCGGCGGCTTCTTAGAGTTAACACTTGTGGAGAAAATGCAAACCTCGCAATGTTTATTTTCTTCCCGGCCACCATCTGTGTGCAGATTACCTTTTATTTATTGCTCCATGCCTGTCAAATTCCCTGGGGTATGGACTTGCTTTACTCATTCATAATTGCATGAAATATCAACCAAATTCAGTAATTTTGACATGTATGGATAGCTTAGATCTGGCGCTACATGTTGCAATTATCGGCGGCTTCTTAGAGTTAAAACTTGTGGAGAAAATTCAAACCTCGCAATGTTTATTTTCTTTCCGGCCAACATCTGTGTACATGTTACCGTCTATTTATTGCTCCATGCATGTCAAATTCCCTGGGGTATGGACTTGCTTTACTCATTCATAATTGCATGAAATATCAACCAAATTCAGTAATTTTGACATGTATGGATAGCTTAGATCTGGCGCTACATGTTGCAATTATCGGCGGCTTCTTAGAGTTAACACTTGTGGAGAAAATTCAAACCTCGCAATGTTTATTTTCTTCCCGGCCACCATCTGTGTGCAGATTACCTTTTATTTATTGCTCCATGCCTGTCAAATTCCCTGGGGTATGGACTTGCTTTACTCATTCATAATTGCATGAAATATCAACCAAATTCAGTAATTTTGACATGTATGGATAGCTTATATCTGGCGCTACATGTTGCAATTATCGGCGGCTTCTTAGAGTTAACACTTGTGGAGAAAATGCAAACCTCGCAATGTTTATTTTCTTCCCGGCCACCATCTGTGTGCAGATTACCTTTTATTTATTGCTCCATGCCTGTCAAATTCCCTGGGGTATGGACTTGCTTTACTCATTCATAATTGCATGAAATATCAACCAAATTCAGTAATTTTGACATGTATGGATAGCTTAGATCTGGCGCTACATGTTGCAATTATCGGCGGCTTCTTAGAGTTAACACTTGTGGAGAAAATTCAAACCTCGCAATGTTTATTTTCTTCCCGGCCACCATCTGTGTGCAGATTACCTTTTATTTATTGCTCCATGCCTGTCAAATTCCCTGGGGTATGGACTTGCTTTACTCATTCATAATTGCATGAAATATCAACCAAATTCAGTAATTTTGACATGTATGGATAGCTTAGATCTGGCGCTACATGTTGCAATTATCGGCGGCTTCTTAGAGTTAAAACTTGTGGAGAAAATTCAAACCTCGCAATGTTTATTTTCTTTCCGGCCAACATCTGTGTACATGTTACCGTCTATTTATTGCTCCATGCCTGTCAAATTCCCTGGGGTATGGACTTGCTTTACTCATTCATAATTGCATGAAATATCAACCAAATTCAGTAATTTTGACATGTATGGATAGCTTAGATCTGGCGCTACATGTTGCAATTATCGGCGGCTTCTTAGAGTTAACACTTGTAGAGAAAATTCAAACCTCGCAATGTTTATTTTCTTCCCGGCCACCATCTGTGTGCAGATTACCTTTTATTTATTGCTCCATGCCTGTCAAATTCCCTGGGGTATGACTTGCTTTACTCATTCATAATTGCATGAAATATCAACCAAATTCAGTAATTTTGACATGTATGGATAGCTTAGATCTGGCGCTACATGTTGCAATTATCGGCGGCTTCTTAGAGTTAACACTTGTAGAGAAAATTCAAACCTCGCAATGTTTATTTTCTTCCCGGCCACCATCTGTGTGCAGATTACCTTTTATTTATTGCTCCATGCCTGTCAAATTCCCTGGGGTATGGACTTGCTTTACTCATTCATAATTGCATGAAATATCAACCAAATTCAGTAATTTTGACATGTATGGATAGCTTAGATCTGGCGCTACATGTTGCAATTATCGGCGGCTTCTTAGAGTTAAAACTTGTGGAGAAAATTCAAACCTCGCAATGTTTATTTTCTTTCCGGCCAACATCTGTGTACATGTTACCTTCTATTTATTGCTCCATGCCTGTCAAATTCCCTGGGGTATGACTTGCTTTACTCATTCATAATTGCATGAAATATCAATCAAATTCAGTAATTTTGACATGTATGGATAGCTTAGATCTGGCGCTACATGTTGCAATTATCGGCGGCTTCTTAGAGTTAACACTTGTGGAGAAAATTCAAACCTCGCAATGTTTATTTTCTTCCCGGCCACCATCTGTGTGCAGATTACCTTTTATTTATTGCTCCATGCCTGTCAAATTCCCTGGGGTATGGACTTGCTTTACTCATTCATAATTGCATGAAATATCAACCAAATTCAGTAATTTTGACATGTATGGATAGCTTAGATCTGGCGCTACATGTTGCAATTATCGGCGGCTTCTTAGAGTTAACACTTGTGGAGAAAATTCAAACCTCGCAATGTTTATTTTCTTCCCGGCCACCATCTGTGTGCAGATTACCTTTTATTTATTGCTCCATGCCTGTCAAATTCCCTGGGGTATGGACTTGCTTTACTCATTCATAATTGCATGAAATATCAACCAAATTCAGTAATTTTGACATGTATGGATAGCTTAGATCTGGCGCTACATGTTGCAATTATCGGCGGCTTCTTAGAGTTAAAACTTGTGGAGAAAATTCAAACCTCGCAATGTTTATTTTCTTTCCGGCCAACATCTGTGTACATGTTACCGTCTATTTATTGCTTCATGCATGTCAAATTCCCTGGGGTATGGACTTGCTTTACTCATTCATAATTGCATGAAATATCAACCAAATTCAGTAATTTTGACATGTATGGATAGCTTAGATCTGGCGCTACATGTTGCAATTATCGGCGGCTTCTTAGAGTTAACACTTGTGGAGAAAATTCAAACCTCGCAATGTTTATTTTCTTCCCGGCCACCATCTGTGTGCAGATTACCTTTTATTTATTGCTCCATGCCTGTCAAATTCCCTGGGGTATGGACTTGCTTTACTCATTCATAATTGCATGAAATATCAACCAAATTCAGTAATTTTGACATGTATGGATAGCTTATATCTGGCGCTACATGTTGCAATTATCGGCGGCTTCTTAGAGTTAACACTTGTGGAGAAAATGCAAACCTCGCAATGTTTATTTTCTTCCCGGCCACCATCTGTGTGCAGATTACCTTTTATTTATTGCTCCATGCCTGTCAAATTCCCTGGGGTATGGACTTGCTTTACTCATTCATAATTGCATGAAATATCAACCAAATTCAGTAATTTTGACATGTATGGATAGCTTAGATCTGGCGCTACATGTTGCAATTATCGGCGGCTTCTTAGAGTTAACACTTGTGGAGAAAATTCAAACCTCGCAATGTTTATTTTCTTCCCGGCCACCATCTGTGTGCAGATTACCTTTTATTTATTGCTCCATGCCTGTCAAATTCCCTGGGGTATGGACTTGCTTTACTCATTCATAATTGCATGAAATATCAACCAAATTCAGTAATTTTGACATGTATGGATAGCTTAGATCTGGCGCTACATGTTGCAATTATCGGCGGCTTCTTAGAGTTAAAACTTGTGGAGAAAATTCAAACCTCGCAATGTTTATTTTCTTCCCGGCCACCATCTGTGTGCAGATTACCTTTTATTTATTGCTCCATGCCTGTCAAATTCCCTGGGGTATGGACTTGCTTTACTCATTCATAATTGCATGAAATATCAACCAAATTCAGTAATTTTGACATGTATGGATAGCTTAGATCTGGCGCTACATGTTGCAATTATCGGCGGCTTCTTAGAGTTAAAACTTGTGGAGAAAATTCAAACCTCGCAATGTTTATTTTCTTTCCGGCCAACATCTGTGTACATGTTACCGTCTATTTATTGCTCCATGCATGTCAAATTCCCTGGGGTATGGACTTGCTTTACTCATTCATAATTGCATGAAATATCAACCAAATTCAGTAATTTTGACATGTATGGATAGCTTAGATCTGGCGCTACATGTTGCAATTATCGGCGGCTTCTTAGAGTTAACACTTGTGGAGAAAATTCAAACCTCGCAATGTTTATTTTCTTCCCAGCCACCATCTGTGTACATGTTACCGTCTATTTATTGCTCCATGCATGTCAAATTCCCTGGGGTATGGACTTGCTTTACTCATTCATAATTGCATGAAATATCAACCAAATTCAGTAATTTTGACATGTATGGATAGCTTAGATCTGGCGCTACATGTTGCAATTATCGGCGGCTTCTTAGAGTTAACACTTGTGGAGAAAATTCAAACCTCGCAATGTTTATTTTCTTCCCAGCCACCATCTCTGTGCAGATTACCTTTTATTTATTGCTCCATGCCTGTCAAATTCCCTGGGGTATGACTTGCTTTACTCATTCATAATTGCATGAAATATCAACCAAATTCAGTAATTTTGACATGTATGGATAGCTTAGATCTGGCGCTACATGTTGCAATTATCGGCGGCTTCTTAGAGTTAAAACCTGTGGAGAAAATTCAAACCTCGCAATATTTATTTTCTTTCCGGCCAACATCTGTGTGCATATTACCTTCTATTTATTGCTCCATGCCTGTCAAATTCCCTGGGGTATGACTTGCTTTACTCATTCATAATTGCATGAAATATCAATCAAATTCAGTAATTTTGACATGTATGGATAGCTTAGATCTGGCGCTACATGTTGCAATTATCGGCGGCTTCTTAGAGTTAACACTTGTGGAGAAAATTCAAACCTCGCAATGTTTATTTTCTTCCCGGCCACCATCTGTGTGCAGATTACCTTTTATTTATTGCTCCATGCCTGTCAAATTCCCTGGGGTATGGACTTGCTTTACTCATTCATAATTGCATGAAATATCAACCAAATTCAGTAATTTTGACATGTATGGATAGCTTAGATCTGGCGCTACATGTTGCAATTATCGGCGGCTTCTTAGAGTTAACACTTGTGGAGAAAATTCAAACCTCGCAATGTTTATTTTCTTCCCGGCCACCATCTGTGTGCAGATTACCTTTTATTTATTGCTCCATGCCTGTCAAATTCCCTGGGGTATGGACTTGCTTTACTCATTCATAATTGCATGAAATATCAACCAAATTCAGTAATTTTGACATGTATGGATAGCTTAAATCTGGCGCTACATGTTGCAATTATCGGCGGCTTCTTAGAGTTAAAACTTGTGGAGAAAATTCAAACCTCGCAATGTTTATTTTCTTTCCGGCCAACATCTGTGTACATGTTACCGTCTATTTATTGCTTCATGCATGTCAAATTCCCTGGGGTATGGACTTGCTTTACTCATTCATAATTGCATGAAATATCAACCAAATTCAGTAATTTTGACATGTATGGATAGCTTAGATCTGGCGCTACATGTTGCAATTATCGGCGGCTTCTTAGAGTTAACACTTGTGGAGAAAATTCAAACCTCGCAATGTTTATTTTCTTCCCAGCCACCATCTCTGTGCAGATTACCTTTTATTTATTGCTCCATGCCTGTCAAATTCCCTGGGGTATGACTTGCTTTACTCATTCATAATTGCATGAAATATCAACCAAATTCAGTAATTTTGACATGTATGGATAGCTTATATCTGGCGCTACATGTTGCAATTATCGGCGGCTTCTTAGAGTTAAAACCTGTGGAGAAAATTCAAACCTCGCAATATTTATTTTCTTTCCGGCCAACATCTGTGTGCATATTACCTTCTATTTATTGCTCCATGCCTGTCAAATTCCCTGGGGTATGACTTGCTTTACTCATTCATAATTGCATGAAATATCAATCAAATTCAGTAATTTTGACATGTATGGATAGCTTAGATCTGGCGCTACATGTTGCAATTATCGGCGGCTTCTTAGAGTTAACACTTGTGGAGAAAATTCAAACCTCGCAATGTTTATTTTCTTCCCGGCCACCATCTGTGTGCAGATTACCTTTTATTTATTGCTCCATGCCTGTCAAATTCCCTGGGGTATGGACTTGCTTTACTCATTCATAATTGCATGAAATATCAACCAAATTCAGTAATTTTGACATGTATGGATAGCTTAGATCTGGCGCTACATGTTGCAATTATCGGCGGCTTCTTAGAGTTAACACTTGTGGAGAAAATTCAAACCTCGCAATGTTTATTTTCTTCCCGGCCACCATCTGTGTGCAGATTACCTTTTATTTATTGCTCCATGCCTGTCAAATTCCCTGGGGTATGGACTTGCTTTACTCATTCATAATTGCATGAAATATCAACCAAATTCAGTAATTTTGACATGTATGGATAGCTTAGATCTGGCGCTACATGTTGCAATTATCGGCGGCTTCTTAGAGTTAAAACTTGTGGAGAAAATTCAAACCTCGCAATGTTTATTTTCTTTCCGGCCAACATCTGTGTACATGTTACCGTCTATTTATTGCTTCATGCATGTCAAATTCCCTGGGGTATGGACTTGCTTTACTCATTCATAATTGCATGACATATCAACCAAATTCAGTAATTTTGACATGTATGGATAGCTTAGATCTGGCGCTACATGTTGCAATTATCGGCGGCTTCTTAGAGTTAACACTTGTGGAGAAAATTCAAACCTCGCAATGTTTATTTTCTTCCCGGCCACCATCTGTGTGCAGATTACCTTTTATTTATTGCTCCATGCCTGTCAAATTCCCTGGGGTATGGACTTGCTTTACTCATTCATAATTGCATGAAATATCAACCAAATTCAGTAATTTTGACATGTATGGATAGCTTATATCTGGCGCTACATGTTGCAATTATCGGCGGCTTCTTAGAGTTAACACTTGTGGAGAAAATGCAAACCTCGCAATGTTTATTTTCTTCCCGGCCACCATCTGTGTGCAGATTACCTTTTATTTATTGCTCCATGCCTGTCGAATTCCCTGGGGTATGGACTTGCTTTACTCATTCATAATTGCATGAAATATCAACCAAATTCAGTAATTTTGACATGTATGGATAGCTTAGATCTGGCGCTACATGTTGCAATTATCGGCGGCTTCTTAGAGTTAACACTTGTGGAGAAAATTCAAACCTCGCAATGTTTATTTTCTTCCCGGCCACCATCTGTGTGCAGATTACCTTTTATTTATTGCTCCATGCCTGTCAAATTCCCTGGGGTATGGACTTGCTTTACTCATTCATAATTGCATGAAATATCAACCAAATTCAGTAATTTTGACATGTATGGATAGCTTAGATCTGGCGCTACATGTTGCAATTATCGGCGGCTTCTTAGAGTTAAAACTTGTGGAGAAAATTCAAACCTCGCAATGTTTATTTTCTTCCCGGCCACCATCTGTGTGCAGATTACCTTTTATTTATTGCTCCATGCCTGTCAAATTCCCTGGGGTATGGACTTGCTTTACTCATTCATAATTGCATGAAATATCAACCAAATTCAGTAATTTTGACATGTATGGATAGCTTAGATCTGGCGCTACATGTTGCAATTATCGGCGGCTTCTTAGAGTTAAAACTTGTGGAGAAAATTCAAACCTCGCAATGTTTATTTTCTTTCCGGCCAACATCTGTGTACATGTTACCGTCTATTTATTGCTCCATGCATGTCAAATTCCCTGGGGTATGGACTTGCTTTACTCATTCATAATTGCATGAAATATCAACCAAATTCAGTAATTTTGACATGTATGGATAGCTTAGATCTGGCGCTACATGTTGCAATTATCGGCGGCTTCTTAGAGTTAACACTTGTGGAGAAAATTCAAACCTCGCAATGTTTATTTTCTTCCCAGCCACCATCTGTGTACATGTTACCGTCTATTTATTGCTCCATGCATGTCAAATTCCCTGGGGTATGGACTTGCTTTACTCATTCATAATTGCATGAAATATCAACCAAATTCAGTAATTTTGACATGTATGGATAGCTTAGATCTGGCGCTACATGTTGCAATTATCGGCGGCTTCTTAGAGTTAACACTTGTGGAGAAAATTCAAACCTCGCAATGTTTATTTTCTTCCCAGCCACCATCTCTGTGCAGATTACCTTTTATTTATTGCTCCATGCCTGTCAAATTCCCTGGGGTATGACTTGCTTTACTCATTCATAATTGCATGAAATATCAACCAAATTCAGTAATTTTGACATGTATGGATAGCTTAGATCTGGCGCTACATGTTGCAATTATCGGCGGCTTCTTAGAGTTAAAACCTGTGGAGAAAATTCAAACCTCGCAATATTTATTTTCTTTCCGGCCAACATCTGTGTGCATATTACCTTCTATTTATTGCTCCATGCCTGTCAAATTCCCTGGGGTATGACTTGCTTTACTCATTCATAATTGCATGAAATATCAATCAAATTCAGTAATTTTGACATGTATGGATAGCTTAGATCTGGCGCTACATGTTGCAATTATCGGCGGCTTCTTAGAGTTAACACTTGTGGAGAAAATTCAAACCTCGCAATGTTTATTTTCTTCCCGGCCACCATCTGTGTGCAGATTACCTTTTATTTATTGCTCCATGCCTGTCAAATTCCCTGGGGTATGGACTTGCTTTACTCATTCATAATTGCATGAAATATCAACCAAATTCAGTAATTTTGACATGTATGGATAGCTTAGATCTGGCGCTACATGTTGCAATTATCGGCGGCTTCTTAGAGTTAACACTTGTGGAGAAAATTCAAACCTCGCAATGTTTATTTTCTTCCCGGCCACCATCTGTGTGCAGATTACCTTTTATTTATTGCTCCATGCCTGTCAAATTCCCTGGGGTATGGACTTGCTTTACTCATTCATAATTGCATGAAATATCAACCAAATTCAGTAATTTTGACATGTATGGATAGCTTAGATCTGGCGCTACATGTTGCAATTATCGGCGGCTTCTTAGAGTTAAAACTTGTGGAGAAAATTCAAACCTCGCAATGTTTATTTTCTTTCCGGCCAACATCTGTGTACATGTTACCGTCTATTTATTGCTTCATGCATGTCAAATTCCCTGGGGTATGGACTTGCTTTACTCATTCATAATTGCATGAAATATCAACCAAATTCAGTAATTTTGACATGTATGGATAGCTTAGATCTGGCGCTACATGTTGCAATTATCGGCGGCTTCTTAGAGTTAACACTTGTGGAGAAAATTCAAACCTCGCAATGTTTATTTTCTTCCCGGCCACCATCTGTGTGCAGATTACCTTTTATTTATTGCTCCATGCCTGTCAAATTCCCTGGGGTATGGACTTGCTTTACTCATTCATAATTGCATGAAATATCAACCAAATTCAGTAATTTTGACATGTATGGATAGCTTAGATCTGGCGCTACATGTTGCAATTATCGGCGGCTTCTTAGAGTTAACACTTGTGGAGAAAATTCAAACCTCGCAATGTTTATTTTCTTCCCGGCCACCATCTGTGTGCAGATTACCTTTTATTTATTGCTCCATGCCTGTCAAATTCCCTGGGGTATGGACTTGCTTTACTCATTCATAATTGCATGAAATATCAACCAAATTCAGTAATTTTGACATGTATGGATAGCTTAGATCTGGCGCTACATGTTGCAATTATCGGCGGCTTCTTAGAGTTAAAACTTGTGGAGAAAATTCAAACCTCGCAATGTTTATTTTCTTTCCGGCCAACATCTGTGTACATGTTACCGTCTATTTATTGCTTCATGCATGTCAAATTCCCTGGGGTATGGACTTGCTTTACTCATTCATAATTGCATGAAATATCAACCAAATTCAGTAATTTTGACATGTATGGATAGCTTAGATCTGGCGCTACATGTTGCAATTATCGGCGGCTTCTTAGAGTTAACACTTGTGGAGAAAATTCAAACCTCGCAATGTTTATTTTCTTCCCGGCCACCATCTGTGTGCAGATTACCTTTTATTTATTGCTCCATGCCTGTCAAATTCCCTGGGGTATGGACTTGCTTTACTCATTCATAATTGCATGAAATATCAACCAAATTCAGTAATTTTGACATGTATGGATAGCTTATATCTGGCGCTACATGTTGCAATTATCGGCGGCTTCTTAGAGTTAACACTTGTGGAGAAAATGCAAACCTCGCAATGTTTATTTTCTTCCCGGCCACCATCTGTGTGCAGATTACCTTTTATTTATTGCTCCATGCCTGTCAAATTCCCTGGGGTATGGACTTGCTTTACTCATTCATAATTGCATGAAATATCAACCAAATTCAGTAATTTTGACATGTATGGATAGCTTAGATCTGGCGCTACATGTTGCAATTATCGGCGGCTTCTTAGAGTTAACACTTGTGGAGAAAATTCAAACCTCGCAATGTTTATTTTCTTCCCGGCCACCATCTGTGTGCAGATTACCTTTTATTTATTGCTCCATGCATGTCAAATTCCCTGGGGTATGGACTTGCTTTACTCATTCATAATTGCATGAAATATCAACCAAATTCAGTAATTTTGACATGTATGGATAGCTTAGATCTGGCGCTACATGTTGCAATTATCGGCGGCTTCTTAGAGTTAAAACTTGTGGAGAAAATTCAAACCTCGCAATGTTTATTTTCTTTCCGGCCAACATCTGTGTACATGTTACCGTCTATTTATTGCTCCATGCATGTCAAATTCCCTGGGGTATGGACTTGCTTTACTCATTCATAATTGCATGAAATATCAACCAAATTCAGTAATTTTGACATGCATGGATAGCTTAGATCTGGCGCTACATGTTGCAATTATCGGCGGCTTCTTAGAGTTAAAACTTGTGGAGAAAATTCAAACCTCGCAATATTTATTTTCTTTCCGGCCAACATCTGTGTGCATATTACCTTCTATTTATTGCTCCATGCCTGTCAAATTCCCTGGGGTATGACTTGCTTTACTCATTCATAATTGCATGAAATATCAATCAAATTCAGTAATTTTGACATGTATGGATAGCTTAGATCTGGCGCTACATGTTGCAATTATCGGCGGCTTCTTAGAGTTAACACTTGTGGAGAAAATTCAAACCTCGCAATGTTTATTTTCTTCCCGGCCACCATCTGTGTGCAGATTACCTTTTATTTATTGCTCCATGCCTGTCAAATTCCCTGGGGTATGGACTTGCTTTACTCATTCATAATTGCATGAAATATCAACCAAATTCAGTAATTTTGACATGTATGGATAGCTTAGATCTGGCGCTACATGTTGCAATTATCGGCGGCTTCTTAGAGTTAACACTTGTGGAGAAAATTCAAACCTCGCAATGTTTATTTTCTTCCCGGCCACCATCTGTGTGCAGATTACCTTTTATTTATTGCTCCATGCCTGTCAAATTCCCTGGGGTATGGACTTGCTTTACTCATTCATAATTGCATGAAATATCAACCAAATTCAGTAATTTTGACATGTATGGATAGCTTATATCTGGCGCTACATGTTGCAATTATCGGCGGCTTCTTAGAGTTACCACTTGTGGAGAAAATTCAAACCTCGCAATGTTTATTTTCTTTCCGGCCAACATCTGTGTACATGTTACCGTCTATTTATTGCTCCATGCATGTCAAATTCCCTGGGGTATGGACTTGCTTTACTCATTCATAATTGCATGAAATATCAACCAAATTCAGTAATTTTGACATGTATGGATAGCTTAGATCTGGCGCTACATGTTGCAATTATCGGCGGCTTCTTAGAGTTAACACTTGTGGAGAAAATTCAAACCTCGCAATGTTTATTTTCTTCCCAGCCACCATCTCTGTGCAGATTACCTTTTATTTATTGCTCCATGCCTGTCAAATTCCCTGGGGTATGACTTGCTTTACTCATTCATAATTGCATGAAATATCAACCAAATTCAGTAATTTTGACATGTATGGATAGCTTAGATCTGGCGCTACATGTTGCAATTATCGGCGGCTTCTTAGAGTTAAAACCTGTGGAGAAAATTCAAACCTCGCAATATTTATTTTCTTTCCGGCCAACATCTGTGTGCATATTACCTTCTATTTATTGCTCCATGCCTGTCAAATTCCCTGGGGTATGACTTGCTTTACTCATTCATAATTGCATGAAATATCAATCAAATTCAGTAATTTTGACATGTATGGATAGCTTAGATCTGGCGCTACATGTTGCAATTATCGGCGGCTTCTTAGAGTTAACACTTGTGGAGAAAATTCAAACCTCGCAATGTTTATTTTCTTCCCGGCCACCATCTGTGTGCAGATTACCTTTTATTTATTGCTCCATGCCTGTCAAATTCCCTGGGGTATGGACTTGCTTTACTCATTCATAATTGCATGAAATATCAACCAAATTCAGTAATTTTGACATGTATGGATAGCTTAGATCTGGCGCTACATGTTGCAATTATCGGCGGCTTCTTAGAGTTAACACTTGTGGAGAAAATTCAAACCTCGCAATGTTTATTTTCTTCCCGGCCACCATCTGTGTGCAGATTACCTTTTATTTATTGCTCCATGCCTGTCAAATTCCCTGGGGTATGGACTTGCTTTACTCATTCATAATTGCATGAAATATCAACCAAATTCAGTAATTTTGACATGTATGGATAGCTTAGATCTGGCGCTACATGTTGCAATTATCGGCGGCTTCTTAGAGTTAAAACTTGTGGAGAAAATTCAAACCTCGCAATGTTTATTTTCTTTCCGGCCAACATCTGTGTACATGTTACCGTCTATTTATTGCTTCATGCATGTCAAATTCCCTGGGGTATGGACTTGCTTTACTCATTCATAATTGCATGAAATATCAACCAAATTCAGTAATTTTGACATGTATGGATAGCTTAGATCTGGCGCTACATGTTGCAATTATCGGCGGCTTCTTAGAGTTAACACTTGTGGAGAAAATTCAAACCTCGCAATGTTTATTTTCTTCCCGGCCACCATCTGTGTGCAGATTACCTTTTATTTATTGCTCCATGCCTGTCAAATTCCCTGGGGTATGGACTTGCTTTACTCATTCATAATTGCATGAAATATCAACCAAATTCAGTAATTTTGACATGTATGGATAGCTTAGATCTGGCGCTACATGTTGCAATTATCGGCGGCTTCTTAGAGTTAAAACTTGTGGAGAAAATTCAAACCTCGCAATGTTTATTTTCTTCCCGGCCACCATCTGTGTGCAGATTACCTTTTATTTATTGCTCCATGCCTGTCAAATTCCCTGGGGTATGGACTTGCTTTACTCATTCATAATTGCATGAAATATCAACCAAATTCAGTAATTTTGACATGTATGGATAGCTTAGATCTGGCGCTACATGTTGCAATTATCGGCGGCTTCTTAGAGTTAAAACTTGTGGAGAAAATTCAAACCTCGCAATGTTTATTTTCTTTCCGGCCAACATCTGTGTACATGTTACCGTCTATTTATTGCTCCATGCATGTCAAATTCCCTGGGGTATGGACTTGCTTTACTCATTCATAATTGCATGAAATATCAACCAAATTCAGTAATTTTGACATGTATGGATAGCTTAGATCTGGCGCTACATGTTGCAATTATCGGCGGCTTCTTAGAGTTAACACTTGTGGAGAAAATGCAAACCTCGCAATGTTTATTTTCTTCCCGGCCACCATCTGTGTGCAGATTACCTTTTATTTATTGCTCCATGCCTGTCAAATTCCCTGGGGTATGGACTTGCTTTACTCATTCATAATTGCATGAAATATCAACCAAATTCAGTAATTTTGACATGTATGGATAGCTTAGATCTGGCGCTACATGTTGCAATTATCGGCGGCTTCTTAGAGTTAACACTTGTGGAGAAAATTCAAACCTCGCAATGTTTATTTTCTTCCCGGCCACCATCTGTGTGCAGATTACCTTTTATTTATTGCTCCATGCCTGTCAAATTCCCTGGGGTATGGACTTGCTTTACTCATTCATAATTGCATGAAATATCAACCAAATTCAGTAATTTTGACATGTATGGATAGCTTAGATCTGGCGCTACATGTTGCAATTATCGGCGGCTTCTTAGAGTTAAAACTTGTGGAGAAAATTCAAACCTCGCAATGTTTATTTTCTTCCCGGCCACCATCTGTGTGCAGATTACCTTTTATTTATTGCTCCATGCCTGTCAAATTCCCTGGGGTATGGACTTGCTTTACTCATTCATAATTGCATGAAATATCAACCAAATTCAGTAATTTTGACATGTATGGATAGCTTAGATCTGGCGCTACATGTTGCAATTATCGGCGGCTTCTTAGAGTTAAAACTTGTGGAGAAAATTCAAACCTCGCAATGTTTATTTTCTTTCCGGCCAACATCTGTGTACATGTTACCGTCTATTTATTGCTCCATGCATGTCAAATTCCCTGGGGTATGGACTTGCTTTACTCATTCATAATTGCATGAAATATCAACCAAATTCAGTAATTTTGACATGTATGGATAGCTTAGATCTGGCGCTACATGTTGCAATTATCGGCGGCTTCTTAGAGTTAACACTTGTGGAGAAAATTCAAACCTCGCAATGTTTATTTTCTTCCCAGCCACCATCTGTGTACATGTTACCGTCTATTTATTGCTCCATGCATGTCAAATTCCCTGGGGTATGGACTTGCTTTACTCATTCATAATTGCATGAAATATCAACCAAATTCAGTAATTTTGACATGTATGGATAGCTTAGATCTGGCGCTACATGTTGCAATTATCGGCGGCTTCTTAGAGTTAAAACCTGTGGAGAAAATTCAAACCTCGCAATATTTATTTTCTTTCCGGCCAACATCTGTGTGCATATTACCTTCTATTTATTGCTCCATGCCTGTCAAATTCCCTGGGGTATGACTTGCTTTACTCATTCATAATTGCATGAAATATCAATCAAATTCAGTAATTTTGACATGTATGGATAGCTTAGATCTGGCGCTACATGTTGCAATTATCGGCGGCTTCTTAGAGTTAACACTTGTGGAGAAAATTCAAACCTCGCAATGTTTATTTTCTTCCCGGCCACCATCTGTGTGCAGATTACCTTTTATTTATTGCTCCATGCCTGTCAAATTCCCTGGGGTATGGACTTGCTTTACTCATTCATAATTGCATGAAATATCAACCAAATTCAGTAATTTTGACATGTATGGATAGCTTAGATCTGGCGCTACATGTTGCAATTATCGGCGGCTTCTTAGAGTTAACACTTGTGGAGAAAATTCAAACCTCGCAATGTTTATTTTCTTCCCGGCCACCATCTGTGTGCAGATTACCTTTTATTTATTGCTGAATTTGGTTGATATTTCATGCAATTATGAATGAGTAAAGCAAGTCCATACCCCAGGGAATTTGACAGGCATGGAGCAATAAATAAAAGGTAATCTGCACACAGATGGTGGCCGGGAAGAAAATAAACATTGCGAGGTTTGAATTTTCTCCACAAGTGTTAACTCTAAGAAGCCGCCGATAATTGCAACATGTAGCGCCAGATCTAAGCTATCCATACATGTCAAAATTACTGCATTTGGTTGATATTTCATGCAATTATGAATGAGTAAAGCAAGTCCATACCCCAGGGAATTTGACAGGCATGGAGCAATAAATAGACGGTAACATGTACACAGATGTTGGCCGGAAAGAAAATAAACATTGCGAGGTTTGAATTTTCTCCACAAGTTTTAACTCTAAGAAGCCGCCGATAATTGCAACATGTAGCGCCAGATCTAAGCTATTCATACATGTCAAAATTACTGAATTTGGTTGATATTTCATGCAATTATGAATGAGTAAAGCAAGTCCATACCCCAGGGAATTTGACAGGCATGGAGCAATAAATAAAAGGTAATCTGCACACAGATGGTGGCCGGGAAGAAAATAAACATTGCGAGGTTTGAATTTTCTCCACAAGTGTTAACTCTAAGAAGCCGCCGATAATTGCAACATGTAGCGCCAGATCTAAGCTATCCATACATGTCAAAATTACTGCATTTGGTTGATATTTCATGCAATTATGAATGAGTAAAGCAAGTCCATACCCCAGGGAATTTGACATGCATGGAGCAATAAATAAAAGGTAATCTGCACACAGATGGTGGCCGGGAAGAAAATAAACATTGCGAGGTTTGAATTTTCTCCACAAGTGTTATGTCTAAGAAGCCGCCGATAATTGCAACATGTAGCGCCAGATCTAGGCTATCCATACATGTCAAAATTACTGAATTTGGTTGATATTTCATGCAATTATGAATGAGTAAAGCAAGTCCATACCCCAGGGAATTTGACAGGCATGGAGCAATAAATAAAAGGTAATCTGCACACAGATGGTTGGCCGGGAAGAAAATAAACATTGCGAGGTTTGCATTTTCTCCACAAGTGTTAACTCTAAGAAGCCGCCGATAATTGCAACATGTAGCGCCAGATCTAAGCTATCCATACATGTCAAAATTACTGAATTTGGTTGATATTTCATGCAATTATGAATGAGTAAAGCAAGTCCATACCCCAGGGAATTTGACAGGCATGGAGCAATAAATAAAAGGTAATCTGCACACAGATGGTGGCCGGGAAGAAAATAAACATTGCGAGGTTTGAATTTTCTCCACAAGTGTTAACTCTAAGAAGCCGCCGATAATTGCAACATGTAGCGCCAGATCTAAGCTATTCATACATGTCAAAATTACTGAATTTGGTTGATATTTCATGCAATTATGAATGAGTAAAGCAAGTCCATACCCCATGGAATTTGACAGGCATGGAGCAATAAATAAAAGGTAATCTGCACACAGATGGTGGCCGGGAAGAAAATAAACATTGGGAGGTTTGAATTTTCTCCACAAGTGTTAACTCTAAGAAGCCGCCGATAATTGCAACATGTAGCGCCAGATCTAAGCTATCCATACATGTCAAAATTACTGCATTTGGTTGATATTTCATGCAATTATGAATGAGTAAAGCAAGTCCATACCCCAGGGAATTTGACAGGCATGGAGCAATAAATAAAAGGTAATCTGCACACAGATGGTGGCCGGGAAGAAAATAAACATTGCGAGGTTTGAATTTTCTCCACAAGTGTTAACTCTAAGAAGCCGCCGATAATTGCAACATGTAGCGCCAGATCTAAGCTATCCATACATGTCAAAATTACTGCATTTGGTTGATATTTCATGCAATTATGAATGAGTAAAGCAAGTCCATACCCCAGGGAATTTGACAGGCATGGAGCAATAAATAGACGGTAACATGTACACAGATGTTGGCCGGAAAGAAAATAAACATTGCGAGGTTTGAATTTTCTCCACAAGTGTTAACTCTAAGAAGCCGCCGATAATTGCAACATGTAGCGCCAGATCTAAGCTATCCATACATGTCAAAATTACTGAATTTGGTTGATATTTCATGCAATTATGAATGAGTAAAGCAAGTCCATACCCCAGGGAATTTGACAGTCATGGAGCAATAAATAAAAGGTAATCTGCACACAGATGGTGGCCGGGAAGAACATAAACATTGCGAGGTTTGAATTTTCTCCACAAGTGTTAACTCTAAGAAGCCGCCGATAATTGCAACATGTAGCGCCAGATCTAAGCTATCCATACATGTCAAAATTACTGAATTTGATTGATATTTCATGCAATTATGAATGAGTAAAGCATGTCATACCCCAGGGAATTTGACAGGCATGGAGCAATAAATAGAAGGTAACATGTACACAGATGTTGGCCGGAAAGAAAATAAATATTGCGAGGTTTGAATTTTCTCCACAAGTGTTAAGTCTAAGAAGCCGCCGATAATTGCAACATGTAGCGCCAGATCTAAGCTATCCATACATGTCAAAATTACTGAATTTGGTTGATATTTCATGCAATTATGAATGAGTAAAGCAAGTCCATACCCCAGGGAATTTGACAGGCATGGAGCAATAAATAAAAGGTAATCTGCACACAGATGGTGGCCGGGAAGAAAATAAACATTGCGATGTTTGAATTTTCTCCACAAGTGTTAACTCTAAGAAGCCGCCGATAATTGCAACATGTAGCGCCAGATCTAAGCTATCCATACATGTCAAAATTACTGAATTTGGTTGATATTTCATGCAATTATGAATGAGTAAAGCAAGTCCATACCCCAGGGAATTTGACATGCATGGAGCAATAAATAGACGGTAACATGTACACAGATGTTGGCCTGAAAGAAAATAAATATTGCGAGGTTTGAATTTTCTCCACAAGTTTTAACTCTAAGAAGCCGCCGATAATTGCAACATGTAGCGCCAGATCTAAGCTATCTATACATGTCAAAATTACTGAATTTGGTTGATATTTCATGCAATTATGAATGAGTAAAGCAAGTCCATACCCCAGGGAATTTGACAGGCATGGAGCAATAAATAAAAGGTAATCTGCACACAGATGGTGGCCGGGAAGAAAATAAACATTGCGAGGTTTGAATTTTCTCCACAAGTGTTAACTCTAAGAAGCCGCCGATAATTGCAACATGTAGCGCCAGATCTAAGCTATCCATACATGTCAAAATTACTGAATTTGGTTGATATTTCATGCAATTATGAATGAGTAAAGCAAGTCCATACCCCAGGGAATTTGACATGCATGGAGCAATAAATAAAAGGTAATCTGCACACAGATGGTGGCCGGGAAGAAAATAAACATTGCGAGGTTTGAATTTTCTCCACAAGTGTTAACTCTAAGAAGCCGCCGATAATTGCAACATGTAGCGCCAGATCTAAGCTATCCATACATGTCAAAATTACTGCATTTGGTTGATATTTCATGCAATTATGAATGAGTAAAGCAAGTCCATACCCCAGGGAATTTGACATGCATGGAGCAATAAATAAAAGGTAATCTGCACACAGATGGTGGCCGGGAAGAAAATAAACATTGCGAGGTTTGAATTTTCTCCACAAGTGTTAAGTCTAAGAAGCCGCCGATAATTGCAACATGTAGCGCCAGATCTAAGCTATCCATACATGTCAAAATTACTGAATTTGGTTGATATTTCATGCAATTATGAATGAGTAAAGCAAGTCCATACCCCAGGGAATTTGACAGGCATGGAGCAATAAATAAAAGGTAATCTGCACACAGATGGTTGGCCGGGAAGAAAATAAACATTGCGAGGTTTGCATTTTCTCCACAAGTGTTAACTCTAAGAAGCCGCCGATAATTGCAACATGTAGCGCCAGATCTAAGCTATCCATACATGTCAAAATTACTGAATTTGGTTGATATTTCATGCAATTATGAATGAGTAAAGCAAGTCCATACCCCAGGGAATTTGACAGGCATGGAGCAATAAATAAAAGGTAATCTGCACACAGATGTTGGCCGGAAAGAAAATAAACATTGCGAGGTTTGAATTTTCTCCACAAGTGTTAACTCTAAGAAGCCGCCGATAATTGCAACATGTAGCGCCAGATCTAAGCTATCCATACATGTCAAAATTACTGAATTTGGTTGATATTTCATGCAATTATGAATGAGTAAAGCAAGTCCATACCCCAGGGAATTTGACAGTCATGGAGCAATAAATAAAAGGTAATCTGCACACAGATGGTGGCCGGGAAGAACATAAACATTGCGAGGTTTGAATTTTCTCCACAAGTGTTAACTCTAAGAAGCCGCCGATAATTGCAACATGTAGCGCCAGATCTAAGCTATCCATACATGTCAAAATTACTGAATTTGATTGATATTTCATGCAATTATGAATGAGTAAAGCAAGTCCATACCCCAGGGAATTTGACATGCATGGAGCAATAAATAGACGGTAACATGTACACAGATGTTGTCCGGAAAGAAAATAAACATTGCGAGGTTTGAATTTTCTCCACAAGTTTTAACTCTAAGAAGCCGCCGATAATTGCAACATGTAGCGCCAGATCTAAGCTATCCATACATGTCAAAATTACTGAATTTGATTGATATTTCATGCAATTATGAATGAGTAAAGCATGTCATACCCCAGGGAATTTGACAGGCATGGAGCAATAAATAGAAGGTAACATGTACACAGATGTTGGCCGGAAAGAAAATAAATATTGCGAGGTTTGAATTTTCTCCACAAGTGTTAAGTCTAAGAAGCCGCCGATAATTGCAACATGTAGCGCCAGATCTAAGCTATCCATACATGTCAAAATTACTGAATTTGGTTGATATTTCATGCAATTATGAATGAGTAAAGCAAGTCCATACCCCAGGGAATTTGACAGGCATGGAGCAATAAATAAAAGGTAATCTGCACACAGATGGTGGCCGGGAAGAAAATAAACATTGCGATGTTTGAATTTTCTCCACAAGTGTTAACTCTAAGAAGCCGCCGATAATTGCAACATGTAGCGCCAGATCTAAGCTATCCATACATGTCAAAATTACTGAATTTGGTTGATATTTCATGCAATTATGAATGAGTAAAGCAAGTCCATACCCCAGGGAATTTGACATGCATGGAGCAATAAATAGACGGTAACATGTACACAGATGTTGGCCTGAAAGAAAATAAATATTGCGAGGTTTGAATTTTCTCCACAAGTTTTAACTCTAAGAAGCCGCCGATAATTGCAACATGTAGCGCCAGATCTAAGCTATCTATACATGTCAAAATTACTGAATTTGGTTGATATTTCATGCAATTATGAATGAGTAAAGCAAGTCCATACCCCAGGGAATTTGACAGGCATGGAGCAATAAATAAAAGGTAATCTGCACACAGATGGTGGCCGGGAAGAAAATAAACATTGCGAGGTTTGAATTTTCTCCACAAGTGTTAACTCTAAGAAGCCGCCGATAATTGCAACATGTAGCGCCAGATCTAAGCTATCCATACATGTCAAAATTACTGAATTTGGTTGATATTTCATGCAATTATGAATGAGTAAAGCAAGTCCATACCCCAGGGAATTTGACATGCATGGAGCAATAAATAAAAGGTAATCTGCACACAGATGGTTGGCCGGGAAGAAAATAAACATTGCGAGGTTTGCATTTTCTCCACAAGTGTTAACTCTAAGAAGCCGCCGATAATTGCAACATGTAGCGCCAGATCTAAGCTATCCATACATGTCAAAATTACTGAATTTGGTTGATATTTCATGCAATTATGAATGAGTAAAGCAAGTCCATACCCCAGGGAATTTGACAGGCATGGAGCAATAAATAAAAGGTAATCTGCACACAGATGGTGGCCGGGAAGAAAATAAACATTGCGAGGTTTGAATTTTCTCCACAAGTGTTAACTCTAAGAAGCCGCCGATAATTGCAACATGTAGCGCCAGATCTAAGCTATTCATACATGTCAAAATTACTGAATTTGGTTGATATTTCATGCAATTATGAATGAGTAAAGCAAGTCCATACCCCATGGAATTTGACAGGCATGGAGCAATAAATAAAAGGTAATCTGCACACAGATGGTGGCCGGGAAGAAAATAAACATTGGGAGGTTTGAATTTTCTCCACAAGTGTTAACTCTAAGAAGCCGCCGATAATTGCAACATGTAGCGCCAGATCTAAGCTATCCATACATGTCAAAATTACTGCATTTGGTTGATATTTCATGCAATTATGAATGAGTAAAGCAAGTCCATACCCCAGGGAATTTGACAGGCATGGAGCAATAAATAAAAGGTAATCTGCACACAGATGGTGGCCGGGAAGAAAATAAACATTGCGAGGTTTGAATTTTCTCCACAAGTGTTAACTCTAAGAAGCCGCCGATAATTGCAACATGTAGCGCCAGATCTAAGCTATCCATACATGTCAAAATTACTGCATTTGGTTGATATTTCATGCAATTATGAATGAGTAAAGCAAGTCCATACCCCAGGGAATTTGACAGGCATGGAGCAATAAATAGACGGTAACATGTACACAGATGTTGGCCGGAAAGAAAATAAACATTGCGAGGTTTGAATTTTCTCCACAAGTGTTAACTCTAAGAAGCCGCCGATAATTGCAACATGTAGCGCCAGATCTAAGCTATCCATACATGTCAAAATTACTGCATTTGGTTGATATTTCATGCAATTATGAATGAGTAAAGCAAGTCCATACCCCAGGGAATTTGACATGCATGGAGCAATAAATAAAAGGTAATCTGCACACAGATGGTGGCCGGGAAGAAAATAAACATTGCGAGGTTTGAATTTTCTCCACAAGTGTTAAGTCTAAGAAGCCGCCGATAATTGCAACATGTAGCGCCAGATCTAAGCTATCCATACATGTCAAAATTACTGAATTTGGTTGATATTTCATGCAATTATGAATGAGTAAAGCAAGTCCATACCCCAGGGAATTTGACAGGCATGGAGCAATAAATAAAAGGTAATCTGCACACAGATGGTTGGCCGGGAAGAAAATAAACATTGCGAGGTTTGCATTTTCTCCACAAGTGTTAACTCTAAGAAGCCGCCGATAATTGCAACATGTAGCGCCAGATCTAAGCTATCCATACATGTCAAAATTACTGAATTTGGTTGATATTTCATGCAATTATGAATGAGTAAAGCAAGTCCATACCCCAGGGAATTTGACAGGCATGGAGCAATAAATAAAAGGTAATCTGCACACAGATGGTGGCCGGGAAGAAAATAAACATTGCGAGGTTTGAATTTTCTCCACAAGTGTTAACTCTAAGAAGCCGCCGATAATTGCAACATGTAGCGCCAGATCTAAGCTATTCATACATGTCAAAATTACTGAATTTGGTTGATATTTCATGCAATTATGAATGAGTAAAGCAAGTCCATACCCCATGGAATTTGACAGGCATGGAGCAATAAATAAAAGGTAATCTGCACACAGATGGTGGCCGGGAAGAAAATAAACATTGGGAGGTTTGAATTTTCTCCACAAGTGTTAACTCTAAGAAGCCGCCGATAATTGCAACATGTAGCGCCAGATCTAAGCTATCCATACATGTCAAAATTACTGCATTTGGTTGATATTTCATGCAATTATGAATGAGTAAAGCAAGTCCATACCCCAGGGAATTTGACAGGCATGGAGCAATGAATAAAAGGTAATCTGCACACAGATGGTGGCCGGGAAGAAAATAAACATTGCGAGGTTTGCATTTTCTCCACAAGTGTTAACTCTAAGAAGCCGCCGATAATTGCAACATGTAGCGCCAGATTTAAGCTATCCATACATGTCAAAATTACTGAATTTGGTTGATATTTCATGCAATTATGAATGAGTAAAGCAAGTCCATACCCCAGGGAATTTGACAGTCATGGAGCAATAAATAAAAGGTAATCTGCACACAGATGGTGGCCGGGAAGAAAATAAACATTGCGAGGTTTGCATTTTCTCCACAAGTGTTAACTCTAAGAAGCCGCCGATAATTGCAACATGTAGCGCCAGATCTAAGCTATCCATACATGTCAAAATTACTGAATTTGGTTGATATTTCATGCAATTATGAATGAGTAAAGCAAGTCCATACCCCAGGGAATTTGACAGTCATGGAGCAATAAATAAAAGGTAATCTGCGCACAGATGGTGGCCGGGAAGAACATAAACATTGCGAGGTTTGAATTTTCTCCACAAGTGTTAACTCTAAGAAGCCGCCGATAATTGCAACATGTAGCGCCAGATCTAAGCTATCCATACATGTCAAAATTACTGAATTTGGTTGATATTTCATGCAATTATGAATGAGTAAAGCAAGTCCATACCCCAGGGAATTTGACAGGCATGGAGCAATAAATAAAAGGTAATCTGCACACAGATGGTGGCCGGGAAGAAAATAAACATTGCGAGGTTTGAATTTTCTCCACAAGTTTTAACTCTAAGAAGCCGCCGATAATTGCAACATGTAGCGCCAGATCTAAGCTATCCATACATGTCAAAATTACTGCATTTGGTTGATATTTCATGCAATTATGAATGAGTAAAGCAAGTCCATACCCCAGGGAATTTGACAGGCATGGAGCAATAAATAGACGGTAACATGTACACAGATGTTGGCCGGAAAGAAAATAAACATTGCGAGGTTTGAATTTTCTCCACAAGTTTTAACTCTAAGAAGCCGCCGATAATTGCAACATGTAGCGCCAGATCTAAGCTATTCATACATGTCAAAATTACTGAATTTGGTTGATATTTCATGCAATTATGAATGAGTAAAGCAAGTCCATACCCCAGGGAATTTGACAGGCATGGAGCAATAAATAAAAGGTAATCTGCACACAGATGGTGGCCGGGAAGAAAATAAACATTGCGAGGTTTGAATTTTCTCCACAAGTGTTAACTCTAAGAAGCCGCCGATAATTGCAACATGTAGCGCCAGATCTAAGCTATCCATACATGTCAAAATTACTGCATTTGGTTGATATTTCATGCAATTATGAATGAGTAAAGCAAGTCCATACCCCAGGGAATTTGACATGCATGGAGCAATAAATAAAAGGTAATCTGCACACAGATGGTGGCCGGGAAGAAAATAAACATTGCGAGGTTTGAATTTTCTCCACAAGTGTTAAGTCTAAGAAGCCGCCGATAATTGCAACATGTAGCGCCAGATCTAAGCTATCCATACATGTCAAAATTACTGAATTTGGTTGATATTTCATGCAATTATGAATGAGTAAAGCAAGTCCATACCCCAGGGAATTTGACAGGCATGGAGCAATAAATAAAAGGTAATCTGCACACAGATGGTTGGCCGGGAAGAAAATAAACATTGCGAGGTTTGCATTTTCTCCACAAGTGTTAACTCTAAGAAGCCGCCGATAATTGCAACATGTAGCGCCAGATCTAAGCTATCCATACATGTCAAAATTACTGAATTTGGTTGATATTTCATGCAATTATGAATGAGTAAAGCAAGTCCATACCCCAGGGAATTTGACAGGCATGGAGCAATAAATAAAAGGTAATCTGCACACAGATGGTGGCCGGGAAGAAAATAAACATTGCGAGGTTTGAATTTTCTCCACAAGTGTTAACTCTAAGAAGCCGCCGATAATTGCAACATGTAGCGCCAGATCTAAGCTATTCATACATGTCAAAATTACTGAATTTGGTTGATATTTCATGCAATTATGAATGAGTAAAGCAAGTCCATACCCCATGGAATTTGACAGGCATGGAGCAATAAATAAAAGGTAATCTGCACACAGATGGTGGCCGGGAAGAAAATAAACATTGGGAGGTTTGAATTTTCTCCACAAGTGTTAACTCTAAGAAGCCGCCGATAATTGCAACATGTAGCGCCAGATCTAAGCTATCCATACATGTCAAAATTACTGCATTTGGTTGATATTTCATGCAATTATGAATGAGTAAAGCAAGTCCATACCCCAGGGAATTTGACAGGCATGGAGCAATGAATAAAAGGTAATCTGCACACAGATGGTGGCCGGGAAGAAAATAAACATTGCGAGGTTTGCATTTTCTCCACAAGTGTTAACTCTAAGAAGCCGCCGATAATTGCAACATGTAGCGCCAGATTTAAGCTATCCATACATGTCAAAATTACTGAATTTGGTTGATATTTCATGCAATTATGAATGAGTAAAGCAAGTCCATACCCCAGGGAATTTGACAGTCATGGAGCAATAAATAAAAGGTAATCTGCACACAGATGGTGGCCGGGAAGAAAATAAACATTGCGAGGTTTGCATTTTCTCCACAAGTGTTAACTCTAAGAAGCCGCCGATAATTGCAACATGTAGCGCCAGATCTAAGCTATCCATACATGTCAAAATTACTGAATTTGGTTGATATTTCATGCAATTATGAATGAGTAAAGCAAGTCCATACCCCAGGGAATTTGACAGTCATGGAGCAATAAATAAAAGGTAATCTGCACACAGATGGTGGCCGGGAAGAACATAAACATTGCGAGGTTTGAATTTTCTCCACAAGTGTTAACTCTAAGAAGCCGCCGATAATTGCAACATGTAGCGCCAGATCTAAGCTATCCATACATGTCAAAATTACTGAATTTGGTTGATATTTCATGCAATTATGAATGAGTAAAGCAAGTCCATACCCCAGGGAATTTGACAGGCATGGAGCAATAAATAAAAGGTAATCTGCACACAGATGGTGGCCGGGAAGAAAATAAACATTGCGAGGTTTGAATTTTCTCCACAAGTGTTAACTCTAAGAAGCCGCCGATAATTGCAACATGTAGCGCCAGATCTAAGCTATCCATACATGTCAAAATTACTGAATTTGGTTGATATTTCATGCAATTATGAATGAGTAAAGCAAGTCCATACCCCAGGGAATTTGACAGTCATGGAGCAATAAATAAAAGGTAATCTGCACACAGATGGTGGCCGGGAAGAAAATAAACATTGCGAGGTTTGCATTTTCTCCACAAGTGTTAACTCTAAGAAGCCGCCGATAATTGCAACATGTAGCGCCAGATCTAAGCTATCCATACATGTCAAAATTACTGAATTTGGTTGATATTTCATGCAATTATGAATGAGTAAAGCAAGTCCATACCCCAGGGAATTTGACAGTCATGGAGCAATAAATAAAAGGTAATCTGCACACAGATGGTGGCCGGGAAGAACATAAACATTGCGAGGTTTGAATTTTCTCCACAAGTGTTAACTCTAAGAAGCCGCCGATAATTGCAACATGTAGCGCCAGATCTAAGCTATCCATACATGTCAAAATTACTGAATTTGGTTGATATTTCATGCAATTATGAATGAGTAAAGCAAGTCCATACCCCAGGGAATTTGACAGGCATGGAGCAATAAATAAAAGGTAATCTGCACACAGATGGTGGCCGGGAAGAAAATAAACATTGCGAGGTTTGAATTTTCTCCACAAGTGTTAACTCTAAGAAGCCGCCGATAATTGCAACATGTAGCGCCAGATCTAAGCTATCCATACATGTCAAAATTACTGAATTTGATTGATATTTCATGCAATTATGAATGAGTAAAGCAAGTCATACCCCAGGGAATTTGACAGGCATGGAGCAATAAATAGAAGGTAATATGCACACAGATGTTGGCCGGAAAGAAAATAAATATTGCGAGGTTTGAATTTTCTCCACAAGTTTTAACTCTAAGAAGCCGCCGATAATTGCAACATGTAGCGCCAGATCTAAGCTATCCATACATGTCAAAATTACTGAATTTGGTTGATATTTCATGCAATTATGAATGAGTAAAGCAAGTCATACCCCAGGGAATTTGACAGGCATGGAGCAATAAATAAAAGGTAATCTGCACACAGATGGTGGCCGGGAAGAAAATAAACATTGCGAGGTTTGAATTTTCTCCACAAGTGTTAACTCTAAGAAGCCGCCGATAATTGCAACATGTAGCGCCAGATCTAAGCTATCCATACATGTCAAAATTACTGAATTTGGTTGATATTTCATGCAATTATGAATGAGTAAAGCAAGTCCATACCCCAGGGAATTTGACATGCATGGAGCAATAAATAGACGGTAACATGTACACAGATGTTGGCCGGAAAGAAAATAAACATTGCGAGGTTTGAATTTTCTCCACAAGTTTTAACTCTAAGAAGCCGCCGATAATTGCAACATGTAGCGCCAGATCTAAGCTATCCATACATGTCAAAATTACTGAATTTGGTTGATATTTCATGCAATTATGAATGAGTAAAGCAAGTCCATACCCCAGGGAATTTGACAGGCATGGAGCAATAAATAAAAGGTAATCTGCACACAGATGGTGGCCGGGAAGAAAATAAACATTGCGAGGTTTGAATTTTCTCCACAAGTGTTAACTCTAAGAAGCCGCCGATAATTGCAACATGTAGCGCCAGATCTAAGCTATCCATACATGTCAAAATTACTGAATTTGATTGATATTTCATGCAATTATGAATGAGTAAAGCAAGTCATACCCCAGGGAATTTGACAGGCATGGAGCAATAAATAGAAGGTAATATGCACACAGATGTTGGCCGGAAAGAAAATAAATATTGCGAGGTTTGAATTTTCTCCACAAGTTTTAACTCTAAGAAGCCGCCGATAATTGCAACATGTAGCGCCAGATCTAAGCTATCCATACATGTCAAAATTACTGAATTTGGTTGATATTTCATGCAATTATGAATGAGTAAAGCAAGTCATACCCCAGGGAATTTGACAGGCATGGAGCAATAAATAAAAGGTAATCTGCACACAGATGGTGGCCGGGAAGAAAATAAACATTGCGAGGTTTGAATTTTCTCCACAAGTGTTAACTCTAAGAAGCCGCCGATAATTGCAACATGTAGCGCCAGATCTAAGCTATCCATACATGTCAAAATTACTGAATTTGGTTGATATTTCATGCAATTATGAATGAGTAAAGCAAGTCCATACCCCAGGGAATTTGACATGCATGGAGCAATAAATAGACGGTAACATGTACACAGATGTTGGCCGGAAAGAAAATAAACATTGCGAGGTTTGAATTTTCTCCACAAGTTTTAACTCTAAGAAGCCGCCGATAATTGCAACATGTAGCGCCAGATCTAAGCTATCCATACATGTCAAAATTACTGAATTTGGTTGATATTTCATGCAATTATGAATGAGTAAAGCAAGTCCATACCCCAGGGAATTTGACAGGCATGGAGCAATAAATAAAAGGTAATCTGCACACAGATGGTGGCCGGGAAGAAAATAAACATTGCGAGGTTTGAATTTTCTCCACAAGTGTTAACTCTAAGAAGCCGCCGATAATTGCAACATGTAGCGCCAGATCTAAGCTATCCATACATGTCAAAATTACTGAATTTGGTTGATATTTCATGCAATTATGAATGAGTAAAGCAAGTCCATACCCCAGGGAATTTGACATGCATGGAGCAATAAATAGACGGTAACATGTACACAGATGTTGGCCGGAAAGAAAATAAACATTGCGAGGTTTGAATTTTCTCCACAAGTTTTAACTCTAAGAAGCCGCCGATAATTGCAACATGTAGCGCCAGATCTAAGCTATCCATACATGTCAAAATTACTGAATTTGGTTGATATTTCATGCAATTATGAATGAGTAAAGCAAGTCATACCCCAGGGAATTTGACAGGCATGGAGCAATAAATAAAAGGTAATCTGCACACAGATGGTGGCCGGGAAGAAAATAAACATTGCGAGGTTTGAATTTTCTCTACAAGTGTTAACTCTAAGAAGCCGCCGATAATTGCAACATGTAGCGCCAGATCTAAGCTATCCATACATGTCAACATTACTGAATTTGGTTGATATTTCATGCAATTATGAATGAGTAAAGCAAGTCCATACCCCAGGGAATTTGACAGGCATGGAGCAATAAATAAAAGGTAATCTGCACACAGATGGTGGCCGGGAAGAAAATAAATATTGCGAGGTTTGAATTTTCTCCACAAGTTTTAACTCTAAGAAGCCGCCGATAATTGCAACATGTAGCGCCAGATCTAAGCTATCCATACATGTCAAAATTACTGAATTTGGTTGATATTTCATGCAATTATGAATGAGTAAAGCAAGTCATACCCCAGGGAATTTGACAGGCATGGAGCAATAAATAAAAGGTAATCTGCACACAGATGGTGGCCGGGAAGAAAATAAACATTGCGAGGTTTGAATTTTCTCTACAAGTGTTAACTCTAAGAAGCCGCCGATAATTGCAACATGTAGCGCCAGATCTAAGCTATCCATACATGTCAAAATTACTGAATTTGGTTGATATTTCATGCAATTATGAATGAGTAAAGCAAGTCCATACCCCAGGGAATTTGACATGCATGGAGCAATAAATAGACGGTAACATGTACACAGATGTTGGCCGGAAAGAAAATAAACATTGCGAGGTTTGAATTTTCTCCACAAGTTTTAACTCTAAGAAGCCGCCGATAATTGCAACATGTAGCGCCAGATCTAAGCTATCCATACATGTCAAAATTACTGAATTTGGTTGATATTTCATGCAATTATGAATGAGTAAAGCAAGTCCATACCCCAGGGAATTTGACAGGCATGGAGCAATAAATAAAAGGTAATCTGCACACAGATGGTGGCCGGGAAGAAAATAAACATTGCGAGGTTTGAATTTTCTCCACAAGTGTTAACTCTAAGAAGCCGCCGATAATTGCAACATGTAGCGCCAGATCTAAGCTATCCATACATGTCAAAATTACTGCATTTGGTTGATATTTCATGCAATTATGAATGAGTAAAGCAAGTCCATACCCCAGGGAATTTGACAGGCATGGAGCAATAAATAGACGGTAACATGTACACAGATGTTGGCCGGAAAGAAAATAAACATTGCGAGGTTTGAATTTTCTCCACAAGTTTTAACTCTAAGAAGCCGCCGATAATTGCAACATGTAGCGCCAGATCTAAGCTATTCATACATGTCAAAATTACTGAATTTGGTTGATATTTCATGCAATTATGAATGAGTAAAGCAAGTCCATACCCCAGGGAATTTGACAGGCATGGAGCAATAAATAAAAGGTAATCTGCACACAGATGGTGGCCGGGAAGAAAATAAACATTGCGAGGTTTGAATTTTCTCCACAAGTGTTAACTCTAAGAAGCCGCCGATAATTGCAACATGTAGCGCCAGATCTAAGCTATCCATACATGTCAAAATTACTGAATTTGGTTGATATTTCATGCAATTATGAATGAGTAAAGCAAGTCCATACCCCAGGGAATTTGACATGCATGGAGCAATAAATAGACGGTAACATGTACACAGATGTTGGCCGGAAAGAAAATAAACATTGCGAGGTTTGAATTTTCTCCACAAGTTTTAACTCTAAGAAGCCGCCGATAATTGCAACATGTAGCGCCAGATCTAAGCTATCCATACATGTCAAAATTACTGAATTTGGTTGATATTTCATGCAATTATGAATGAGTAAAGCAAGTCCATACCCCAGGGAATTTGACAGGCATGGAGCAATAAATAAAAGGTAATCTGCACACAGATGGTGGCCGGGAAGAAAATAAACATTGCGAGGTTTGAATTTTCTCCACAAGTGTTAACTCTAAGAAGCCGCCGATAATTGCAACATGTAGCGCCAGATCTAAGCTATCCATACATGTCAAAATTACTGAATTTGATTGATATTTCATGCAATTATGAATGAGTAAAGCAAGTCATACCCCAGGGAATTTGACAGGCATGGAGCAATAAATAGAAGGTAATATGCACACAGATGTTGGCCGGAAAGAAAATAAATATTGCGAGGTTTGAATTTTCTCCACAAGTTTTAACTCTAAGAAGCCGCCGATAATTGCAACATGTAGCGCCAGATCTAAGCTATCCATACATGTCAAAATTACTGAATTTGGTTGATATTTCATGCAATTATGAATGAGTAAAGCAAGTCATACCCCAGGGAATTTGACAGGCATGGAGCAATAAATAAAAGGTAATCTGCACACAGATGGTGGCCGGGAAGAAAATAAACATTGCGAGGTTTGAATTTTCTCCACAAGTGTTAACTCTAAGAAGCCGCCGATAATTGCAACATGTAGCGCCAGATCTAAGCTATCCATACATGTCAAAATTACTGAATTTGGTTGATATTTCATGCAATTATGAATGAGTAAAGCAAGTCCATACCCCAGGGAATTTGACATGCATGGAGCAATAAATAGACGGTAACATGTACACAGATGTTGGCCGGAAAGAAAATAAACATTGCGAGGTTTGAATTTTCTCCACAAGTTTTAACTCTAAGAAGCCGCCGATAATTGCAACATGTAGCGCCAGATCTAAGCTATCCATACATGTCAAAATTACTGAATTTGGTTGATATTTCATGCAATTATGAATGAGTAAAGCAAGTCCATACCCCAGGGAATTTGACAGGCATGGAGCAATAAATAAAAGGTAATCTGCACACAGATGGTGGCCGGGAAGAAAATAAACATTGCGAGGTTTGAATTTTCTCCACAAGTGTTAACTCTAAGAAGCCGCCGATAATTGCAACATGTAGCGCCAGATCTAAGCTATCCATACATGTCAAAATTACTGAATTTGGTTGATATTTCATGCAATTATGAATGAGTAAAGCAAGTCCATACCCCAGGGAATTTGACAGGCATGGAGCAATAAATAAAAGGTAATCTGCACACAGATGGTGGCCGGGAAGAAAATAAACATTGCGAGGTTTGCATTTTCTCCACAAGTGTTAACTCTAAGAAGCCGCCGATAATTGCAACATGTAGCGCCAGATATAAGCTATCCATACATGTCAAAATTACTGAATTTGGTTGATATTTCATGCAATTATGAATGAGTAAAGCAAGTCCATACCCCAGGGAATTTGACAGTCATGGAGCAATACATAAAAGGTAATCTGCACACAGATGGTGGCCGGGAAGAAAATAAACATTGCGAGGTTTGAATTTTCTCCACAAGTGTTAACTCTAAGAAGCCGCCGATAATTGCAACATGTAGCGCCAGATCTAAGCTATCCATACATGTCAAAATTACTGAATTTGGTTGATATTTCATGCAATTATGAATGAGTAAAGCAAGTCCATACCCCAGGGAATTTGACAGGCATGGAGCAATAAATAAAAGGTAATCTGCACACAGATGGTGGCCGGGAAGAAAATAAATATTGCGAGGTTTGAATTTTCTCCACAAGTTTTAACTCTAAGAAGCCGCCGATAATTGCAACATGTAGCGCCAGATCTAAGCTATCCATACATGTCAAAATTACTGAATTTGGTTGATATTTCATGCAATTATGAATGAGTAAAGCAAGTCCATACCCCAGGGAATTTGACAGGCATGGAGCAATAAATAAAAGGTAATCTGCACACAGATGGTGGCCGGGAAGAAAATAAACATTGCGAGGTTTGAATTTTCTCCACAAGTGTTAACTCTAAGAAGCCGCCGATAATTGCAACATGTAGCGCCAGATCTAAGCTATCCATACATGTCAAAATTACTGAATTTGGTTGATATTTCATGCAATTATGAATGAGTAAAGCAAGTCCATACCCCAGGGAATTTGACAGGCATGGAGCAATAAATAAAAGGTAATCTGCACACAGATGGTGGCCGGGAAGAAAATAAACATTGCGAGGTTTGCATTTTCTCCACAAGTGTTAACTCTAAGAAGCCGCCGATAATTGCAACATGTAGCGCCAGATATAAGCTATCCATACATGTCAAAATTACTGAATTTGGTTGATATTTCATGCAATTATGAATGAGTAAAGCAAGTCCATACCCCAGGGAATTTGACAGTCATGGAGCAATACATAAAAGGTAATCTGCACACAGATGGTGGCCGGGAAGAAAATAAACATTGCGAGGTTTGAATTTTCTCCACAAGTGTTAACTCTAAGAAGCCGCCGATAATTGCAACATGTAGCGCCAGATCTAAGCTATCCATACATGTCAAAATTACTGAATTTGGTTGATATTTCATGCAATTATGAATGAGTAAAGCAAGTCCATACCCCAGGGAATTTGACAGGCATGGAGCAATAAATAAAAGGTAATCTGCACACAGATGGTGGCCGGGAAGAAAATAAATATTGCGAGGTTTGAATTTTCTCCACAAGTTTTAACTCTAAGAAGCCGCCGATAATTGCAACATGTAGCGCCAGATCTAAGCTATCCATACATGTCAAAATTACTGAATTTGGTTGATATTTCATGCAATTATGAATGAGTAAAGCAAGTCCATACCCCAGGGAATTTGACAGGCATGGAGCAATAAATAAAAGGTAATCTGCACACAGATGGTGGCCGGGAAGAAAATAAACATTGCGAGGTTTGAATTTTCTCCACAAGTGTTAACTCTAAGAAGCCGCCGATAATTGCAACATGTAGCGCCAGATCTAAGCTATCCATACATGTCAAAATTACTGCATTTGGTTGATATTTCATGCAATTATGAATGAGTAAAGCAAGTCCATACCCCAGGGAATTTGACAGGCATGGAGCAATAAATAGACGGTAACATGTACACAGATGTTGGCCGGAAAGAAAATAAACATTGCGAGGTTTGAATTTTCTCCACAAGTTTTAACTCTAAGAAGCCGCCGATAATTGCAACATGTAGCGCCAGATCTAAGCTATTCATACATGTCAAAATTACTGAATTTGGTTGATATTTCATGCAATTATGAATGAGTAAAGCAAGTCATACCCCAGGGAATTTGACAGGCATGGAGCAATAAATAAAAGGTAATCTGCACACAGATGGTGGCCGGGAAGAAAATAAACATTGCGAGGTTTGAATTTTCTCCACAAGTGTTAACTCTAAGAAGCCGCCGATAATTGCAACATGTAGCGCCAGATCTAAGCTATCCATACATGTCAAAATTACTGAATTTGGTTGATATTTCATGCAATTATGAATGAGTAAAGCAAGTCCATACCCCAGGGAATTTGACAGGCATGGAGCAATAAATAAAAGGTAATCTGCACACAGATGGTGGCCGGGAAGAAAATAAACATTGCGAGGTTTGCATTTTCTCCACAAGTGTTAACTCTAAGAAGCCGCCGATAATTGCAACATGTAGCGCCAGATATAAGCTATCCATACATGTCAAAATTACTGAATTTGGTTGATATTTCATGCAATTATGAATGAGTAAAGCAAGTCCATACCCCAGGGAATTTGACAGTCATGGAGCAATACATAAAAGGTAATCTGCACACAGATGGTGGCCGGGAAGAAAATAAACATTGCGAGGTTTGAATTTTCTCCACAAGTGTTAACTCTAAGAAGCCGCCGATAATTGCAACATGTAGCGCCAGATCTAAGCTATCCATACATGTCAAAATTACTGAATTTGGTTGATATTTCATGCAATTATGAATGAGTAAAGCAAGTCCATACCCCAGGGAATTTGACAGGCATGGAGCAATAAATAAAAGGTAATCTGCACACAGATGGTGGCCGGGAAGAAAATAAATATTGCGAGGTTTGAATTTTCTCCACAAGTTTTAACTCTAAGAAGCCGCCGATAATTGCAACATGTAGCGCCAGATCTAAGCTATCCATACATGTCAAAATTACTGAATTTGGTTGATATTTCATGCAATTATGAATGAGTAAAGCAAGTCCATACCCCAGGGAATTTGACAGGCATGGAGCAATAAATAAAAGGTAATCTGCACACAGATGGTGGCCGGGAAGAAAATAAACATTGCGAGGTTTGAATTTTCTCCACAAGTGTTAACTCTAAGAAGCCGCCGATAATTGCAACATGTAGCGCCAGATCTAAGCTATCCATACATGTCAAAATTACTGAATTTGGTTGACATTTCATGCAATTATGAATGAGTAAAGCAAGTCCATACCCCAGGGAATTTGACAGGCATGGAGCAATAAATAAAAGGTAATCTGCACACAGATGGTGGCCGGGAAGAAAATAAACATTGCGAGGTTTGCATTTTCTCCACAAGTGTTAACTCTAAGAAGCCGCCGATAATTGCAACATGTAGCGCCAGATATAAGCTATCCATACATGTCAAAATTACTGAATTTGGTTGATATTTCATGCAATTATGAATGAGTAAAGCAAGTCCATACCCCAGGGAATTTGACAGTCATGGAGCAATACATAAAAGGTAATCTGCACACAGATGGTGGCCGGGAAGAAAATAAACATTGCGAGGTTTGAATTTTCTCCACAAGTGTTAACTCTAAGAAGCCGCCGATAATTGCAACATGTAGCGCCAGATCTAAGCTATCCATACATGTCAAAATTACTGAATTTGGTTGATATTTCATGCAATTATGAATGAGTAAAGCAAGTCCATACCCCAGGGAATTTGACAGGCATGGAGCAATAAATAAAAGGTAATCTGCACACAGATGGTGGCCGGGAAGAAAATAAATATTGCGAGGTTTGAATTTTCTCCACAAGTTTTAACTCTAAGAAGCCGCCGATAATTGCAACATGTAGCGCCAGATCTAAGCTATCCATACATGTCAAAATTACTGAATTTGGTTGATATTTCATGCAATTATGAATGAGTAAAGCAAGTCCATACCCCAGGGAATTTGACAGGCATGGAGCAATAAATAAAAGGTAATCTGCACACAGATGGTGGCCGGGAAGAAAATAAACATTGCGAGGTTTGAATTTTCTCCACAAGTGTTAACTCTAAGAAGCCGCCGATAATTGCAACATGTAGCGCCAGATCTAAGCTATCCATACATGTCAAAATTACTGCATTTGGTTGATATTTCATGCAATTATGAATGAGTAAAGCAAGTCCATACCCCAGGGAATTTGACAGGCATGGAGCAATAAATAGACGGTAACATGTACACAGATGTTGGCCGGAAAGAAAATAAACATTGCGAGGTTTGAATTTTCTCCACAAGTTTTAACTCTAAGAAGCCGCCGATAATTGCAACATGTAGCGCCAGATCTAAGCTATTCATACATGTCAAAATTACTGAATTTGGTTGATATTTCATGCAATTATGAATGAGTAAAGCAAGTCATACCCCAGGGAATTTGACAGGCATGGAGCAATAAATAAAAGGTAATCTGCACACAGATGGTGGCCGGGAAGAAAATAAACATTGCGAGGTTTGAATTTTCTCCACAAGTGTTAACTCTAAGAAGCCGCCGATAATTGCAACATGTAGCGCCAGATCTAAGCTATCCATACATGTCAAAATTACTGAATTTGGTTGATATTTCATGCAATTATGAATGAGTAAAGCAAGTCCATACCCCAGGGAATTTGACATGCATGGAGCAATAAATAGACGGTAACATGTACACAGATGTTGGCCGGAAAGAAAATAAACATTGCGAGGTTTGAATTTTCTCCACAAGTGTTAACTCTAAGAAGCCGCCGATAATTGCAACATGTAGCGCCAGATCTAAGCTATCCATACATGTCAAAATTACTGAATTTGGTTGATATTTCATGCAATTATGAATGAGTAAAGCAAGTCCATACCCCAGGGAATTTGACAGGCATGGAGCAATAAATAAAAGGTAATCTGCACACAGATGGTGGCCGGGAAGAAAATAAACATTGCGAGGTTTGAATTTTCTCCACAAGTGTTAACTCTAAGAAGCCGCCGATAATTGCAACATGTAGCGCCAGATCTAAGCTATCCATACATGTCAAAATTACTGCATTTGGTTGATATTTCATGCAATTATGAATGAGTAAAGCAAGTCCATACCCCAGGGAATTTGACAGGCATGGAGCAATAAATAGACGGTAACATGTACACAGATGTTGGCCGGAAAGAAAATAAACATTGCGAGGTTTGAATTTTCTCCACAAGTTTTAACTCTAAGAAGCCGCCGATAATTGCAACATGTAGCGCCAGATCTAAGCTATTCATACATGTCAAAATTACTGAATTTGGTTGATATTTCATGCAATTATGAATGAGTAAAGCAAGTCATACCCCAGGGAATTTGACAGGCATGGAGCAATAAATAAAAGGTAATCTGCACACAGATGGTGGCCGGGAAGAAAATAAACATTGCGAGGTTTGAATTTTCTCCACAAGTGTTAACTCTAAGAAGCCGCCGATAATTGCAACATGTAGCGCCAGATCTAAGCTATCCATACATGTCAAAATTACTGAATTTGGTTGATATTTCATGCAATTATGAATGAGTAAAGCAAGTCCATACCCCAGGGAATTTGACATGCATGGAGCAATAAATATACGGTAACATGTACACAGATGTTGGCCGGAAAGAAAATAAACATTGCGAGGTTTGAATTTTCTCCACAAGTTTTAACTCTAAGAAGCCGCCGATAATTGCAACATGTAGCGCCAGATCTAAGCTATCCATACATGTCAAAATTACTGAATTTGGTTGATATTTCATGCAATTATGAATGAGTAAAGCAAGTCCATACCCCAGGGAATTTGACAGGCATGGAGCAATAAATAAAAGGTAATCTGCACACAGATGGTGGCCGGGAAGAAAATAAACATTGCGAGGTTTGAATTTTCTCCACAAGTGTTAACTCTAAGAAGCCGCCGATAATTGCAACATGTAGCGCCAGATCTAAGCTATCCATACATGTCAAAATTACTGAATTTGGTTGATATTTCATACAATTATGAATGAGTAAAGCAAGTCCATACCCCAGGGAATTTGACAGGCATGGAGCAATAAATAAAAGGTAATCTGCACACAGATGGTGGCCGGGAAGAAAATAAACATTGCGAGGTTTGCATTTTCTCCACAAGTGTTAACTCTAAGAAGCCGCCGATAATTGCAACATGTAGCGCCAGATATAAGCTATCCATACATGTCAAAATTACTGAATTTGGTTGATATTTCATGCAATTATGAATGAGTAAAGCAAGTCCATACCCCAGGGAATTTGACAGTCATGGAGCAATACATAAAAGGTAATCTGCACACAGATGGTGGCCGGGAAGAAAATAAACATTGCGAGGTTTGAATTTTCTCCACAAGTGTTAACTCTAAGAAGCCGCCGATAATTGCAACATGTAGCGCCAGATCTAAGCTATCCATACATGTCAAAATTACTGAATTTGGTTGATATTTCATGCAATTATGAATGAGTAAAGCAAGTCCATACCCCAGGGAATTTGACAGGCATGGAGCAATAAATAAAAGGTAATCTGCACACAGATGGTGGCCGGGAAGAAAATAAATATTGCGAGGTTTGAATTTTCTCCACAAGTTTTAACTCTAAGAAGCCGCCGATAATTGCAACATGTAGCGCCAGATCTAAGCTATCCATACATGTCAAAATTACTGAATTTGGTTGATATTTCATGCAATTATGAATGAGTAAAGCAAGTCATACCCCAGGGAATTTGACAGGCATGGAGCAATAAATAAAAGGTAATCTGCACACAGATGGTGGCCGGGAAGAAAATAAACATTGCGAGGTTTGAATTTTCTCTACAAGTGTTAACTCTAAGAAGCCGCCGATAATTGCAACATGTAGCGCCAGATCTAAGCTATCCATACATGTCAAAATTACTGAATTTGGTTGATATTTCATGCAATTATGAATGAGTAAAGCAAGTCCATACCCCAGGGAATTTGACATGCATGGAGCAATAAATAGACGGTAACATGTACACAGATGTTGGCCGGAAAGAAAATAAACATTGCGAGGTTTGAATTTTCTCCACAAGTTTTAACTCTAAGAAGCCGCCGATAATTGCAACATGTAGCGCCAGATCTAAGCTATCCATACATGTCAAAATTACTGAATTTGGTTGATATTTCATGCAATTATGAATGAGTAAAGCAAGTCCATACCCCAGGGAATTTGACAGGCATGGAGCAATAAATAAAAGGTAATCTGCACACAGATGGTGGCCGGGAAGAAAATAAACATTGCGAGGTTTGAATTTTCTCCACAAGTGTTAACTCTAAGAAGCCGCCGATAATTGCAACATGTAGCGCCAGATCTAAGCTATCCATACATGTCAAAATTACTGCATTTGGTTGATATTTCATGCAATTATGAATGAGTAAAGCAAGTCCATACCCCAGGGAATTTGACAGGCATGGAGCAATAAATAGACGGTAACATGTACACAGATGTTGGCCGGAAAGAAAATAAACATTGCGAGGTTTGAATTTTCTCCACAAGTTTTAACTCTAAGAAGCCGCCGATAATTGCAACATGTAGCGCCAGATCTAAGCTATTCATACATGTCAAAATTACTGAATTTGGTTGATATTTCATGCAATTATGAATGAGTAAAGCAAGTCCATACCCCAGGGAATTTGACAGGCATGGAGCAATAAATAAAAGGTAATCTGCACACAGATGGTGGCCGGGAAGAAAATAAACATTGCGAGGTTTGAATTTTCTCCACAAGTGTTAACTCTAAGAAGCCGCCGATAATTGCAACATGTAGCGCCAGATCTAAGCTATCCATACATGTCAAAATTACTGAATTTGGTTGATATTTCATGCAATTATGAATGAGTAAAGCAAGTCCATACCCCAGGGAATTTGACAGGCATGGAGCAATAAATAAAAGGTAATCTGCACACAGATGGTGGCCGGGAAGAAAATAAACATTGCGAGGTTTGCATTTTCTCCACAAGTGTTAACTCTAAGAAGCCGCCGATAATTGCAACATGTAGCGCCAGATATAAGCTATCCATACATGTCAAAATTACTGAATTTGGTTGATATTTCATGCAATTATGAATGAGTAAAGCAAGTCCATACCCCAGGGAATTTGACAGTCATGGAGCAATACATAAAAGGTAATCTGCACACAGATGGTGGCCGGGAAGAAAATAAACATTGCGAGGTTTGAATTTTCTCCACAAGTGTTAACTCTAAGAAGCCGCCGATAATTGCAACATGTAGCGCCAGATCTAAGCTATCCATACATGTCAAAATTACTGAATTTGGTTGATATTTCATGCAATTATGAATGAGTAAAGCAAGTCCATACCCCAGGGAATTTGACAGGCATGGAGCAATAAATAAAAGGTAATCTGCACACAGATGGTGGCCGGGAAGAAAATAAATATTGCGAGGTTTGAATTTTCTCCACAAGTTTTAACTCTAAGAAGCCGCCGATAATTGCAACATGTAGCGCCAGATCTAAGCTATCCATACATGTCAAAATTACAAAATTTGGTTGATATTTCATGCAATTATGAATGAGTAAAGCAAGTCCATACCCCAGGGAATTTGACAGGCATGGAGCAATAAATAAAAGGTAATCTGCACACAGATGGTGGCCGGGAAGAAAATAAACATTGCGAGGTTTGAATTTTCTCCACAAGTGTTAACTCTAAGAAGCCGCCGATAATTGCAACATGTAGCGCCAGATCTAAGCTATCCATACATGTCAAAATTACTGAATTTGGTTGATATTTCATGCAATTATGAATGAGTAAAGCAAGTCCATACCCCAGGGAATTTGACAGGCATGGAGCAATAAATAAAAGGTAATCTGCACACAGATGGTGGCCGGGAAGAAAATAAACATTGCGAGGTTTGCATTTTCTCCACAAGTGTTAACTCTAAGAAGCCGCCGATAATTGCAACATGTAGCGCCAGATATAAGCTATCCATACATGTCAAAATTACTGAATTTGGTTGATATTTCATGCAATTATGAATGAGTAAAGCAAGTCCATACCCCAGGGAATTTGACAGTCATGGAGCAATACATAAAAGGTAATCTGCACACAGATGGTGGCCGGGAAGAAAATAAACATTGCGAGGTTTGAATTTTCTCCACAAGTGTTAACTCTAAGAAGCCGCCGATAATTGCAACATGTAGCGCCAGATCTAAGCTATCCATACATGTCAAAATTACTGAATTTGGTTGATATTTCATGCAATTATGAATGAGTAAAGCAAGTCCATACCCCAGGGAATTTGACAGGCATGGAGCAATAAATAAAAGGTAATCTGCACACAGATGGTGGCCGGGAAGAAAATAAATATTGCGAGGTTTGAATTGTCTCCACAAGTTTTAACTCTAAGAAGCCGCCGATAATTGCAACATGTAGCGCCAGATCTAAGCTATCCATACATGTCAAAATTACTGAATTTGGTTGATATTTCATGCAATTATGAATGAGTAAAGCAAGTCCATACCCCAGGGAATTTGACAGGCATGGAGCAATAAATAAAAGGTAATCTGCACACAGATGGTGGCCGGGAAGAAAATAAACATTGCGAGGTTTGAATTTTCTCCACAAGTGTTAACTCTAAGAAGCCGCCGATAATTGCAACATGTAGCGCCAGATCTAAGCTATCCATACATGTCAAAATTACTGCATTTGGTTGATATTTCATGCAATTATGAATGAGTAAAGCAAGTCCATACCCCAGGGAATTTGACAGGCATGGAGCAATAAATAGACGGTAACATGTACACAGATGTTGGCCGGAAAGAAAATAAACATTGCGAGGTTTGAATTTTCTCCACAAGTTTTAACTCTAAGAAGCCGCCGATAATTGCAACATGTAGCGCCAGATCTAAGCTATTCATACATGTCAAAATTACTGAATTTGGTTGATATTTCATGCAATTATGAATGAGTAAAGCAAGTCATACCCCAGGGAATTTGACAGGCATGGAGCAATAAATAAAAGGTAATCTGCACACAGATGGTGGCCGGGAAGAAAATAAACATTGCGAGGTTTGAATTTTCTCCACAAGTGTTAACTCTAAGAAGCCGCCGATAATTGCAACATGTAGCGCCAGATCTAAGCTATACATACATGTCAAAATTACTGAATTTGGTTGATATTTCATGCAATTATGAATGAGTAAAGCAAGTCCATACCCCAGGGAATTTGACATGCATGGAGCAATAAATAGACGGTAACATGTACACAGATGTTGGCCGGAAAGAAAATAAACATTGCGAGGTTTGAATTTTCTCCACAAGTTTTAACTCTAAGAAGCCGCCGATAATTGCAACATGTAGCGCCAGATCTAAGCTATCCATACATGTCAAAATTACTGAATTTGGTTGATATTTCATGCAATTATGAATGAGTAAAGCAAGTCCATACCCCAGGGAATTTGACAGGCATGGAGCAATAAATAAAAGGTAATCTGCACACAGATGGTGGCCGGGAAGAAAATAAACATTGCGAGGTTTGAATTTTCTCCACAAGTGTTAACTCTAAGAAGCCGCCGATAATTGCAACATGTAGCGCCAGATCTAAGCTATCCATACATGTCAAAATTACTGAATTTGGTTGATATTTCATGCAATTATGAATGAGTAAAGCAAGTCCATACCCCAGGGAATTTGACAGGCATGGAGCAATACATAAAAGGTAATCTGCACACAGATGGTGGCCGGGAAGAAAATAAACATTGCGAGGTTTGAATTTTCTCCACAAGTGTTAACTCTAAGAAGCCGCCGATAATTGCAACATGTAGCGCCAGATCTAAGCTATCCATACATGTCAAAATTACTGAATTTGGTTGATATTTCATGCAATTATGAATGAGTAAAGCAAGTCCATACCCCAGGGAATTTGACAGGCATGGAGCAATAAATAAAAGGTAATCTGCACACAGATGGTGGCCGGGAAGAAAATAAATATTGCGAGGTTTGAATTGTCTCCACAAGTTTTAACTCTAAGAAGCCGCCGATAATTGCAACATGTAGCGCCAGATCTAAGCTATCCATACATGTCAAAATTACTGAATTTGGTTGATATTTCATGCAATTATGAATGAGTAAAGCAAGTCCATACCCCAGGGAATTTGACAGGCATGGAGCAATAAATAAAAGGTAATCTGCACACAGATGGTGGCCGGGAAGAAAATAAACATTGCGAGGTTTGAATTTTCTCCACAAGTGTTAACTCTAAGAAGCCGCCGATAATTGCAACATGTAGCGCCAGATCTAAGCTATCCATACATGTCAAAATTACTGCATTTGGTTGATATTTCATGCAATTATGAATGAGTAAAGCAAGTCCATACCCCAGGGAATTTGACAGGCATGGAGCAATAAATAGACGGTAACATGTACACAGATGTTGGCCGGAAAGAAAATAAACATTGCGAGGTTTGAATTTTCTCCACAAGTTTTAACTCTAAGAAGCCGCCGATAATTGCAACATGTAGCGCCAGATCTAAGCTATTCATACATGTCAAAATTACTGAATTTGGTTGATATTTCATGCAATTATGAATGAGTAAAGCAAGTCATACCCCAGGGAATTTGACAGGCATGGAGCAATAAATAAAAGGTAATCTGCACACAGATGGTGGCCGGGAAGAAAATAAACATTGCGAGGTTTGAATTTTCTCCACAAGTGTTAACTCTAAGAAGCCGCCGATAATTGCAACATGTAGCGCCAGATCTAAGCTATACATACATGTCAAAATTACTGAATTTGGTTGATATTTCATGCAATTATGAATGAGTAAAGCAAGTCCATACCCCAGGGAATTTGACAGGCATGGAGCAATAAATAGACGGTAACATGTACACAGATGTTGGCCGGAAAGAAAATAAACATTGCGAGGTTTGAATTTTCTCCACAAGTGTTAACTCTAAGAAGCCGCCGATAATTGCAACATGTAGCGCCAGATCTAAGCTATCCATACATGTCAAAATTACTGAATTTGGTTGATATTTCATGCAATTATGAATGAGTAAAGCAAGTCCATACCCCAGGGAATTTGACAGGCATGGAGCAATAAATAAAAGGTAATCTGCACACAGATGGTGGCCGGGAAGAAAATAAACATTGCGAGGTTTGAATTTTCTCCACAAGTGTTAACTCTAAGAAGCCGCCGATAATTGCAACATGTAGCGCCAGATCTAAGCTATCCATACATGTCAAAATTACTGAATTTGGTTGATATTTCATGCAATTATGAATGAGTAAAGCAAGTCCATACCCCAGGGAATTTGACAGGCATGGAGCAATAAATAAAAGGTAATCTGCACACAGATGGTGGCCGGGAAGAAAATAAACATTGCGAGGTTTGCATTTTCTCCACAAGTGTTAACTCTAAGAAGCCGCCGATAATTGCAACATGTAGCGCCAGATATAAGCTATCCATACATGTCAAAATTACTGAATTTGGTTGATATTTCATGCAATTATGAATGAGTAAAGCAAGTCCATACCCCAGGGAATTTGACAGTCATGGAGCAATACATAAAAGGTAATCTGCACACAGATGGTGGCCGGGAAGAAAATAAACATTGCGAGGTTTGAATTTTCTCCACAAGTGTTAACTCTAAGAAGCCGCCGATAATTGCAACATGTAGCGCCAGATCTAAGCTATCCATACATGTCAAAATTACTGAATTTGGTTGATATTTCATGCAATTATGAATGAGTAAAGCAAGTCCATACCCCAGGGAATTTGACAGGCATGGAGCAATAAATAAAAGGTAATCTGCACACAGATGGTGGCCGGGAAGAAAATAAATATTGCGAGGTTTGAATTTTCTCCACAAGTTTTAACTCTAAGAAGCCGCCGATAATTGCAACATGTAGCGCCAGATCTAAGCTATCCATACATGTCAAAATTACTGAATTTGGTTGATATTTCATGCAATTATGAATGAGTAAAGCAAGTCATACCCCAGGGAATTTGACAGGCATGGAGCAATAAATAAAAGGTAATCTGCACACAGATGGTGGCCGGGAAGAAAATAAACATTGCGAGGTTTGAATTTTCTCTACAAGTGTTAACTCTAAGAAGCCGCCGATAATTGCAACATGTAGCGCCAGATCTAAGCTATCCATACATGTCAAAATTACTGAATTTGGTTGATATTTCATGCAATTATGAATGAGTAAAGCAAGTCCATACCCCATGGAATTTGACAGGCATGGAGCAATAAATAAAAGGTAATCTGCACACAGATGGTGGCCGGGAAGAAAATAAATATTGCGAGGTTTGAATTGTCTCCACAAGTTTTAACTCTAAGAAGCCGCCGATAATTGCAACATGTAGCGCCAGATCTAAGCTATCCATACATGTCAAAATTACTGAATTTGGTTGATATTTCATGCAATTATGAATGAGTAAAGCAAGTCCATACCCCAGGGAATTTGACAGGCATGGAGCAATAAATAAAAGGTAATCTGCACACAGATGGTGGCCGGGAAGAAAATAAACATTGCGAGGTTTGAATTTTCTCCACAAGTGTTAACTCTAAGAAGCCGCCGATAATTGCAACATGTAGCGCCAGATCTAAGCTATCCATACATGTCAAAATTACTGCATTTGGTTGATATTTCATGCAATTATGAATGAGTAAAGCAAGTCCATACCCCAGGGAATTTGACAGGCATGGAGCAATAAATAGACGGTAACATGTACACAGATGTTGGCCGGAAAGAAAATAAACATTGCGAGGTTTGAATTTTCTCCACAAGTTTTAACTCTAAGAAGCCGCCGATAATTGCAACATGTAGCGCCAGATCTAAGCTATTCATACATGTCAAAATTACTGAATTTGGTTGATATTTCATGCAATTATGAATGAGTAAAGCAAGTCATACCCCAGGGAATTTGACAGGCATGGAGCAATAAATAAAAGGTAATCTGCACACAGATGGTGGCCGGGAAGAAAATAAACATTGCGAGGTTTGAATTTTCTCCACAAGTGTTAACTCTAAGAAGCCGCCGATAATTGCAACATGTAGCGCCAGATCTAAGCTATACATACATGTCAAAATTACTGAATTTGGTTGATATTTCATGCAATTATGAATGAGTAAAGCAAGTCCATACCCCAGGGAATTTGACATGCATGGAGCAATAAATAGACGGTAACATGTACACAGATGTTGGCCGGAAAGAAAATAAACATTGCGAGGTTTGAATTTTCTCCACAAGTTTTAACTCTAAGAAGCCGCCGATAATTGCAACATGTAGCGCCAGATCTAAGCTATCCATACATGTCAAAATTACTGAATTTGGTTGATATTTCATGCAATTATGAATGAGTAAAGCAAGTCCATACCCCAGGGAATTTGACAGGCATGGAGCAATAAATAAAAGGTAATCTGCACACAGATGGTGGCCGGGAAGAAAATAAACATTGCGAGGTTTGAATTTTCTCCACAAGTGTTAACTCTAAGAAGCCGCCGATAATTGCAACATGTAGCGCCAGATCTAAGCTATCCATACATGTCAAAATTACTGAATTTGGTTGATATTTCATGCAATTATGAATGAGTAAAGCAAGTCCATACCCCAGGGAATTTGACAGGCATGGAGCAATACATAAAAGGTAATCTGCACACAGATGGTGGCCGGGAAGAAAATAAACATTGCGAGGTTTGAATTTTCTCCACAAGTGTTAACTCTAAGAAGCCGCCGATAATTGCAACATGTAGCGCCAGATCTAAGCTATCCATACATGTCAAAATTACTGAATTTGGTTGATATTTCATGCAATTATGAATGAGTAAAGCAAGTCCATACCCCAGGGAATTTGACAGGCATGGAGCAATAAATAAAAGGTAATCTGCACACAGATGGTGGCCGGGAAGAAAATAAATATTGCGAGGTTTGAATTGTCTCCACAAGTTTTAACTCTAAGAAGCCGCCGATAATTGCAACATGTAGCGCCAGATCTAAGCTATCCATACATGTCAAAATTACTGAATTTGGTTGATATTTCATGCAATTATGAATGAGTAAAGCAAGTCCATACCCCAGGGAATTTGACAGGCATGGAGCAATAAATAAAAGGTAATCTGCACACAGATGGTGGCCGGGAAGAAAATAAACATTGCGAGGTTTGAATTTTCTCCACAAGTGTTAACTCTAAGAAGCCGCCGATAATTGCAACATGTAGCGCCAGATCTAAGCTATCCATACATGTCAAAATTACTGCATTTGGTTGATATTTCATGCAATTATGAATGAGTAAAGCAAGTCCATACCCCAGGGAATTTGACAGGCATGGAGCAATAAATAGACGGTAACATGTACACAGATGTTGGCCGGAAAGAAAATAAACATTGCGAGGTTTGAATTTTCTCCACAAGTTTTAACTCTAAGAAGCCGCCGATAATTGCAACATGTAGCGCCAGATCTAAGCTATTCATACATGTCAAAATTACTGAATTTGGTTGATATTTCATGCAATTATGAATGAGTAAAGCAAGTCATACCCCAGGGAATTTGACAGGCATGGAGCAATAAATAAAAGGTAATCTGCACACAGATGGTGGCCGGGAAGAAAATAAACATTGCGAGGTTTGAATTTTCTCCACAAGTGTTAACTCTAAGAAGCCGCCGATAATTGCAACATGTAGCGCCAGATCTAAGCTATACATACATGTCAAAATTACTGAATTTGGTTGATATTTCATGCAATTATGAATGAGTAAAGCAAGTCCATACCCCAGGGAATTTGACAGGCATGGAGCAATAAATAGACGGTAACATGTACACAGATGTTGGCCGGAAAGAAAATAAACATTGCGAGGTTTGAATTTTCTCCACAAGTGTTAACTCTAAGAAGCCGCCGATAATTGCAACATGTAGCGCCAGATCTAAGCTATCCATACATGTCAAAATTACTGAATTTGGTTGATATTTCATGCAATTATGAATGAGTAAAGCAAGTCCATACCCCAGGGAATTTGACAGGCATGGAGCAATAAATAAAAGGTAATCTGCACACAGATGGTGGCCGGGAAGAAAATAAACATTGCGAGGTTTGAATTTTCTCCACAAGTGTTAACTCTAAGAAGCCGCCGATAATTGCAACATGTAGCGCCAGATCTAAGCTATCCATACATGTCAAAATTACTGAATTTGGTTGATATTTCATGCAATTATGAATGAGTAAAGCAAGTCCATACCCCAGGGAATTTGACAGGCATGGAGCAATAAATAAAAGGTAATCTGCACACAGATGGTGGCCGGGAAGAAAATAAACATTGCGAGGTTTGCATTTTCTCCACAAGTGTTAACTCTAAGAAGCCGCCGATAATTGCAACATGTAGCGCCAGATATAAGCTATCCATACATGTCAAAATTACTGAATTTGGTTGATATTTCATGCAATTATGAATGAGTAAAGCAAGTCCATACCCCAGGGAATTTGACAGTCATGGAGCAATACATAAAAGGTAATCTGCACACAGATGGTGGCCGGGAAGAAAATAAACATTGCGAGGTTTGAATTTTCTCCACAAGTGTTAACTCTAAGAAGCCGCCGATAATTGCAACATGTAGCGCCAGATCTAAGCTATCCATACATGTCAAAATTACTGAATTTGGTTGATATTTCATGCAATTATGAATGAGTAAAGCAAGTCCATACCCCAGGGAATTTGACAGGCATGGAGCAATAAATAAAAGGTAATCTGCACACAGATGGTGGCCGGGAAGAAAATAAATATTGCGAGGTTTGAATTTTCTCCACAAGTTTTAACTCTAAGAAGCCGCCGATAATTGCAACATGTAGCGCCAGATCTAAGCTATCCATACATGTCAAAATTACTGAATTTGGTTGATATTTCATGCAATTATGAATGAGTAAAGCAAGTCATACCCCAGGGAATTTGACAGGCATGGAGCAATAAATAAAAGGTAATCTGCACACAGATGGTGGCCGGGAAGAAAATAAACATTGCGAGGTTTGAATTTTCTCTACAAGTGTTAACTCTAAGAAGCCGCCGATAATTGCAACATGTAGCGCCAGATCTAAGCTATCCATACATGTCAAAATTACTGAATTTGGTTGATATTTCATGCAATTATGAATGAGTAAAGCAAGTCCATACCCCAGGGAATTTGACATGCATGGAGCAATAAATAGACGGTAACATGTACACAGATGTTGGCCGGAAAGAAAATAAACATTGCGAGGTTTGAATTTTCTCCACAAGTTTTAACTCTAAGAAGCCGCCGATAATTGCAACATGTAGCGCCAGATCTAAGCTATCCATACATGTCAAAATTACTGAATTTGGTTGATATTTCATGCAATTATGAATGAGTAAAGCAAGTCCATACCCCAGGGAATTTGACAGGCATGGAGCAATAAATAAAAGGTAATCTGCACACAGATGGTGGCCGGGAAGAAAATAAACATTGCGAGGTTTGAATTTTCTCCACAAGTGTTAACTCTAAGAAGCCGCCGATAATTGCAACATGTAGCGCCAGATCTAAGCTATCCATACATGTCAAAATTACTGCATTTGGTTGATATTTCATGCAATTATGAATGAGTAAAGCAAGTCCATACCCCAGGGAATTTGACAGGCATGGAGCAATAAATAAAAGGTAATCTGCACACAGATGGTGGCCGGGAAGAAAATAAACATTGCGAGGTTTGAATTTTCTCCACAAGTGTTAACTCTAAGAAGCCGCCGATAATTGCAACATGTAGCGCCAGATCTAAGCTATCCATACATGTCAAAATTACTGAATTTGGTTGATATTTCATGCAATTATGAATGAGTAAAGCAAGTCCATACCCCAGGGAATTTGACATGCATGGAGCAATAAATAGACGGTAACATGTACACAGATGTTGGCCGGAAAGAAAATAAACATTGCGAGGTTTGAATTTTCTCCACAAGTTTTAACTCTAAGAAGCCGCCGATAATTGCAACATGTAGCGCCAGATCTAAGCTATCCATACATGTCAAAATTACTGAATTTGGTTGACATTTCATGCAATTATGAATGAGTAAAGCAAGTCCATACCCCAGGGAATTTGACAGGCATGGAGCAATAAATAAAAGGTAATCTGCACACAGATGGTGGCCGGGAAGAAAATAAACATTGCGAGGTTTGAATTTTCTCCACAAGTGTTAACTCTAAGAAGCCGCCGATAATTGCAACATGTAGCGCCAGATCTAAGCTATCCATACATGTCAAAATTACTGAATTTGATTGATATTTCATGCAATTATGAATGAGTAAAGCAAGTCATACCCCAGGGAATTTGACAGGCATGGAGCAATAAATAGAAGGTAATATGCACACAGATGTTGGCCGGAAAGAAAATAAATATTGCGAGGTTTGAATTTTCTCCACAAGTTTTAACTCTAAGAAGCCGCCGATAATTGCAACATGTAGCGCCAGATCTAAGCTATCCATACATGTCAAAATTACTGAATTTGGTTGATATTTCATGCAATTATGAATGAGTAAAGCAAGTCATACCCCAGGGAATTTGACAGTCATGGAGCAATACATAAAAGGTAACTGCACACAGATGGTGGCCGGGAAGAAAATAAACATTGCGAGGTTTGAATTTTCTCCACAAGTGTTAACTCTAAGAAGCCGCCGATAATTGCAACATGTAGCGCCAGATCTAAGCTATCCATACATGTCAAAATTACTGAATTTGGTTGATATTTCATGCAATTATGAATGAGTAAAGCAAGTCCATACCCCAGGGAATTTGACAGGCATGGAGCAATAAATAAAAGGTAATCTGCACACAGATGGTGGCCGGGAAGAAAATAAATATTGCGAGGTTTGAATTTTCTCCACAAGTTTTAACTCTAAGAAGCCGCCGATAATTGCAACATGTAGCGCCAGATCTAAGCTATCCATACATGTCAAAATTACTGAATTTTGTTGATATTTCATGCAATTATGAATGAGTAAAGCAAGTCATACCCCAGGGAATTTGACAGGCATGGAGCAATAAATAAAAGGTAATCTGCACACAGATGGTGGCCGGGAAGAAAATAAACATTGCGAGGTTTGAATTTTCTCCACAAGTGTTAACTCTAAGAAGCCGCCGATAATTGCAACATGTAGCGCCAGATCTAAGCTATCCATACATGTCAAAATTACTGAATTTGGTTGATATTTCATGCAATTATGAATGAGTAAAGCAAGTCCATACCCCAGGGAATTTGACATGCATGGAGCAATAAATAGACGGTAACATGTACACAGATGTTGGCCGGAAAGAAAATAAACATTGCGAGGTTTGAATTTTCTCCACAAGTTTTAACTCTAAGAAGCCGCCGATAATTGCAACATGTAGCGCCAGATCTAAGCTATCCATACATGTCAAAATTACTGAATTTGGTTGATATTTCATGCAATTATGAATGAGTAAAGCAAGTCCATACCCCAGGGAATTTGACAGGCATGGAGCAATAAATAAAAGGTAATCTGCACACAGATGGTGGCCGGGAAGAAAATAAACATTGCGAGGTTTGAATTTTCTCCACAAGTGTTAACTCTAAGAAGCCGCCGATAATTGCAACATGTAGCGCCAGATCTAAGCTATCCATACATGTCAAAATTACTGCATTTGGTTGATATTTCATGCAATTATGAATGAGTAAAGCAAGTCCATACCCCAGGGAATTTGACAGGCATGGAGCAATAAATAAAAGGTAATCTGCACACAGATGGTGGCCGGGAAGAAAATAAACATTGCGAGGTTTGAATTTTCTCCACAAGTTTTAACTCTAAGAAGCCGCCGATAATTGCAACATGTAGCGCCAGATCTAAGCTATCCATACATGTCAAAATTACTGAATTTGGTTGATATTTCATGCAATTATGAATGAGTAAAGCAAGTCCATACCCCAGGGAATTTGACATGCATGGAGCAATAAATAGACGGTAACATGTACACAGATGTTGGCCGGAAAGAAAATAAACATTGCGAGGTTTGAATTTTCTCCACAAGTTTTAACTCTAAGAAGCCGCCGATAATTGCAACATGTAGCGCCAGATCTGAGCTATCCATACATGTCAAAATTACTGAATTTTGTTGATATTTCATGCAATTATGAATGAGTAAAGCAAGTCATACCCCAGGGAATTTGACAGGCATGGAGCAATAAATAAAAGGTAATCTGCACACAGATGGTGGCCGGGAAGAAAATAAACATTGCGAGGTTTGAATTTTCTCCACAAGTGTTAACTCTAAGAAGCCGCCGATAATTGCAACATGTAGCGCCAGATCTAAGCTATCCATACATGTCAAAATTACTGCATTTGGTTGATATTTCATGCAATTATGAATGAGTAAAGCAAGTCCATACCCCAGGGAATTTGACAGGCATGGAGCAATAAATAAAAGGTAATCTGCACACAGATGGTGGCCGGGAAGAAAATAAACATTGCGAGGTTTGAATTTTCTCCACAAGTTTTAACTCTAAGAAGCCGCCGATAATTGCAACATGTAGCGCCAGATCTAAGCTATCCATACATGTCAAAATTACTGAATTTGGTTGATATTTCATGCAATTATGAATGAGTAAAGCAAGTCCATACCCCAGGGAATTTGACATGCATGGAGCAATAAATAGACGGTAACATGTACACAGATGTTGGCCGGAAAGAAAATAAACATTGCGAGGTTTGAATTTTCTCCACAAGTTTTAACTCTAAGAAGCCGCCGATAATTGCAACATGTAGCGCCAGATCTGAGCTATCCATACATGTCAAAATTACTGAATTTGGTTGATATTTCATGCAATTATGAATGAGTAAAGCAAGTCCATACCCCAGGGAATTTGACAGGCATGGAGCAATAAATAAAAGGTAATCTGCACACAGATGGTGGCCGGGAAGAAAATAAACATTGCGAGGTTTGAATTTTCTCCACAAGTGTTAACTCTAAGAAGCCGCCGATAATTGCAACATGTAGCGCCAGATCTAAGCTATCCATACATGTCAAAATTACTGCATTTTGTTGATATTTCATGCAATTATGAATGAGTAAAGCAAGTCATACCCCAGGGAATTTGACAGGCATGGAGCAATAAATAAAAGGTAATCTGCACACAGATGGTGGCCGGGAAGAAAATAAACATTGCGAGGTTTGAATTTTCTCCACAAGTGTTAACTCTAAGAAGCCGCCGATAATTGCAACATGTAGCGCCAGATCTAAGCTATCCATACATGTCAAAATTACTGCATTTGGTTGATATTTCATGCAATTATGAATGAGTAAAGCAAGTCCATACCCCAGGGAATTTGACAGGCATGGAGCAATAAATAAAAGGTAATCTGCACACAGATGGTGGCCGGGAAGAAAATAAACATTGCGAGGTTTGAATTTTCTCCACAAGTTTTAACTCTAAGAAGCCGCCGATAATTGCAACATGTAGCGCCAGATCTAAGCTATCCATACATGTCAAAATTACTGAATTTGGTTGATATTTCATGCAATTATGAATGAGTAAAGCAAGTCCATACCCCAGGGAATTTGACATGCATGGAGCAATAAATAGACGGTAACATGTACACAGATGTTGGCCGGAAAGAAAATAAACATTGCGAGGTTTGAATTTTCTCCACAAGTTTTAACTCTAAGAAGCCGCCGATAATTGCAACATGTAGCGCCAGATCTGAGCTATCCATACATGTCAAAATTACTGAATTTGGTTGATATTTCATGCAATTATGAATGAGTAAAGCAAGTCCATACCCCAGGGAATTTGACAGGCATGGAGCAATAAATAAAAGGTAATCTGCACACAGATGGTGGCCGGGAAGAAAATAAACATTGCGAGGTTTGAATTTTCTCCACAAGTGTTAACTCTAAGAAGCCGCCGATAATTGCAACATGTAGCGCCAGATCTAAGCTATCCATACATGTCAAAATTACTGCATTTGGTTGATATTTCATGCAATTATGAATGAGTAAAGCAAGTCCATACCCCAGGGAATTTGACAGGCATGGAGCAATAAATAAAAGGTAATCTGCAAACAGATGGTGGCCGGGAAGAAAATAAACATTGCGAGGTTTGAATTTTCTCCACAAGTGTTAACTCTAAGAAGCCGCCGATAATTGCAACATGTAGCGCCAGATCTAAGCTATCCATACATGTCAAAATTACTGAATTTGGTTGATATTTCATGCAATTATGAATGAGTAAAGCAAGTCCATACCCCAGGGAATTTGACATGCATGGAGCAATAAATAGACGGTAACATGTACACAGATGTTGGCCGGAAAGAAAATAAACATTGCGAGGTTTGAATTTTCTCCACAAGTTTTAACTCTAAGAAGCCGCCGATAATTGCAACATGTAGCGCCAGATCTAAGCTATCCATACATGTCAAAATTACTGAATTTGGTTGATATTTCATGCAATTATGAATGAGTAAAGCAAGTCCATACCCCAGGGAATTTGACAGGCATGGAGCAATAAATAAAAGGTAATCTGCACACAGATGGTGGCCGGGAAGAAAATAAACATTGCGAGGTTTGCATTTTCTCCACAAGTGTTAACTCTAAGAAGCCGCCGATAATTGCAACATGTAGCGCCAGATATAAGCTATCCATACATGTCAAAATTACTGAATTTGGTTGATATTTCATGCAATTATGAATGAGTAAAGCAAGTCCATACCCCAGGGAATTTGACATGCATGGAGCAATAAATAGACGGTAACATGTACACAGATGTTGGCCGGAAAGAAAATAAACATTGCGAGGTTTGAATTTTCTCCACAAGTTTTAACTCTAAGAAGCCGCCGATAATTGCAACATGTAGCGCCAGATCTAAGCTATCCATACATGTCAAAATTACTGAATTTGGTTGATATTTCATGCAATTATGAATGAGTAAAGCAAGTCCATACCCCAGGGAATTTGACAGGCATGGAGCAATAAATAAAAGGTAATCTGCACACAGATGGTGGCCGGGAAGAAAATAAACATTGCGAGGTTTGAATTTTCTCCACAAGTGTTAACTCTAAGAAGCCGCCGATAATTGCAACATGTAGCGCCAGATCTAAGCTATCCATACATGTCAAAATTACTGCATTTGGTTGATATTTCATGCAATTATGAATGAGTAAAGCAAGTCCATACCCCAGGGAATTTGACAGGCATGGAGCAATAAATAGACGGTAACATGTACACAGATGTTGGCCGGAAAGAAAATAAACATTGCGAGGTTTGAATTTTCTCCACAAGTTTTAACTCTAAGAAGCCGCCGATAATTGCAACATGTAGCGCCAGATCTAAGCTATTCATACATGTCAAAATTACTGAATTTGGTTGATATTTCATGCAATTATGAATGAGTAAAGCAAGTCCATACCCCAGGGAATTTGACAGGCATGGAGCAATAAATAAAAGGTAATCTGCACACAGATGGTGGCCGGGAAGAAAATAAACATTGCGAGGTTTGAATTTTCTCCACAAGTGTTAACTCTAAGAAGCCGCCGATAATTGCAACATGTAGCGCCAGATCTAAGCTATCCATACATGTCAAAATTACTGAATTTGGTTGATATTTCATGCAATTATGAATGAGTAAAGCAAGTCCATACCCCAGGGAATTTGACATGCATGGAGCAATAAATAGACGGTAACATGTACACAGATGTTGGCCGGAAAGAAAATAAACATTGCGAGGTTTGAATTTTCTCCACAAGTTTTAACTCTAAGAAGCCGCCGATAATTGCAACATGTAGCGCCAGATCTAAGCTATCCATACATGTCAAAATTACTGAATTTGGTTGATATTTCATGCAATTATGAATGAGTAAAGCAAGTCCATACCCCAGGGAATTTGACAGGCATGGAGCAATAAATAAAAGGTAATCTGCACACAGATGGTGGCCGGGAAGAAAATAAACATTGCGAGGTTTGCATTTTCTCCACAAGTGTTAACTCTAAGAAGCCGCCGATAATTGCAACATGTAGCGCCAGATATAAGCTATCCATACATGTCAAAATTACTGAATTTGGTTGATATTTCATGCAATTATGAATGAGTAAAGCAAGTCCATACCCCAGGGAATTTGACAGTCATGGAGCAATACATAAAAGGTAATCTGCACACAGATGGTGGCCGGGAAGAAAATAAACATTGCGAGGTTTGAATTTTCTCCACAAGTGTTAACTCTAAGAAGCCGCCGATAATTGCAACATGTAGCGCCAGATCTAAGCTATCCATACATGTCAAAATTACTGAATTGGGTTGATATTTCATGCAATTATGAATGAGTAAAGCAAGTCCATACCCCAGGGAATTTGACAGGCATGGAGCAATAAATAAAAGGTAATCTGCACACAGATGGTGGCCGGGAAGAAAATAAATATTGCGAGGTTTGAATTTTCTCCACAAGTTTTAACTCTAAGAAGCCGCCGATAATTGCAACATGTAGCGCCAGATCTAAGCTATCCATACATGTCAAAATTACTGAATTTGGTTGATATTTCATGCAATTATGAATGAGTAAAGCAAGTCCATACCCCAGGGAATTTGACAGTCATGGAGCAATACATAAAAGGTAATCTGCACACAGATGGTGGCCGGGAAGAAAATAAACATTGCGAGGTTTGAATTTTCTCCACAAGTGTTAACTCTAAGAAGCCGCCGATAATTGCAACATGTAGCGCCAGATCTAAGCTATCCATACATGTCAAAATTACTGAATTTGGTTGATATTTCATGCAATTATGAATGAGTAAAGCAAGTCCATACCCCAGGGAATTTGACAGGCATGGAGCAATAAATAAAAGGTAATCTGCACACAGATGGTGGCCGGGAAGAAAATAAATATTGCGAGGTTTGAATTTTCTCCACAAGTTTTAACTCTAAGAAGCCGCCGATAATTGCAACATGTAGCGCCAGATCTAAGCTATCCATACATGTCAAAATTACTGAATTTGGTTGATATTTCATGCAATTATGAATGAGTAAAGCAAGTCATACCCCAGGGAATTTGACAGGCATGGAGCAATAAATAAAAGGTAATCTGCACACAGATGGTGGCCGGGAAGAAAATAAACATTGCGAGGTTTGAATTTTCTCTACAAGTGTTAACTCTAAGAAGCCGCCGATAATTGCAACATGTAGCGCCAGATCTAAGCTATCCATACATGTCAAAATTACTGAATTTGGTTGATATTTCATGCAATTATGAATGAGTAAAGCAAGTCCATACCCCAGGGAATTTGACATGCATGGAGCAATAAATAGACGGTAACATGTACACAGATGTTGGCCGGAAAGAAAATAAACATTGCGAGGTTTGAATTTTCTCCACAAGTTTTAACTCTAAGAAGCCGCCGATAATTGCAACATGTAGCGCCAGATCTAAGCTATCCATACATGTCAAAATTACTGAATTTGGTTGATATTTCATGCAATTATGAATGAGTAAAGCAAGTCCATACCCCAGGGAATTTGACAGGCATGGAGCAATAAATAAAAGGTAATCTGCACACAGATGGTGGCCGGGAAGAAAATAAACATTGCGAGGTTTGAATTTTCTCCACAAGTGTTAACTCTAAGAAGCCGCCGATAATTGCAACATGTAGCGCCAGATCTAAGCTATCCATACATGTCAAAATTACTGCATTTGGTTGATATTTCATGCAATTATGAATGAGTAAAGCAAGTCCATACCCCAGGGAATTTGACAGGCATGGAGCAATAAATAAAAGGTAATCTGCACACAGATGGTGGCCGGGAAGAAAATAAACATTGCGAGGTTTGAATTTTCTCCACAAGTGTTAACTCTAAGAAGCCGCCGATAATTGCAACATGTAGCGCCAGATCTAAGCTATCCATACATGTCAAAATTACTGAATTTGGTTGATATTTCATGCAATTATGAATGAGTAAAGCAAGTCCATACCCCAGGGAATTTGACATGCATGGAGCAATAAATAGACGGTAACATGTACACAGATGTTGGCCGGAAAGAAAATAAACATTGCGAGGTTTGAATTTTCTCCACAAGTTTTAACTCTAAGAAGCCGCCGATAATTGCAACATGTAGCGCCAGATCTAAGCTATCCATACATGTCAAAATTACTGAATTTGGTTGATATTTCATGCAATTATGAATGAGTAAAGCAAGTCCATACCCCAGGGAATTTGACAGGCATGGAGCAATAAATAAAAGGTAATCTGCACACAGATGGTGGCCGGGAAGAAAATAAACATTGCGAGGTTTGAATTTTCTCCACAAGTGTTAACTCTAAGAAGCCGCCGATAATTGCAACATGTAGCGCCAGATCTAAGCTATCCATACATGTCAAAATTACTGAATTTGATTGATATTTCATGCAATTATGAATGAGTAAAGCAAGTCATACCCCAGGGAATTTGACAGGCATGGAGCAATAAATAGAAGGTAATATGCACACAGATGTTGGCCGGAAAGAAAATAAATATTGCGAGGTTTGAATTTTCTCCACAAGTTTTAACTCTAAGAAGCCGCCGATAATTGCAACATGTAGCGCCAGATCTAAGCTATCCATACATGTCAAAATTACTGAATTTGGTTGATATTTCATGCAATTATGAATGAGTAAAGCAAGTCATACCCCAGGGAATTTGACAGTCATGGAGCAATACATAAAAGGTAACTGCACACAGATGGTGGCCGGGAAGAAAATAAACATTGCGAGGTTTGAATTTTCTCCACAAGTGTTAACTCTAAGAAGCCGCCGATAATTGCAACATGTAGCGCCAGATCTAAGCTATCCATACATGTCAAAATTACTGAATTTGGTTGATATTTCATGCAATTATGAATGAGTAAAGCAAGTCCATACCCCAGGGAATTTGACAGGCATGGAGCAATAAATAAAAGGTAATCTGCACACAGATGGTGGCCGGGAAGAAAATAAATATTGCGAGGTTTGAATTTTCTCCACAAGTTTTAACTCTAAGAAGCCGCCGATAATTGCAACATGTAGCGCCAGATCTAAGCTATCCATACATGTCAAAATTACTGAATTTGGTTGATATTTCATGCAATTATGAATGAGTAAAGCAAGTCATACCCCAGGGAATTTGACAGGCATGGAGCAATAAATAAAAGGTAATCTGCACACAGATGGTGGCCGGGAAGAAAATAAACATTGCGAGGTTTGAATTTTCTCTACAAGTGTTAACTCTAAGAAGCCGCCGATAATTGCAACATGTAGCGCCAGATCTAAGCTATCCATACATGTCAAAATTACTGAATTTGGTTGATATTTCATGCAATTATGAATGAGTAAAGCAAGTCCATACCCCAGGGAATTTGACATGCATGGAGCAATAAATAGACGGTAACATGTACACAGATGTTGGCCGGAAAGAAAATAAACATTGCGAGGTTTGAATTTTCTCCACAAGTTTTAACTCTAAGAAGCCGCCGATAATTGCAACATGTAGCGCCAGATCTAAGCTATCCATACATGTCAAAATTACTGAATTTGGTTGATATTTCATGCAATTATGAATGAGTAAAGCAAGTCCATACCCCAGGGAATTTGACAGGCATGGAGCAATAAATAAAAGGTAATCTGCACACAGATGGTGGCCGGGAAGAAAATAAACATTGCGAGGTTTGAATTTTCTCCACAAGTGTTAACTCTAAGAAGCCGCCGATAATTGCAACATGTAGCGCCAGATCTAAGCTATCCATACATGTCAAAATTACTGCATTTGGTTGATATTTCATGCAATTATGAATGAGTAAAGCAAGTCCATACCCCAGGGAATTTGACAGGCATGGAGCAATAAATAAAAGGTAATCTGCACACAGATGGTGGCCGGGAAGAAAATAAACATTGCGAGGTTTGAATTTTCTCCACAAGTGTTAACTCTAAGAAGCCGCCGATAATTGCAACATGTAGCGCCAGATCTAAGCTATCCATACATGTCAAAATTACTGAATTTGGTTGATATTTCATGCAATTATGAATGAGTAAAGCAAGTCCATACCCCAGGGAATTTGACATGCATGGAGCAATAAATAGACGGTAACATGTACACAGATGTTGGCCGGAAAGAAAATAAACATTGCGAGGTTTGAATTTTCTCCACAAGTTTTAACTCTAAGAAGCCGCCGATAATTGCAACATGTAGCGCCAGATCTAAGCTATCCATACATGTCAAAATTACTGAATTTGGTTGATATTTCATGCAATTATGAATGAGTAAAGCAAGTCCATACCCTAGGGAATTTGACAGGCATGGAGCAATAAATAAAAGGTAATCTGCACACAGATGGTGGCCGGGAAGAAAATAAACATTGCGAGGTTTGAATTTTCTCCACAAGTGTTAACTCTAAGAAGCCGCCGATAATTGCAACATGTAGCGCCAGATCTAAGCTATCCATACATGTCAAAATTACTGAATTTGATTGATATTTCATGCAATTATGAATGAGTAAAGCAAGTCATACCCCAGGGAATTTGACAGGCATGGAGCAATAAATAGAAGGTAATATGCACACAGATGTTGGCCGGAAAGAAAATAAATATTGCGAGGTTTGAATTTTCTCCACAAGTTTTAACTCTAAGAAGCCGCCGATAATTGCAACATGTAGCGCCAGATCTAAGCTATCCATACATGTCAAAATTACTGAATTTGGTTGATATTTCATGCAATTATGAATGAGTAAAGCAAGTCCATACCCCAGGGAATTTGACATGCATGGAGCAATAAATAGACGGTAACATGTACACAGATGTTGGCCGGAAAGAAAATAAACATTGCGAGGTTTGAATTTTCTCCACAAGTTTTAACTCTAAGAAGCCGCCGATAATTGCAACATGTAGCGCCAGATCTAAGCTATCCATACATGTCAAAATTACTGAATTTGGTTGATATTTCATGCAATTATGAATGAGTAAAGCAAGTCCATACCCCAGGGAATTTGACAGGCATGGAGCAATAAATAAAAGGTAATCTGCACACAGATGGTGGCCGGGAAGAAAATAAACATTGCGAGGTTTGAATTTTCTCCACAAGTGTTAACTCTAAGAAGCCGCCGATAATTGCAACATGTAGCGCCAGATCTAAGCTATCCATACATGTCAAAATTACTGAATTTGATTGATATTTCATGCAATTATGAATGAGTAAAGCAAGTCATACCCCAGGGAATTTGACAGGCATGGAGCAATAAATAGAAGGTAATATGCACACAGATGTTGGCCGGAAAGAAAATAAATATTGCGAGGTTTGAATTTTCTCCACAAGTTTTAACTCTAAGAAGCCGCCGATAATTGCAACATGTAGCGCCAGATCTAAGCTATCCATACATGTCAAAATTACTGAATTTGGTTGATATTTCATGCAATTATGAATGAGTAAAGCAAGTCATACCCCAGGGAATTTGACAGTCATGGAGCAATACATAAAAGGTAACTGCACACAGATGGTGGCCGGGAAGAAAATAAACATTGCGAGGTTTGAATTTTCTCCACAAGTGTTAACTCTAAGAAGCCGCCGATAATTGCAACATGTAGCGCCAGATCTAAGCTATCCATACATGTCAAAATTACTGAATTTGGTTGATATTTCATGCAATTATGAATGAGTAAAGCAAGTCCATACCCCAGGGAATTTGACAGGCATGGAGCAATAAATAAAAGGTAATCTGCACACAGATGGTGGCCGGGAAGAAAATAAATATTGCGAGGTTTGAATTTTCTCCACAAGTTTTAACTCTAAGAAGCCGCCGATAATTGCAACATGTAGCGCCAGATCTAAGCTATCCATACATGTCAAAATTACTGAATTTGGTTGATATTTCATGCAATTATGAATGAGTAAAGCAAGTCATACCCCAGGGAATTTGACAGGCATGGAGCAATAAATAAAAGGTAATCTGCACACAGATGGTGGCCGGGAAGAAAATAAACATTGCGAGGTTTGAATTTTCTCTACAAGTGTTAACTCTAAGAAGCCGCCGATAATTGCAACATGTAGCGCCAGATCTAAGCTATCCATACATGTCAAAATTACTGAATTTGGTTGATATTTCATGCAATTATGAATGAGTAAAGCAAGTCCATACCCCAGGGAATTTGACATGCATGGAGCAATAAATAGACGGTAACATGTACACAGATGTTGGCCGGAAAGAAAATAAACATTGCGAGGTTTGAATTTTCTCCACAAGTTTTAACTCTAAGAAGCCGCCGATAATTGCAACATGTAGCGCCAGATCTAAGCTATCCATACATGTCAAAATTACTGAATTTGGTTGATATTTCATGCAATTATGAATGAGTAAAGCAAGTCCATACCCCAGGGAATTTGACAGGCATGGAGCAATAAATAAAAGGTAATCTGCACACAGATGGTGGCCGGGAAGAAAATAAACATTGCGAGGTTTGAATTTTCTCCACAAGTGTTAACTCTAAGAAGCCGCCGATAATTGCAACATGTAGCGCCAGATCTAAGCTATCCATACATGTCAAAATTACTGCATTTGGTTGATATTTCATGCAATTATGAATGAGTAAAGCAAGTCCATACCCCAGGGAATTTGACAGGCATGGAGCAATAAATAAAAGGTAATCTGCACACAGATGGTGGCCGGGAAGAAAATAAACATTGCGAGGTTTGAATTTTCTCCACAAGTGTTAACTCTAAGAAGCCGCCGATAATTGCAACATGTAGCGCCAGATCTAAGCTATCCATACATGTCAAAATTACTGAATTTGGTTGATATTTCATGCAATTATGAATGAGTAAAGCAAGTCCATACCCCAGGGAATTTGACATGCATGGAGCAATAAATAGACGGTAACATGTACACAGATGTTGGCCGGAAAGAAAATAAACATTGCGAGGTTTGAATTTTCTCCACAAGTTTTAACTCTAAGAAGCCGCCGATAATTGCAACATGTAGCGCCAGATCTAAGCTATCCATACATGTCAAAATTACTGAATTTGGTTGATATTTCATGCAATTATGAATGAGTAAAGCAAGTCCATACCCCAGGGAATTTGACAGGCATGGAGCAATAAATAAAAGGTAATCTGCACACAGATGGTGGCCGGGAAGAAAATAAACATTGCGAGGTTTGAATTTTCTCCACAAGTGTTAACTCTAAGAAGCCGCCGATAATTGCAACATGTAGCGCCAGATCTAAGCTATCCATACATGTCAAAATTACTGAATTTGATTGATATTTCATGCAATTATGAATGAGTAAAGCAAGTCATACCCCAGGGAATTTGACAGGCATGGAGCAATAAATAGAAGGTAATATGCACACAGATGTTGGCCGGAAAGAAAATAAATATTGCGAGGTTTGAATTTTCTCCACAAGTTTTAACTCTAAGAAGCCGCCGATAATTGCAACATGTAGCGCCAGATCTAAGCTATCCATACATGTCAAAATTACTGAATTTGGTTGATATTTCATGCAATTATGAATGAGTAAAGCAAGTCATACCCCAGGGAATTTGACAGTCATGGAGCAATACATAAAAGGTAACTGCACACAGATGGTGGCCGGGAAGAAAATAAACATTGCGAGGTTTGAATTTTCTCCACAAGTGTTAACTCTAAGAAGCCGCCGATAATTGCAACATGTAGCGCCAGATCTAAGCTATCCATACATGTCAAAATTACTGAATTTGGTTGATATTTCATGCAATTATGAATGAGTAAAGCAAGTCATACCCCAGGGAATTTGACAGGCATGGAGCAATAAATAAAAGGTAATCTGCACACAGATGGTGGCCGGGAAGAAAATAAACATTGCGAGGTTTGAATTTTCTCTACAAGTGTTAACTCTAAGAAGCCGCCGATAATTGCAACATGTAGCGCCAGATCTAAGCTATCCATACATGTCAAAATTACTGAATTTGGTTGATATTTCATGCAATTATGAATGAGTAAAGCAAGTCCATACCCCAGGGAATTTGACATGCATGGAGCAATAAATAGACGGTAACATGTACACAGATGTTGGCCGGAAAGAAAATAAACATTGCGAGGTTTGAATTTTCTCCACAAGTTTTAACTCTAAGAAGCCGCCGATAATTGCAACATGTAGCGCCAGATCTAAGCTATCCATACGTGTCAAAATTACTGAATTTGGTTGATATTTCATGCAATTATGAATGAGTAAAGCAAGTCCATACCCCAGGGAATTTGACAGGCATGGAGCAATAAATAAAAGGTAATCTGCACACAGATGGTGGCCGGGAAGAAAATAAACATTGCGAGGTTTGAATTTTCTCCACAAGTGTTAACTCTAAGAAGCCGCCGATAATTGCAACATGTAGCGCCAGATCTAAGCTATCCATACATGTCAAAATTACTGCATTTGGTTGATATTTCATGCAATTATGAATGAGTAAAGCAAGTCCATACCCCAGGGAATTTGACAGGCATGGAGCAATAAATAAAAGGTAATCTGCACACAGATGGTGGCCGGGAAGAAAATAAACATTGCGAGGTTTGAATTTTCTCCACAAGTGTTAACTCTAAGAAGCCGCCGATAATTGCAACATGTAGCGCCAGATCTAAGCTATCCATACATGTCAAAATTACTGAATTTGGTTGATATTTCATGCAATTATGAATGAGTAAAGCAAGTCCATACCCCAGGGAATTTGACATGCATGGAGCAATAAATAGACGGTAACATGTACACAGATGTTGGCCGGAAAGAAAATAAACATTGCGAGGTTTGAATTTTCTCCACAAGTTTTAACTCTAAGAAGCCGCCGATAATTGCAACATGTAGCGCCAGATCTAAGCTATCCATACATGTCAAAATTACTGAATTTGGTTGATATTTCATGCAATTATGAATGAGTAAAGCAAGTCCATACCCCAGGGAATTTGACAGGCATGGAGCAATAAATAAAAGGTAATCTGCACACAGATGGTGGCCGGGAAGAAAATAAACATTGCGAGGTTTGAATTTTCTCCACAAGTGTTAACTCTAAGAAGCCGCCGATAATTGCAACATGTAGCGCCAGATCTAAGCTATCCATACATGTCAAAATTACTGAATTTGATTGATATTTCATGCAATTATGAATGAGTAAAGCAAGTCATACCCCAGGGAATTTGACAGGCATGGAGCAATAAATAGAAGGTAATATGCACACAGATGTTGGCCGGAAAGAAAATAAATATTGCGAGGTTTGAATTTTCTCCACAAGTTTTAACTCTAAGAAGCCGCCGATAATTGCAACATGTAGCGCCAGATCTAAGCTATCCATACATGTCAAAATTACTGAATTTGGTTGATATTTCATGCAATTATGAATGAGTAAAGCAAGTCATACCCCAGGGAATTTGACAGTCATGGAGCAATAAATAAAAGGTAATCTGCACACAGATGGTGGCCGGGAAGAAAATAAACATTGCGAGGTTTGCATTTTCTCCACAAGTGTTAACTCTAAGAAGCCGCCGATAATTGCAACATGTAGCGCCAGATATAAGCTATCCATACATGTCAAAATTACTGAATTTGGTTGATATTTCATGCAATTATGAATGAGTAAAGCAAGTCCATACCCCAGGGAATTTGACAGTCATGGAGCAATACATAAAAGGTAATCTGCACACAGATGGTGGCCGGGAAGAAAATAAACATTGCGAGGTTTGAATTTTCTCCACAAGTGTTAACTCTAAGAAGCCGCCGATAATTGCAACATGTAGCGCCAGATCTAAGCTATCCATACATGTCAAAATTACTGAATTTGGTTGATATTTCATGCAATTATGAATGAGTAAAGCAAGTCCATACCCCAGGGAATTTGACAGGCATGGAGCAATAAATAAAAGGTAATCTGCACACAGATGGTGGCCGGGAAGAAAATAAATATTGCGAGGTTTGAATTTTCTCCACAAGTTTTAACTCTAAGAAGCCGCCGATAATTGCAACATGTAGCGCCAGATCTAAGCTATCCATACATGTCAAAATTACTGAATTTGGTTGATATTTCATGCAATTATGAATGAGTAAAGCAAGTCATACCCCAGGGAATTTGACAGGCATGGAGCAATAAATAAAAGGTAATCTGCACACAGATGGTGGCCGGGAAGAAAATAAACATTGCGAGGTTTGAATTTTCTCTACAAGTGTTAACTCTAAGAAGCCGCCGATAATTGCAACATGTAGCGCCAGATCTAAGCTATCCATACATGTCAAAATTACTGCATTTGGTTGATATTTCATGCAATTATGAATGAGTAAAGCAAGTCCATACCCCAGGGAATTTGACAGGCATGGAGCAATAAATAGACGGTAACATGTACACAGATGTTGGCCGGAAAGAAAATAAACATTGCGAGGTTTGAATTTTCTCCACAAGTTTTAACTCTAAGAAGCCGCCGATAATTGCAACATGTAGCGCCAGATCTAAGCTATTCATACATGTCAAAATTACTGAATTTGGTTGATATTTCATGCAATTATGAATGAGTAAAGCAAGTCCATACCCCAGGGAATTTGACAGGCATGGAGCAATAAATAAAAGGTAATCTGCACACAGATGGTGGCCGGGAAGAAAATAAACATTGCGAGGTTTGAATTTTCTCCACAAGTGTTAACTCTAAGAAGCCGCCGATAATTGCAACATGTAGCGCCAGATCTAAGCTATCCATACATGTCAAAATTACTGAATTTGGTTGATATTTCATGCAATTATGAATGAGTAAAGCAAGTCCATACCCCAGGGAATTTGACATGCATGGAGCAATAAATAAAAGGTAACATGTACACAGATGTTGGCCGGAAAGAAAATAAACATTGCGAGGTTTGAATTTTCTCCACAAGTTTTAACTCTAAGAAGCCGCCGATAATTGCAACATGTAGCGCCAGATCTAAGCTATCCATACATGTCAAAATTACTGAATTTGGTTGATATTTCATGCAATTATGAATGAGTAAAGCAAGTCCATACCCCAGGGAATTTGACAGGCATGGAGCAATAAATAAAAGGTAATCTGCACCCAGATGGTGGCCGGGAAGAAAATAAACATTGCGAGGTTTGAATTTTCTCCACAAGTGTTAACTCTAAGAAGCCGCCGATAATTGCAACATGTAGCGCCAGATCTAAGCTATCCATACATGTCAAAATTACTGAATTTGGTTGATATTTCATGCAATTATGAATGAGTAAAGCAAGTCCATACCCCAGGGAATTTGACAGGCATGGAGCAATAAATAAAAGGTAATCTGCACACAGATGGTGGCCGGGAAGAAAATAAACATTGCGAGGTTTGCATTTTCTCCACAAGTGTTAACTCTAAGAAGCCGCCGATAATTGCAACATGTAGCGCCAGATATAAGCTATCCATACATGTCAAAATTACTGAATTTGGTTGATATTTCATGCAATTATGAATGAGTAAAGCAAGTCCATACCCCAGGGAATTTGACAGTCATGGAGCAATACATAAAAGGTAATCTGCACACAGATGGTGGCCGGGAAGAAAATAAACATTGCGAGGTTTGAATTTTCTCCACAAGTGTTAACTCTAAGAAGCCGCCGATAATTGCAACATGTAGCGCCAGATCTAAGCTATCCATACATGTCAAAATTACTGAATTTGGTTGATATTTCATGCAATTATGAATGAGTAAAGCAAGTCCATACCCCAGGGAATTTGACAGGCATGGAGCAATAAATAAAAGGTAATCTGCACACAGATGGTGGCCGGGAAGAAAATAAATATTGCGAGGTTTGAATTTTCTCCACAAGTTTTAACTCTAAGAAGCCGCCGATAATTGCAACATGTAGCGCCAGATCTAAGCTATCCATACATGTCAAAATTACTGAATTTGGTTGATATTTCATGCAATTATGAATGAGTAAAGCAAGTCATACCCCAGGGAATTTGACAGGCATGGAGCAATAAATAAAAGGTAATCTGCACACAGATGGTGGCCGGGAAGAAAATAAACATTGCGAGGTTTGAATTTTCTCTACAAGTGTTAACTCTAAGAAGCCGCCGATAATTGCAACATGTAGCGCCAGATCTAAGCTATCCATACATGTCAAAATTACTGAATTTGGTTGATATTTCATGCAATTATGAATGAGTAAAGCAAGTCCATACCCCAGGGAATTTGACATGCATGGAGCAATAAATAGACGGTAACATGTACACAGATGTTGGCCGGAAAGAAAATAAACATTGCGAGGTTTGAATTTTCTCCACAAGTTTTAACTCTAAGAAGCCGCCGATAATTGCAACATGTAGCGCCAGATCTAAGCTATCCATACATGTCAAAATTACTGCATTTGGTTGATATTTCATGCAATTATGAATGAGTAAAGCAAGTCCATACCCCAGGGAATTTGACAGGCATGGAGCAATAAATAGACGGTAACATGTACACAGATGTTGGCCGGAAAGAAAATAAACATTGCGAGGTTTGAATTTTCTCCACAAGTTTTAACTCTAAGAAGCCGCCGATAATTGCAACATGTAGCGCCAGATCTAAGCTATTCATACATGTCAAAATTACTGAATTTGGTTGATATTTCATGCAATTATGAATGAGTAAAGCAAGTCATACCCCAGGGAATTTGACAGGCATGGAGCAATAAATAGAAGGTAATATGCACACAGATGTTGGCCGGAAAGAAAATAAATATTGCGAGGTTTGAATTTTCTCCACAAGTTTTAACTCTAAGAAGCCGCCGATAATTGCAACATGTAGCGCCAGATCTAAGCTATCCATACATGTCAAAATTACTGAATTTGGTTGATATTTCATGCAATTAGAATGAGTAAAGCAAGTCATACCCCAGGGAATTTGACAGGCATGGAGCAATAAATAAAAGGTAATCTGCACACAGATGGTGGCCGGGAAGAAAATAAACATTGCGAGGTTTGAATTTTCTCCACAAGTGTTAACTCTAAGAAGCCGCCGATAATTGCAACATGTAGCGCCAGATCTAAGCTATCCATACATGTCAAAATTACTGAATTTGGTTGATATTTCATGCAATTATGAATGAGTAAAGCAAGTCCATACCCCAGGGAATTTGACATGCATGGAGCAATAAATAGACGGTAACATGTACACAGATGTTGGCCGGAAAGAAAATAAACATTGCGAGGTTTGAATTTTCTCCACAAGTTTTAACTCTAAGAAGCCGCCGATAATTGCAACATGTAGCGCCAGATCTAAGCTATCCATACATGTCAAAATTACTGAATTTGGTTGATATTTCATGCAATTATGAATGAGTAAAGCAAGTCCATACCCCAGGGAATTTGACAGGCATGGAGCAATAAATAAAAGGTAATCTGCACACAGATGGTGGCCGGGAAGAAAATAAACATTGCGAGGTTTGAATTTTCTCCACAAGTGTTAACTCTAAGAAGCCGCCGATAATTGCAACATGTAGCGCCAGATCTAAGCTATCCATACATGTCAAAATTACTGAATTTGGTTGATATTTCATGCAATTATGAATGAGTAAAGCAAGTCCATACCCCAGGGAATTTGACAGGCATGGAGCAATAAATAAAAGGTAATCTGCACACAGATGGTGGCCGGGAAGAAAATAAACATTGCGAGGTTTGCATTTTCTCCACAAGTGTTAACTCTAAGAAGCCGCCGATAATTGCAACATGTAGCGCCAGATCTAAGCTATCCATACATGTCAAAATTACTGCATTTGGTTGATATTTCATGCAATTATGAATGAGTAAAGCAAGTCCATACCCCAGGGAATTTGACAGGCATGGAGCAATAAATAGACGGTAACATGTACACAGATGTTGGCCGGAAAGAAAATAAACATTGCGAGGTTTGAATTTTCTCCACAAGTTTTAACTCTAAGAAGCCGCCGATAATTGCAACATGTAGCGCCAGATCTAAGCTATTCATACATGTCAAAATTACTGAATTTGGTTGATATTTCATGCAATTATGAATGAGTAAAGCAAGTCCATACCCCAGGGAATTTGACAGGCATGGAGCAATAAATAAAAGGTAATCTGCACACAGATGGTGGCCGGGAAGAAAATAAACATTGCGAGGTTTGAATTTTCTCCACAAGTTTTAACTCTAAGAAGCCGCCGATAATTGCAACATGTAGCGCCAGATCTAAGCTATTCATACATGTCAAAATTACTGAATTTGGTTGATATTTCATGCAATTATGAATGAGTAAAGCAAGTCATACCCCAGGGAATTTGACAGGCATGGAGCAATAAATAGAAGGTAATATGCACACAGATGTTGGCCGGAAAGAAAATAAATATTGCGAGGTTTGAATTTTCTCCACAAGTTTTAACTCTAAGAAGCCGCCGATAATTGCAACATGTAGCGCCAGATCTAAGCTATCCATACATGTCAAAATTACTGAATTTGGTTGATATTTCATGCAATTAGAATGAGTAAAGCAAGTCATACCCCAGGGAATTTGACAGGCATGGAGCAATAAATAAAAGGTAATCTGCACACAGATGGTGGCCGGGAAGAAAATAAACATTGCGAGGTTTGAATTTTCTCCACAAGTGTTAACTCTAAGAAGCCGCCGATAATTGCAACATGTAGCGCCAGATCTAAGCTATCCATACATGTCAAAATTACTGAATTTGGTTGATATTTCATGCAATTATGAATGAGTAAAGCAAGTCCATACCCCAGGGAATTTGACAGGCATGGAGCAATAAATAAAAGGTAATCTGCACACAGATGGTGGCCGGGAAGAAAATAAACATTGCGAGGTTTGCATTTTCTCCACAAGTGTTAACTCTAAGAAGCCGCCGATAATTGCAACATGTAGCGCCAGATCTAAGCTATCCATACATGTCAAAATTACTGCATTTGGTTGATATTTCATGCAATTATGAATGAGTAAAGCAAGTCCATACCCCAGGGAATTTGACAGGCATGGAGCAATAAATAGACGGTAACATGTACACAGATGTTGGCCGGAAAGAAAATAAACATTGCGAGGTTTGAATTTTCTCCACAAGTTTTAACTCTAAGAAGCCGCCGATAATTGCAACATGTAGCGCCAGATCTAAGCTATTCATACATGTCAAAATTACTGAATTTGGTTGATATTTCATGCAATTATGAATGAGTAAAGCAAGTCCATACCCCAGGGAATTTGACAGGCATGGAGCAATAAATAAAAGGTAATCTGCACACAGATGGTGGCCGGGAAGAAAATAAACATTGCGAGGTTTGAATTTTCTCCACAAGTTTTAACTCTAAGAAGCCGCCGATAATTGCAACATGTAGCGCCAGATCTAAGCTATTCATACATGTCAAAATTACTGAATTTGGTTGATATTTCATGCAATTATGAATGAGTAAAGCAAGTCATACCCCAGGGAATTTGACAGGCATGGAGCAATAAATAGAAGGTAATATGCACACAGATGTTGGCCGGAAAGAAAATAAATATTGCGAGGTTTGAATTTTCTCCACAAGTTTTAACTCTAAGAAGCCGCCGATAATTGCAACATGTAGCGCCAGATCTAAGCTATCCATACATGTCAAAATTACTGAATTTGGTTGATATTTCATGCAATTAGAATGAGTAAAGCAAGTCATACCCCAGGGAATTTGACAGGCATGGAGCAATAAATAAAAGGTAATCTGCACACAGATGGTGGCCGGGAAGAAAATAAACATTGCGAGGTTTGAATTTTCTCCACAAGTGTTAACTCTAAGAAGCCGCCGATAATTGCAACATGTAGCGCCAGATCTAAGCTATCCATACATGTCAAAATTACTGAATTTGGTTGATATTTCATGCAATTATGAATGAGTAAAGCAAGTCCATACCCCAGGGAATTTGACATGCATGGAGCAATAAATAGACGGTAACATGTACACAGATGTTGGCCGGAAAGAAAATAAACATTGCGAGGTTTGAATTTTCTCCACAAGTTTTAACTCTAAGAAGCCGCCGATAATTGCAACATGTAGCGCCAGATCTAAGCTATCCATACATGTCAAAATTACTGAATTTGGTTGATATTTCATGCAATTATGAATGAGTAAAGCAAGTCCATACCCCAGGGAATTTGACAGGCATGGAGCAATAAATAAAAGGTAATCTGCACACAGATGGTGGCCGGGAAGAAAATAAACATTGCGAGGTTTGAATTTTCTCCACAAGTGTTAACTCTAAGAAGCCGCCGATAATTGCAACATGTAGCGCCAGATCTAAGCTATCCATACATGTCAAAATTACTGAATTTGGTTGATATTTCATGCAATTATGAATGAGTAAAGCAAGTCCATACCCCAGGGAATTTGACAGGCATGGAGCAATAAATAAAAGGTAATCTGCACACAGATGGTGGCCGGGAAGAAAATAAACATTGCGAGGTTTGCATTTTCTCCACAAGTGTTAACTCTAAGAAGCCGCCGATAATTGCAACATGTAGCGCCAGATCTAAGCTATCCATACATGTCAAAATTACTGCATTTGGTTGATATTTCATGCAATTATGAATGAGTAAAGCAAGTCCATACCCCAGGGAATTTGACAGGCATGGAGCAATAAATAGACGGTAACATGTACACAGATGTTGGCCGGAAAGAAAATAAACATTGCGAGGTTTGAATTTTCTCCACAAGTTTTAACTCTAAGAAGCCGCCGATAATTGCAACATGTAGCGCCAGATCTAAGCTATTCATACATGTCAAAATTACTGAATTTGGTTGATATTTCATGCAATTATGAATGAGTAAAGCAAGTCCATACCCCAGGGAATTTGACAGGCATGGAGCAATAAATAAAAGGTAATCTGCACACAGATGGTGGCCGGGAAGAAAATAAACATTGCGAGGTTTGAATTTTCTCCACAAGTGTTAACTCTAAGAAGCCGCCGATAATTGCAACATGTAGCGCCAGATCTAAGCTATCCATACATGTCAAAATTACTGAATTTGATTGATATTTCATGCAATTATGAATGAGTAAAGCAAGTCATACCCCAGGGAATTTGACAGGCATGGAGCAATAAATAGAAGGTAATATGCACACAGATGTTGGCCGGAAAGAAAATAAATATTGCGAGGTTTGAATTTTCTCCACAAGTTTTAACTCTAAGAAGCCGCCGATAATTGCAACATGTAGCGCCAGATCTAAGCTATCCATACATGTCAAAATTACTGAATTTGGTTGATATTTCATGCAATTAGAATGAGTAAAGCAAGTCATACCCCAGGGAATTTGACAGGCATGGAGCAATAAATAAAAGGTAATCTGCACACAGATGGTGGCCGGGAAGAAAATAAACATTGCGAGGTTTGAATTTTCTCCACAAGTGTTAACTCTAAGAAGCCGCCGATAATTGCAACATGTAGCGCCAGATCTAAGCTATCCATACATGTCAAAATTACTGAATTTGGTTGATATTTCATGCAATTATGAATGAGTAAAGCAAGTCCATACCCCAGGGAATTTGACATGCATGGAGCAATAAATAGACGGTAACATGTACACAGATGTTGGCCGGAAAGAAAATAAACATTGCGAGGTTTGAATTTTCTCCACAAGTTTTAACTCTAAGAAGCCGCCGATAATTGCAACATGTAGCGCCAGATCTAAGCTATCCATACATGTCAAAATTACTGAATTTGGTTGATATTTCATGCAATTATGAATGAGTAAAGCAAGTCCATACCCCAGGGAATTTGACAGGCATGGAGCAATAAATAAAAGGTAATCTGCACACAGATGGTGGCCGGGAAGAAAATAAACATTGCGAGGTTTGAATTTTCTCCACAAGTGTTAACTCTAAGAAGCCGCCGATAATTGCAACATGTAGCGCCAGATCTAAGCTATCCATACATGTCAAAATTACTGAATTTGATTGATATTTCATGCAATTATGAATGAGTAAAGCAAGTCATACCCCAGGGAATTTGACAGGCATGGAGCAATAAATAGAAGGTAATATGCACACAGATGTTGGCCGGAAAGAAAATAAATATTGCGAGGTTTGAATTTTCTCCACAAGTTTTAACTCTAAGAAGCCGCCGATAATTGCAACATGTAGCGCCAGATCTAAGCTATCCATACATGTCAAAATTACTGAATTTGGTTGATATTTCATGCAATTATGAATGAGTAAAGCAAGTCATACCCCAGGGAATTTGACAGGCATGGAGCAATAAATAAAAGGTAATCTGCACACAGATGGTGGCCGGGAAGAAAATAAACATTGCGAGGTTTGAATTTTCTCCACAAGTGTTAACTCTAAGAAGCCGCCGATAATTGCAACATGTAGCGCCAGATCTAAGCTATCCATACATGTCAAAATTACTGAATTTGGTTGATATTTCATGCAATTATGAATGAGTAAAGCAAGTCCATACCCCAGGGAATTTGACAGGCATGGAGCAATAAATAGACGGTAACATGTACACAGATGTTGGCCGGAAAGAAAATAAACATTGCGAGGTTTGAATTTTCTCCACAAGTTTTAACTCTAAGAAGCCGCCGATAATTGCAACATGTAGCGCCAGATCTAAGCTATCCATACATGTCAAAATTACTGAATTTGGTTGATATTTCATGCAATTATGAATGAGTAAAGCAAGTCCATACCCCAGGGAATTTGACAGGCATGGAGCAATAAATAAAAGGTAATCTGCACACAGATGGTGGCCGGGAAGAAAATAAACATTGCGAGGTTTGAATTTTCTCCACAAGTGTTAACTCTAAGAAGCCGCCGATAATTGCAACATGTAGCGCCAGATCTAAGCTATCCATACATGTCAAAATTACTGAATTTGGTTGATATTTCATGCAATTATGAATGAGTAAAGCAAGTCCATACCCCAGGGAATTTGACAGGCATGGAGCAATAAATAAAAGGTAATCTGCACACAGATGGTGGCCGGGAAGAAAATAAACATTGCGAGGTTTGCATTTTCTCCACAAGTGTTAACTCTAAGAAGCCGCCGATAATTGCAACATGTAGCGCCAGATATAAGCTATCCATACATGTCAAAATTACTGAATTTGGTTGATATTTCATGCAATTATGAATGAGTAAAGCAAGTCCATACCCCAGGGAATTTGACAGTCATGGAGCAATACATAAAAGGTAATCTGCACACAGATGGTGGCCGGGAAGAAAATAAACATTGCGAGGTTTGAATTTTCTCCACAAGTGTTAACTCTAAGAAGCCGCCGATAATTGCAACATGTAGCGCCAGATCTAAGCTATCCATACATGTCAAAATTACTGAATTTGGTTGATATTTCATGCAATTATGAATGAGTAAAGCAAGTCCATACCCCAGGGAATTTGACAGGCATGGAGCAATACATAAAAGGTAATCTGCACACAGATGGTGGCCGGGAAGAAAATAAATATTGCGAGGTTTGAATTTTCTCCACAAGTGTTAACTCTAAGAAGCCGCCGATAATTGCAACATGTAGCGCCAGATCTAAGCTATCCATACATGTCAAAATTACTGAATTTGATTGATATTTCATGCAATTATGAATGAGTAAAGCAAGTCATACCCCAGGGAATTTGACAGGCATGGAGCAATAAATAGAAGGTAATATGCACACAGATGTTGGCCGGAAAGAAAATAAATATTGCGAGGTTTGAATTTTCTCCACAAGTTTTAACTCTAAGAAGCCGCCGATAATTGCAACATGTAGCGCCAGATCTAAGCTATCCATACATGTCAAAATTACTGAATTTGGTTGATATTTCATGCAATTATGAATGAGTAAAGCAAGTCCATACCCCAGGGAATTTGACAGGCATGGAGCAATAAATAAAAGGTAATCTGCACACAGATGGTGGCCGGGAAGAAAATAAACATTGCGAGGTTTGAATTTTCTCCACAAGTGTTAACTCTAAGAAGCCGCCGATAATTGCAACATGTAGCGCCAGATCTAAGCTATCCATACATGTCAAAATTACTGAATTTGGTTGATATTTCATGCAATTATGAATGAGTAAAGCAAGTCCATACCCCAGGGAATTTGACAGGCATGGAGCAATAAATAAAAGGTAATCTGCACACAGATGGTGGCCGGGAAGAAAATACACATTGCGAGGTTTGAATTTTCTCCACAAGTGTTAACTCTAAGAAGCCGCCGATAATTGCAACATGTAGCGCCAGATATAAGCTATCCATACATGTCAAAATTACTGAATTTGGTTGATATTTCATGCAATTATGAATGAGTAAAGCAAGTCCATACCCCAGGGAATTTGACAGTCATGGAGCAATACATAAAAGGTAATCTGCACACAGATGGTGGCCGGGAAGAAAATAAACATTGCGAGGTTTGAATTTTCTCCACAAGTGTTAACTCTAAGAAGCCGCCGATAATTGCAACATGTAGCGCCAGATCTAAGCTATCCATACATGTCAAAATTACTGAATTTGGTTGATATTTCATGCAATTATGAATGAGTAAAGCAAGTCCATACCCCAGGGAATTTGACATGCATGGAGCAATAAATAGACGGTAACATGTACACAGATGTTGGCCGGAAAGAAAATAAACATTGCGAGGTTTGAATTTTCTCCACAAGTTTTAACTCTAAGAAGCCGCCGATAATTGCAACATGTAGCGCCAGATCTAAGCTATCCATACATGTCAAAATTACTGAATTTGGTTGATATTTCATGCAATTATGAATGAGTAAAGCAAGTCCATACCCCAGGGAATTTGACAGGCATGGAGCAATAAATAAAAGGTAATCTGCACACAGATGGTGGCCGGGAAGAAAATAAACATTGCGAGGTTTGAATTTTCTCCACAAGTGTTAACTCTAAGAAGCCGCCGATAATTGCAACATGTAGCGCCAGATCTAAGCTATCCATACATGTCAAAATTACTGAATTTGGTTGATATTTCATGCAATTATGAATGAGTAAAGCAAGTCCATACCCCAGGGAATTTGACAGGCATGGAGCAATAAATAAAAGGTAATCTGCACACAGATGGTGGCCGGGAAGAAAATAAACATTGTGAGGTTTGAATTTTCTCCACAAGTGTTAACTCTAAGAAGCCGCCGATAATTGCAACATGTAGCGCCAGATATAAGCTATCCATACATGTCAAAATTACTGAATTTGGTTGATATTTCATGCAATTATGAATGAGTAAAGCAAGTCCATACCCCAGGGAATTTGACAGTCATGGAGCAATACATAAAAGGTAATCTGCACACAGATGGTGGCCGGGAAGAAAATAAACATTGCGAGGTTTGAATTTTCTCCACAAGTGTTAACTCTAAGAAGCCGCCGATAATTGCAACATGTAGCGCCAGATCTAAGCTATCCATACATGTCAAAATTACTGAATTTGGTTGATATTTCATGCAATTATGAATGAGTAAAGCAAGTCCATACCCCAGGGAATTTGACAGGCATGGAGCAATAAATAAAAGGTAATCTGCACACAGATGGTGGCCGGGAAGAAAATAAACATTGCGAGGTTTGAATTTTCTCCACAAGTGTTAACTCTAAGAAGCCGCCGATAATTGCAACATGTAGCGCCAGATCTAAGCTATCCATACATGTCAAAATTACTGAATTTGATTGATATTTCATGCAATTATGAATGAGTAAAGCAAGTCATACCCCAGGGAATTTGACAGGCATGGAGCAATAAATAGAAGGTAATATGCACACAGATGTTGGCCGGAAAGAAAATAAATATTGCGAGGTTTGAATTTTCTCCACAAGTTTTAACTCTAAGAAGCCGCCGATAATTGCAACATGTAGCGCCAGATCTAAGCTATCCATACATGTCAAAATTACTGAATTTGGTTGATATTTCATGCAATTATGAATGAGTAAAGCAAGTCATACCCCAGGGAATTTGACAGGCATGGAGCAATAAATAAAAGGTAATCTGCACACAGATGGTGGCCGGGAAGAAAATAAACATTGCGAGGTTTGAATTTTCTCTACAAGTGTTAACTCTAAGAAGCCGCCGATAATTGCAACATGTAGCGCCAGATCTAAGCTATCCATACATGTCAAAATTACTGAATTTGGTTGATATTTCATGCAATTATGAATGAGTAAAGCAAGTCCATACCCCAGGGAATTTGACAGGCATGGAGCAATAAATAAAAGGTAATCTGCACACAGATGGTGGCCGGGAAGAAAATAAACATTGCGAGGTTTGAATTTTCTCCACAAGTGTTAACTCTAAGAAGCCGCCGATAATTGCAACATGTAGCGCCAGATCTAAGCTATCCATACATGTCAAAATTACTGAATTTGGTTGATATTTCATGCAATTATGAATGAGTAAAGCAAGTCCATACCCCAGGGAATTTGACAGGCATGGAGCAATAAATAAAAGGTAATCTGCACACAGATGGTGGCCGGGAAGAAAATAAACATTGCGAGGTTTGAATTTTCTCCACAAGTGTTAACTCTAAGAAGCCGCCGATAATTGCAACATGTAGCGCCAGATCTAAGCTATCCATACATGTCAAAATTACTGAATTTGGTTGATATTTCATGCAATTATGAATGAGTAAAGCAAGTCCATACCCCAGGGAATTTGACAGGCATGGAGCAATAAATAAAAGGTAATCTGCACACAGATGGTGGCCGGGAAGAAAATAAACATTGCGAGGTTTGAATTTTCTCCACAAGTGTTAACTCTAAGAAGCCGCCGATAATTGCAACATGTAGCGCCAGATCTAAGCTATCCATACATGTCAAAATTACTGAATTTGATTGATATTTCATGCAATTATGAATGAGTAAAGCAAGTCATACCCCAGGGAATTTGACAGGCATGGAGCAATAAATAGAAGGTAATATGCACACAGATGTTGGCCGGAAAGAAAATAAATATTGCGAGGTTTGAATTTTCTCCACAAGTTTTAACTCTAAGAAGCCGCCGATAATTGCAACATGTAGCGCCAGATCTAAGCTATCCATACATGTCAAAATTACTGAATTTGGTTGATATTTCATGCAATTATGAATGAGTAAAGCAAGTCATACCCCAGGGAATTTGACAGGCATGGAGCAATAAATAAAAGGTAATCTGCACACAGATGGTGGCCGGGAAGAAAATAAACATTGCGAGGTTTGAATTTTCTCCACAAGTGTTAACTCTAAGAAGCCGCCGATAATTGCAACATGTAGCGCCAGATCTAAGCTATCCATACATGTCAAAATTACTGAATTTGGTTGATATTTCATGCAATTATGAATGAGTAAAGCAAGTCCATACCCCAGGGAATTTGACATGCATGGAGCAATAAATAGACGGTAACATGTACACAGATGTTGGCCGGAAAGAAAATAAACATTGCGAGGTTTGAATTTTCTCCACAAGTTTTAACTCTAAGAAGCCGCCGATAATTGCAACATGTAGCGCCAGATCTAAGCTATCCATACATGTCAAAATTACTGAATTTGGTTGATATTTCATGCAATTATGAATGAGTAAAGCAAGTCCATACCCCAGGGAATTTGACAGGCATGGAGCAATAAATAAAAGGTAATCTGCACACAGATGGTGGCCGGGAAGAAAATAAACATTGCGAGGTTTGAATTTTCTCCACAAGTGTTAACTCTAAGAAGCCGCCGATAATTGCAACATGTAGCGCCAGATCTAAGCTATCCATACATGTCAAAATTACTGAATTTGGTTGATATTTCATGCAATTATGAATGAGTAAAGCAAGTCCATACCCCAGGGAATTTGACAGGCATGGAGCAATAAATAAAAGGTAATCTGCACACAGATGGTGGCCGGGAAGAAAATAAACATTGCGAGGTTTGCATTTTCTCCACAAGTGTTAACTCTAAGAAGCCGCCGATAATTGCAACATGTAGCGCCAGATATAAGCTATCCATACATGTCAAAATTACTGAATTTGGTTGATATTTCATGCAATTATGAATGAGTAAAGCAAGTCCATACCCCAGGGAATTTGACAGTCATGGAGCAATACATAAAAGGTAATCTGCACACAGATGGTGGCCGGGAAGAAAATAAACATTGCGAGGTTTGAATTTTCTCCACAAGTTTTAACTCTAAGAAGCCGCCGATAATTGCAACATGTAGCGCCAGATCTAAGCTATCCATACATGTCAAAATTACTGAATTTGGTTGATATTTCATGCAATTATGAATGAGTAAAGCAAGTCCATACCCCAGGGAATTTGACAGGCATGGAGCAATAAATAAAAGGTAATCTGCACACAGATGGTGGCCGGGAAGAAAATAAACATTGCGAGGTTTGAATTTTCTCCACAAGTGTTAACTCTAAGAAGCCGCCGATAATTGCAACATGTAGCGCCAGATCTAAGCTATCCATACATGTCAAAATTACTGAATTTGGTTGATATTTCATGCAATTATGAATGAGTAAAGCAAGTCCATACCCCAGGGAATTTGACAGGCATGGAGCAATAAATAAAAGGTAATCTGCACACAGATGGTGGCCGGGAAGAAAATAAACATTGCGAGGTTTGAATTTTCTCCACAAGTGTTAACTCTAAGAAGCCGCCGATAATTGCAACATGTAGCGCCAGATCTAAGCTATCCATACATGTCAAAATTACTGAATTTGATTGATATTTCATGCAATTATGAATGAGTAAAGCAAGTCATACCCCAGGGAATTTGACAGGCATGGAGCAATAAATAGAAGGTAATATGCACACAGATGTTGGCCGGAAAGAAAATAAATATTGCGAGGTTTGAATTTTCTCCACAAGTTTTAACTCTAAGAAGCCGCCGATAATTGCAACATGTAGCGCCAGATCTAAGCTATCCATACATGTCAAAATTACTGAATTTGGTTGATATTTCATGCAATTATGAATGAGTAAAGCAAGTCATACCCCAGGGAATTTGACAGGCATGGAGCAATAAATAAAAGGTAATCTGCACACAGATGGTGGCCGGGAAGAAAATAAACATTGCGAGGTTTGAATTTTCTCTACAAGTGTTAACTCTAAGAAGCCGCCGATAATTGCAACATGTAGCGCCAGATCTAAGCTATCCATACATGTCAAAATTACAGAATTTGGTTGATATTTCATGCAATTATGAATGAGTAAAGCAAGTCCATACCCCAGGGAATTTGACAGGCATGGAGCAATAAATAAAAGGTAATCTGCACACAGATGGTGGCCGGGAAGAAAATAAACATTGCGAGGTTTGAATTTTCTCCACAAGTGTTAACTCTAAGAAGCCGCCGATAATTGCAACATGTAGCGCCAGATCTAAGCTATCCATACATGTCAAAATTACTGAATTTGGTTGATATTTCATGCAATTATGAATGAGTAAAGCAAGTACATACCCCAGGGAATTTGACAGGCATGGAGCAATAAATAAAAGGTAATCTGCACACAGATGGTGGCCGGGAAGAAAATAAACATTGCGAGGTTTGCATTTTCTCCACAAGTGTTAACTCTAAGAAGCCGCCGATAATTGCAACATGTAGCGCCAGATATAAGCTATCCATACATGTCAAAATTACTGAATTTGGTTGATATTTCATGCAATTATGAATGAGTAAAGCAAGTCCATACCCCAGGGAATTTGACAGTCATGGAGCAATACATAAAAGGTAATCTGCACACAGATGGTGGCCGGGAAGAAAATAAACATTGCGAGGTTTGAATTTTCTCCACAAGTTTTAACTCTAAGAAGCCGCCGATAATTGCAACATGTAGCGCCAGATCTAAGCTATCCATACATGTCAAAATTACTGAATTTGGTTGATATTTCATGCAATTATGAATGAGTAAAGCAAGTCCATACCCCAGGGAATTTGACAGGCATGGAGCAATAAATAAAAGGTAATCTGCACACAGATGGTGGCCGGGAAGAAAATAAACATTGCGAGGTTTGAATTTTCTCCACAAGTGTTAACTCTAAGAAGCCGCCGATAATTGCAACATGTAGCGCCAGATATAAGCTATCCATACATGTCAAAATTACTGAATTTGGTTGATATTTCATGCAATTATGAATGAGTAAAGCAAGTCCATACCCCAGGGAATTTGACAGTCATGGAGCAATACATAAAAGGTAATCTGCACACAGATGGTGGCCGGGAAGAAAATAAACATTGCGAGGTTTGAATTTTCTCCACAAGTGTTAACTCTAAGAAGCCGCCGATAATTGCAACATGTAGCGCCAGATCTAAGCTATCCATACATGTCAAAATTACTGAATTTGGTTGATATTTCATGCAATTATGAATGAGTAAAGCAAGTCCATACCCCAGGGAATTTGACAGGCATGGAGCAATAAATAAAAGGTAATCTGCACACAGATGGTGGCCGGGAAGAAAATAAACATTGCGAGGTTTGAATTTTCTCCACAAGTGTTAACTCTAAGAAGCCGCCGATAATTGCAACATGTAGCGCCAGATCTAAGCTATCCATACATGTCAAAATTACTGAATTTGATTGATATTTCATGCAATTATGAATGAGTAAAGCAAGTCATACCCCAGGGAATTTGACAGGCATGGAGCAATAAATAGAAGGTAATATGCACACAGATGTTGGCCGGAAAGAAAATAAATATTGCGAGGTTTGAATTTTCTCCACAAGTTTTAACTCTAAGAAGCCGCCGATAATTGCAACATGTAGCGCCAGATCTAAGCTATCCATACATGTCAAAATTACTGAATTTGGTTGATATTTCATGCAATTATGAATGAGTAAAGCAAGTCATACCCCAGGGAATTTGACAGGCATGGAGCAATAAATAAAAGGTAATCTGCACACAGATGGTGGCCGGGAAGAAAATAAACATTGCGAGGTTTGAATTTTCTCTACAAGTGTTAACTCTAAGAAGCCGCCGATAATTGCAACATGTAGCGCCAGATCTAAGCTATCCATACATGTCAAAATTACTGAATTTGGTTGATATTTCATGCAATTATGAATGAGTAAAGCAAGTCCATACCCCAGGGAATTTGACAGGCATGGAGCAATAAATAAAAGGTAATCTGCACACAGATGGTGGCCGGGAAGAAAATAAACATTGCGAGGTTTGAATTTTCTCCACAAGTGTTAACTCTAAGAAGCCGCCGATAATTGCAACATGTAGCGCCAGATCTAAGCTATCCATACATGTCAAAATTACTGAATTTGGTTGATATTTCATGCAATTATGAATGAGTAAAGCAAGTCCATACCCCAGGGAATTTGACAGGCATGGAGCAATAAATAAAAGGTAATCTGCACACAGATGGTGGCCGGGAAGAAAATAAACATTGCGAGGTTTGAATTTTCTCCACAAGTGTTAACTCTAAGAAGCCGCCGATAATTGCAACATGTAGCGCCAGATCTAAGCTATCCATACATGTCAAAATTACTGAATTTGGTTGATATTTCATGCAATTATGAATGAGTAAAGCAAGTCCATACCCCAGGGAATTTGACAGGCATGGAGCAATAAATAAAAGGTAATCTGCACACAGATGGTGGCCGGGAAAAAAATAAACATTGCGAGGTTTGAATTTTCTCCACAAGTGTTAACTCTAAGAAGCCGCCGATAATTGCAACATGTAGCGCCAGATCTAAGCTATCCATACATGTCAAAATTACTGAATTTGATTGATATTTCATGCAATTATGAATGAGTAAAGCAAGTCATACCCCAGGGAATTTGACAGGCATGGAGCAATAAATAGAAGGTAATATGCACACAGATGTTGGCCGGAAAGAAAATAAATATTGCGAGGTTTGAATTTTCTCCACAAGTTTTAACTCTAAGAAGCCGCCGATAATTGCAACATGTAGCGCCAGATCTAAGCTATCCATACATGTCAAAATTACTGAATTTGGTTGATATTTCATGCAATTATGAATGAGTAAAGCAAGTCATACCCCAGGGAATTTGACAGGCATGGAGCAATAAATAAAAGGTAATCTGCACACAGATGGTGGCCGGGAAGAAAATAAACATTGCGAGGTTTGAATTTTCTCCACAAGTGTTAACTCTAAGAAGCCGCCGATAATTGCAACATGTAGCGCCAGATCTAAGCTATCCATACATGTCAAAATTACTGAATTTGGTTGATATTTCATGCAATTATGAATGAGTAAAGCAAGTCCATACCCCAGGGAATTTGACAGGCATGGAGCAATAAATAAAAGGTAATCTGCACACAGATGGTGGCCGGGAAGAAAATAAACATTGCGAGGTTTGAATTTTCTCCACAAGTGTTAACTCTAAGAAGCCGCCGATAATTGCAACATGTAGCGCCAGATATAAGCTATCCATACATGTCAAAATTACTGAATTTGGTTGATATTTCATGCAATTATGAATGAGTAAAGCAAGTCCATACCCCAGGGAATTTGACAGTCATGGAGCAATAAATAAAAGGTAATCTGCACACAGATGGTGGCCGGGAAGAAAATAAACATTGCGAGGTTTGAATTTTCTCCACAAGTGTTAACTCTAAGAAGCCGCCGATAATTGCAACATGTAGCGCCAGATCTAAGCTATCCATACATGTCAAAATTACTGAATTTGGTTGATATTTCATGCAATTATGAATGAGTAAAGCAAGTCATACCCCAGGGAATTTGACAGGCATGGAGCAATAAATAGAAGGTAATATGCACACAGATGTTGGCCGGAAAGAAAATAAATATTGCGAGGTTTGAATTTTCTCCACAAGTTTTAACTCTAAGAAGCCGCCGATAATTGCAACATGTAGCGCCAGATCTAAGCTATCCATACATGTCAAAATTACTGAATTTGGTTGATATTTCATGCAATTATGAATGAGTAAAGCAAGTCCAGGGAATTTGACAGGCATGGAGCAATAAATAAAAGGTAATCTGCACACAGATGGTGGCCGGGAAGAAAATAAACATTGCGAGGTTTGCATTTTCTCCACAAGTGTTAACTCTAAGAAGCCGCCGATAATTGCAACATGTAGCGCCAGATATAAGCTATCCATACATGTCAAAATTACTGAATTTGGTTGATATTTCATGCAATTATGAATGAGTAAAGCAAGTCCATACCCCAGGGAATTTGACAGTCATGGAGCAATACATAAAAGGTAATCTGCACACAGATGGTGGCCGGGAAGAAAATAAACATTGCGAGGTTTGAATTTTCTCCACAAGTGTTAACTCTAAGAAGCCGCCGATAATTGCAACATGTAGCGCCAGATCTAAGCTATCCATACATGTCAAAATTACTGAATTTGATTGATATTTCATGCAATTATGAATGAGTAAAGCAAGTCATACCCCAGGGAATTTGACAGGCATGGAGCAATAAATAGAAGGTAATATGCACACAGATGTTGGCCGGAAAGAAAATAAATATTGCGAGGTTTGAATTTTCTCCACAAGTTTTAACTCTAAGAAGCCGCCGATAATTGCAACATGTAGCGCCAGATCTAAGCTATCCATACATGTCAAAATTACTGAATTTGGTTGATATTTCATGCAATTATGAATGAGTAAAGCAAGTCATACCCCAGGGAATTTGACAGGCATGGAGCAATAAATAAAAGGTAATCTGCACACAGATGGTGGCCGGGAAGAAAATAAACATTGCGAGGTTTGAATTTTCTCCACAAGTGTTAACTCTAAGAAGCCGCCGATAATTGCAACATGTAGCGCCAGATCTAAGCTATCCATACATGTCAAAATTACTGAATTTGGTTGATATTTCATGCAATTATGAATGAGTAAAGCAAGTCCATACCCCAGGGAATTTGACATGCATGGAGCAATAAATAGACGGTAACATGTACACAGATGTTGGCCGGAAAGAAAATAAACATTGCGAGGTTTGAATTTTCTCCACAAGTTTTAACTCTAAGAAGCCGCCGATAATTGCAACATGTAGCGCCAGATCTAAGCTATCCATACATGTCAAAATTACTGAATTTGGTTGATATTTCATGCAATTATGAATGAGTAAAGCAAGTCCATACCCCAGGGAATTTGACAGGCATGGAGCAATAAATAAAAGGTAATCTGCACACAGATGGTGGCCGGGAAGAAAATAAACATTGCGAGGTTTGAATTTTCTCCACAAGTGTTAACTCTAAGAAGCCGCCGATAATTGCAACATGTAGCGCCAGATCTAAGCTATCCATACATGTCAAAATTACTGAATTTGGTTGATATTTCATGCAATTATGAATGAGTAAAGCAAGTCCATACCCCAGGGAATTTGACAGGCATGGAGCAATAAATAAAAGGTAATCTGCACACAGATGGTGGCCGGGAAGAAAATAAACATTGCGAGGTTTGAATTTTCTCCACAAGTGTTAACTCTAAGAAGCCGCCGATAATTGCAACATGTAGCGCCAGATATAAGCTATCCATACATGTCAAAATTACTGAATTTGGTTGATATTTCATGCAATTATGAATGAGTAAAGCAAGTCCATACCCCAGGGAATTTGACAGTCATGGAGCAATACATAAAAGGTAATCTGCACACAGATGGTGGCCGGGAAGAAAATAAACATTGCGAGGTTTGAATTTTCTCCACAAGTGTTAACTCTAAGAAGCCGCCGATAATTGCAACATGTAGCGCCAGATCTAAGCTATCCATACATGTCAAAATTACTGAATTTGGTTGATATTTCATGCAATTATGAATGAGTAAAGCAAGTCCATACCCCAGGGAATTTGACAGGCATGGAGCAATACATAAAAGGTAATCTGCACACAGATGGTGGCCGGGAAGAAAATAAACATTGCGAGGTTTGAATTTTCTCCACAAGTGTTAACTCTAAGAAGCCGCCGATAATTGCAACATGTAGCGCCAGATCTAAGCTATCCATACATGTCAAAATTACTGAATTTGATTGATATTTCATGCAATTATGAATGAGTAAAGCAAGTCATACCCCAGGGAATTTGACAGGCATGGAGCAATAAATAGAAGGTAATATGCACACAGATGTTGGCCGGAAAGAAAATAAATATTGCGAGGTTTGAATTTTCTCCACAAGTTTTAACTCTAAGAAGCCGCCGATAATTGCAACATGTAGCGCCAGATCTAAGCTATCCATACATGTCAAAATTACTGAATTTGGTTGATATTTCATGCAATTATGAATGAGTAAAGCAAGTCATACCCCAGGGAATTTGACAGGCATGGAGCAATAAATAGAAGGTAATATGCACACAGATGTTGGCCGGAAAGAAAATAAATATTGCGAGGTTTGAATTTTCTCCACAAGTTTTAACTCTAAGAAGCCGCCGATAATTGCAACATGTAGCGCCAGATCTAAGCTATCCATACATGTCAAAATTACTGAATTTGATTGATATTTCATGCAATTATGAATGAGTAAAGCAAGTCATACCCCAGGGAATTTGACAGGCATGGAGCAATAAATAGAAGGTAATATGCACACAGATGTTGGCCGGAAAGAAAATAAATATTGCGAGGTTTGAATTTTCTCCACAAGTTTTAACTCTAAGAAGCCGCCGATAATTGCAACATGTAGCGCCAGATCTAAGCTATCCATACATGTCAAAATTACTGAATTTGGTTGATATTTCATGCAATTATGAATGAGTAAAGCAAGTCCAGGGAATTTGACAGGCATGGAGCAATAAATAAAAGGTAATCTGCACACAGATGGTGGCCGGGAAGAAAATAAACATTGCGAGGTTTGCATTTTCTCCACAAGTGTTAACTCTAAGAAGCCGCCGATAATTGCAACATGTAGCGCCAGATATAAGCTATCCATACATGTCAAAATTACTGAATTTGGTTGATATTTCATGCAATTATGAATGAGTAAAGCAAGTCCATACCCCAGGGAATTTGACAGTCATGGAGCAATACATAAAAGGTAATCTGCACACAGATGGTGGCCGGGAAGAAAATAAACATTGCGAGGTTTGAATTTTCTCCACAAGTGTTAACTCTAAGAAGCCGCCGATAATTGCAACATGTAGCGCCAGATCTAAGCTATCCATACATGTCAAAATTACTGAATTTGATTGATATTTCATGCAATTATGAATGAGTAAAGCAAGTCATACCCCAGGGAATTTGACAGGCATGGAGCAATAAATAGAAGGTAATATGCACACAGATGTTGGCCGGAAAGAAAATAAATATTGCGAGGTTTGAATTTTCTCCACAAGTTTTAACTCTAAGAAGCCGCCGATAATTGCAACATGTAGCGCCAGATCTAAGCTATCCATACATGTCAAAATTACTGAATTTGGTTGATATTTCATGCAATTATGAATGAGTAAAGCAAGTCATACCCCAGGGAATTTGACAGGCATGGAGCAATAAATAAAAGGTAATCTGCACACAGATGGTGGCCGGGAAGAAAATAAACATTGCGAGGTTTGAATTTTCTCCACAAGTGTTAACTCTAAGAAGCCGCCGATAATTGCAACATGTAGCGCCAGATCTAAGCTATCCATACATGTCAAAATTACTGAATTTGGTTGATATTTCATGCAATTATGAATGAGTAAAGCAAGTCCATACCCCAGGGAATTTGACATGCATGGAGCAATAAATAGACGGTAACATGTACACAGATGTTGGCCGGAAAGAAAATAAACATTGCGAGGTTTGAATTTTCTCCACAAGTTTTAACTCTAAGAAGCCGCCGATAATTGCAACATGTAGCGCCAGATCTAAGCTATCCATACATGTCAAAATTACTGAATTTGGTTGATATTTCATGCAATTATGAATGAGTAAAGCAAGTCCATACCCCAGGGAATTTGACAGGCATGGAGCAATAAATAAAAGGTAATCTGCACACAGATGGTGGCCGGGAAGAAAATAAACATTGCGAGGTTTGAATTTTCTCCACAAGTGTTAACTCTAAGAAGCCGCCGATAATTGCAACATGTAGCGCCAGATCTAAGCTATCCATACATGTCAAAATTACTGAATTTGGTTGATATTTCATGCAATTATGAATGAGTAAAGCAAGTCCATACCCCAGGGAATTTGACAGGCATGGAGCAATAAATAAAAGGTAATCTGCACACAGATGGTGGCCGGGAAGAAAATAAACATTGCGAGGTTTGAATTTTCTCCACAAGTGTTAACTCTAAGAAGCCGCCGATAATTGCAACATGTAGCGCCAGATATAAGCTATCCATACATGTCAAAATTACTGAATTTGGTTGATATTTCATGCAATTATGAATGAGTAAAGCAAGTCCATACCCCAGGGAATTTGACAGTCATGGAGCAATACATAAAAGGTAATCTGCACACAGATGGTGGCCGGGAAGAAAATAAACATTGCGAGGTTTGAATTTTCTCCACAAGTGTTAACTCTAAGAAGCCGCCGATAATTGCAACATGTAGCGCCAGATCTAAGCTATCCATACATGTCAAAATTACTGAATTTGGTTGATATTTCATGCAATTATGAATGAGTAAAGCAAGTCCATACCCCAGGGAATTTGACAGGCATGGAGCAATAAATAAAAGGTAATCTGCACACAGATGGTGGCCGGGAAGAAAATAAACATTGCGAGGTTTGAATTTTCTCCACAAGTGTTAACTCTAAGAAGCCGCCGATAATTGCAACATGTAGCGCCAGATCTAAGCTATCCATACATGTCAAAATTACTGAATTTGATTGATATTTCATGCAATTATGAATGAGTAAAGCAAGTCATACCCCAGGGAATTTGACAGGCATGGAGCAATAAATAGAAGGTAATATGCACACAGATGTTGGCCGGAAAGAAAATAAATATTGCGAGGTTTGAATTTTCTCCACAAGTTTTAACTCTAAGAAGCCGCCGATAATTGCAACATGTAGCGCCAGATCTAAGCTATCCATACATGTCAAAATTACTGAATTTGGTTGATATTTCATGCAATTATGAATGAGTAAAGCAAGTCATACCCCAGGGAATTTGACAGGCATGGAGCAATAAATAAAAGGTAATCTGCACACAGATGGTGGCCGGGAAGAAAATAAACATTGCGAGGTTTGAATTTTCTCTACAAGTGTTAACTCTAAGAAGCCGCCGATAATTGCAACATGTAGCGCCAGATCTAAGCTATCCATACATGTCAAAATTACTGAATTTGGTTGATATTTCATGCAATTATGAATGAGTAAAGCAAGTCCATACCCCAGGGAATTTGACATGCATGGAGCAATAAATAGACGGTAACATGTACACAGATGTTGGCCGGAAAGAAAATAAACATTGCGAGGTTTGAATTTTCTCCACAAGTTTTAACTCTAAGAAGCCGCCGATAATTGCAACATGTAGCGCCAGATCTAAGCTATCCATACATGTCAAAATTACTGAATTTGGTTGATATTTCATGCAATTATGAATGAGTAAAGCAAGTCATACCCCAGGGAATTTGACAGGCATGGAGCAATAAATAAAAGGTAATCTGCACACAGATGGTGGCCGGGAAGAAAATAAACATTGCGAGGTTTGAATTTTCTCCACAAGTGTTAACTCTAAGAAGCCGCCGATAATTGCAACATGTAGCGCCAGATCTAAGCTATCCATACATGTCAAAATTACTGAATTTGGTTGATATTTCATGCAATTATGAATGAGTAAAGCAAGTCCATACCCCAGGGAATTTGACATGCATGGAGCAATAAATAGACGGTAACATGTACACAGATGTTGGCCGGAAAGAAAATAAACATTGCGAGGTTTGAATTTTCTCCACAAGTTTTAACTCTAAGAAGCCGCCGATAATTGCAACATGTAGCGCCAGATCTAAGCTATCCATACATGTCAAAATTACTGAATTTGGTTGATATTTCATGCAATTATGAATGAGTAAAGCAAGTCATACCCCAGGGAATTTGACAGGCATGGAGCAATAAATAAAAGGTAATCTGCACACAGATGGTGGCCGGGAAGAAAATAAACATTGCGAGGTTTGAATTTTCTCCACAAGTGTTAACTCTAAGAAGCCGCCGATAATTGCAACATGTAGCGCCAGATCTAAGCTATCCATACATGTCAAAATTACTGAATTTGGTTGATATTTCATGCAATTATGAATGAGTAAAGCAAGTCCATACCCCAGGGAATTTGACAGGCATGGAGCAATAAATAAAAGGTAATCTGCACACAGATGGTGGCCGGGAAGAAAATAAACATTGCGAGGTTTGAATTTTCTCCACAAGTGTTAACTCTAAGAAGCCGCCGATAATTGCAACATGTAGCGCCAGATCTAAGCTATCCATACATGTCAAAATTACTGAATTTGGTTGATATTTCATGCAATTATGAATGAGTAAAGCAAGTCCATACCCCAGGGAATTTGACAGGCATGGAGCAATAAATAAAAGGTAATCTGCACACAGATGGTGGCCGGGAAGAAAATAAACATTGCGAGGTTTGCATTTTCTCCACAAGTGTTAACTCTAAGAAGCCGCCGATAATTGCAACATGTAGCGCCAGATATAAGCTATCCATACATGTCAAAATTACTGAATTTGGTTGATATTTCATGCAATTATGAATGAGTAAAGCAAGTCCATACCCCAGGGAATTTGACAGTCATGGAGCAATACATAAAAGGTAATCTGCACACAGATGGTGGCCGGGAAGAAAATAAACATTGCGAGGTTTGAATTTTCTCCACAAGTGTTAACTCTAAGAAGCCGCCGATAATTGCAACATGTAGCGCCAGATCTAAGCTATCCATACATGTCAAAATTACTGAATTTGATTGATATTTCATGCAATTATGAATGAGTAAAGCAAGTCATACCCCAGGGAATTTGACAGGCATGGAGCAATAAATAGAAGGTAATATGCACACAGATGTTGGCCGGAAAGAAAATAAATATTGCGAGGTTTGAATTTTCTCCACAAGTTTTAACTCTAAGAAGCCGCCGATAATTGCAACATGTAGCGCCAGATCTAAGCTATCCATACATGTCAAAATTACTGAATTTGGTTGATATTTCATGCAATTATGAATGAGTAAAGCAAGTCCAGGGAATTTGACAGGCATGGAGCAATAAATAAAAGGTAATCTGCACACAGATGGTGGCCGGGAAGAAAATAAACATTGCGAGGTTTGCATTTTCTCCACAAGTGTTAACTCTAAGAAGCCGCCGATAATTGCAACATGTAGCGCCAGATATAAGCTATCCATACATGTCAAAATTACTGAATTTGGTTGATATTTCATGCAATTATGAATGAGTAAAGCAAGTCCATACCCCAGGGAATTTGACAGTCATGGAGCAATACATAAAAGGTAATCTGCACACAGATGGTGGCCGGGAAGAAAATAAACATTGCGAGGTTTGAATTTTCTCCACAAGTGTTAACTCTAAGAAGCCGCCGATAATTGCAACATGTAGCGCCAGATCTAAGCTATCCATACATGTCAAAATTACTGAATTTGATTGATATTTCATGCAATTATGAATGAGTAAAGCAAGTCATACCCCAGGGAATTTGACAGGCATGGAGCAATAAATAGAAGGTAATATGCACACAGATGTTGGCCGGAAAGAAAATAAATATTGCGAGGTTTGAATTTTCTCCACAAGTTTTAACTCTAAGAAGCCGCCGATAATTGCAACATGTAGCGCCAGATCTAAGCTATCCATACATGTCAAAATTACTGAATTTGGTTGATATTTCATGCAATTATGAATGAGTAAAGCAAGTCATACCCCAGGGAATTTGACAGGCATGGAGCAATAAATAAAAGGTAATCTGCACACAGATGGTGGCCGGGAAGAAAATAAACATTGCGAGGTTTGAATTTTCTCCACAAGTGTTAACTCTAAGAAGCCGCCGATAATTGCAACATGTAGCGCCAGATCTAAGCTATCCATACATGTCAAAATTACTGAATTTGGTTGATATTTCATGCAATTATGAATGAGTAAAGCAAGTCCATACCCCAGGGAATTTGACATGCATGGAGCAATAAATAGACGGTAACATGTACACAGATGTTGGCCGGAAAGAAAATAAACATTGCGAGGTTTGAATTTTCTCCACAAGTTTTAACTCTAAGAAGCCGCCGATAATTGCAACATGTAGCGCCAGATCTAAGCTATCCATACATGTCAAAATTACTGAATTTGGTTGATATTTCATGCAATTATGAATGAGTAAAGCAAGTCCATACCCCAGGGAATTTGACAGGCATGGAGCAATAAATAAAAGGTAATCTGCACACAGATGGTGGCCGGGAAGAAAATAAACATTGCGAGGTTTGAATTTTCTCCACAAGTGTTAACTCTAAGAAGCCGCCGATAATTGCAACATGTAGCGCCAGATCTAAGCTATCCATACATGTCAAAATTACTGAATTTGGTTGATATTTCATGCAATTATGAATGAGTAAAGCAAGTCCATACCCCAGGGAATTTGACAGGCATGGAGCAATAAATAAAAGGTAATCTGCACACAGATGGTGGCCGGGAAGAAAATAAACATTGCGAGGTTTGAATTTTCTCCACAAGTGTTAACTCTAAGAAGCCGCCGATAATTGCAACATGTAGCGCCAGATATAAGCTATCCATACATGTCAAAATTACTGAATTTGGTTGATATTTCATGCAATTATGAATGAGTAAAGCAAGTCCATACCCCAGGGAATTTGACAGTCATGGAGCAATACATAAAAGGTAATCTGCACACAGATGGTGGCCGGGAAGAAAATAAACATTGCGAGGTTTGAATTTTCTCCACAAGTGTTAACTCTAAGAAGCCGCCGATAATTGCAACATGTAGCGCCAGATCTAAGCTATCCATACATGTCAAAATTACTGAATTTGGTTGATATTTCATGCAATTATGAATGAGTAAAGCAAGTCCATACCCCAGGGAATTTGACAGGCATGGAGCAATAAATAAAAGGTAATCTGCACACAGATGGTGGCCGGGAAGAAAATAAACATTGCGAGGTTTGAATTTTCTCCACAAGTGTTAACTCTAAGAAGCCGCCGATAATTGCAACATGTAGCGCCAGATCTAAGCTATCCATACATGTCAAAATTACTGAATTTGATTGATATTTCATGCAATTATGAATGAGTAAAGCAAGTCATACCCCAGGGAATTTGACAGGCATGGAGCAATAAATAGAAGGTAATATGCACACAGATGTTGGCCGGAAAGAAAATAAATATTGCGAGGTTTGAATTTTCTCCACAAGTTTTAACTCTAAGAAGCCGCCGATAATTGCAACATGTAGCGCCAGATCTAAGCTATCCATACATGTCAAAATTACTGAATTTGGTTGATATTTCATGCAATTATGAATGAGTAAAGCAAGTCATACCCCAGGGAATTTGACAGGCATGGAGCAATAAATAAAAGGTAATCTGCACACAGATGGTGGCCGGGAAGAAAATAAACATTGCGAGGTTTGAATTTTCTCCACAAGTGTTAACTCTAAGAAGCCGCCGATAATTGCAACATGTAGCGCCAGATCTAAGCTATCCATACATGTCAAAATTACTGAATTTGGTTGATATTTCATGCAATTATGAATGAGTAAAGCAAGTCCATACCCCAGGGAATTTGACAGGCATGGAGCAATAAATAAAAGGTAATCTGCACACAGATGGTGGCCGGGAAGAAAATAAACATTGCGAGGTTTGAATTTTCTCCACAAGTGTTAACTCTAAGAAGCCGCCGATAATTGCAACATGTAGCGCCAGATCTAAGCTATCCATACATGTCAAAATTACTGAATTTGGTTGATATTTCATGCAATTATGAATGAGTAAAGCAAGTCCATACCCCAGGGAATTTGACAGGCATGGAGCAATAAATAAAAGGTAATCTGCACACAGATGGTGGCCGGGAAGAAAATAAACATTGCGAGGTTTGCATTTTCTCCACAAGTGTTAACTCTAAGAAGCCGCCGATAATTGCAACATGTAGCGCCAGATATAAGCTATCCATACATGTCAAAATTACTGAATTTGGTTGATATTTCATGCAATTATGAATGAGTAAAGCAAGTCCATACCCCAGGGAATTTGACAGTCATGGAGCAATACATAAAAGGTAATCTGCACACAGATGGTGGCCGGGAAGAAAATAAACATTGCGAGGTTTGAATTTTCTCCACAAGTGTTAACTCTAAGAAGCCGCCGATAATTGCAACATGTAGCGCCAGATCTAAGCTATCCATACATGTCAAAATTACTGAATTTGATTGATATTTCATGCAATTATGAATGAGTAAAGCAAGTCATACCCCAGGGAATTTGACAGGCATGGAGCAATAAATAGAAGGTAATATGCACACAGATGTTGGCCGGAAAGAAAATAAATATTGCGAGGTTTGAATTTTCTCCACAAGTTTTAACTCTAAGAAGCCGCCGATAATTGCAACATGTAGCGCCAGATCTAAGCTATCCATACATGTCAAAATTACTGAATTTGGTTGATATTTCATGCAATTATGAATGAGTAAAGCAAGTCCAGGGAATTTGACAGGCATGGAGCAATAAATAAAAGGTAATCTGCACACAGATGGTGGCCGGGAAGAAAATAAACATTGCGAGGTTTGCATTTTCTCCACAAGTGTTAACTCTAAGAAGCCGCCGATAATTGCAACATGTAGCGCCAGATATAAGCTATCCATACATGTCAAAATTACTGAATTTGGTTGATATTTCATGCAATTATGAATGAGTAAAGCAAGTCCATACCCCAGGGAATTTGACAGTCATGGAGCAATACATAAAAGGTAATCTGCACACAGATGGTGGCCGGGAAGAAAATAAACATTGCGAGGTTTGAATTTTCTCCACAAGTGTTAACTCTAAGAAGCCGCCGATAATTGCAACATGTAGCGCCAGATCTAAGCTATCCATACATGTCAAAATTACTGAATTTGATTGATATTTCATGCAATTATGAATGAGTAAAGCAAGTCATACCCCAGGGAATTTGACAGGCATGGAGCAATAAATAGAAGGTAATATGCACACAGATGTTGGCCGGAAAGAAAATAAATATTGCGAGGTTTGAATTTTCTCCACAAGTTTTAACTCTAAGAAGCCGCCGATAATTGCAACATGTAGCGCCAGATCTAAGCTATCCATACATGTCAAAATTACTGAATTTGGTTGATATTTCATGCAATTATGAATGAGTAAAGCAAGTCATACCCCAGGGAATTTGACAGGCATGGAGCAATAAATAAAAGGTAATCTGCACACAGATGGTGGCCGGGAAGAAAATAAACATTGCGAGGTTTGAATTTTCTCCACAAGTGTTAACTCTAAGAAGCCGCCGATAATTGCAACATGTAGCGCCAGATCTAAGCTATCCATACATGTCAAAATTACTGAATTTGGTTGATATTTCATGCAATTATGAATGAGTAAAGCAAGTCCATACCCCAGGGAATTTGACATGCATGGAGCAATAAATAGACGGTAACATGTACACAGATGTTGGCCGGAAAGAAAATAAACATTGCGAGGTTTGAATTTTCTCCACAAGTTTTAACTCTAAGAAGCCGCCGATAATTGCAACATGTAGCGCCAGATCTAAGCTATCCATACATGTCAAAATTACTGAATTTGGTTGATATTTCATGCAATTATGAATGAGTAAAGCAAGTCCATACCCCAGGGAATTTGACAGGCATGGAGCAATAAATAAAAGGTAATCTGCACACAGATGGTGGCCGGGAAGAAAATAAACATTGCGAGGTTTGAATTTTCTCCACAAGTGTTAACTCTAAGAAGCCGCCGATAATTGCAACATGTAGCGCCAGATCTAAGCTATCCATACATGTCAAAATTACTGAATTTGGTTGATATTTCATGCAATTATGAATGAGTAAAGCAAGTCCATACCCCAGGGAATTTGACAGGCATGGAGCAATAAATAAAAGGTAATCTGCACACAGATGGTGGCCGGGAAGAAAATAAACATTGCGAGGTTTGAATTTTCTCCACAAGTGTTAACTCTAAGAAGCCGCCGATAATTGCAACATGTAGCGCCAGATATAAGCTATCCATACATGTCAAAATTACTGAATTTGGTTGATATTTCATGCAATTATGAATGAGTAAAGCAAGTCCATACCCCAGGGAATTTGACAGTCATGGAGCAATACATAAAAGGTAATCTGCACACAGATGGTGGCCGGGAAGAAAATAAACATTGCGAGGTTTGAATTTTCTCCACAAGTGTTAACTCTAAGAAGCCGCCGATAATTGCAACATGTAGCGCCAGATCTAAGCTATCCATACATGTCAAAATTACTGAATTTGGTTGATATTTCATGCAATTATGAATGAGTAAAGCAAGTCCATACCCCAGGGAATTTGACAGGCATGGAGCAATAAATAAAAGGTAATCTGCACACAGATGGTGGCCGGGAAGAAAATAAACATTGCGAGGTTTGAATTTTCTCCACAAGTGTTAACTCTAAGAAGCCGCCGATAATTGCAACATGTAGCGCCAGATCTAAGCTATCCATACATGTCAAAATTACTGAATTTGATTGATATTTCATGCAATTATGAATGAGTAAAGCAAGTCATACCCCAGGGAATTTGACAGGCATGGAGCAATAAATAGAAGGTAATATGCACACAGATGTTGGCCGGAAAGAAAATAAATATTGCGAGGTTTGAATTTTCTCCACAAGTTTTAACTCTAAGAAGCCGCCGATAATTGCAACATGTAGCGCCAGATCTAAGCTATCCATACATGTCAAAATTACTGAATTTGGTTGATATTTCATGCAATTATGAATGAGTAAAGCAAGTCATACCCCAGGGAATTTGACAGGCATGGAGCAATAAATAAAAGGTAATCTGCACACAGATGGTGGCCGGGAAGAAAATAAACATTGCGAGGTTTGAATTTTCTCTACAAGTGTTAACTCTAAGAAGCCGCCGATAATTGCAACATGTAGCGCCAGATCTAAGCTATCCATACATGTCAAAATTACTGAATTTGGTTGATATTTCATGCAATTATGAATGAGTAAAGCAAGTCCATACCCCAGGGAATTTGACATGCATGGAGCAATAAATAGACGGTAACATGTACACAGATGTTGGCCGGAAAGAAAATAAACATTGCGAGGTTTGAATTTTCTCCACAAGTTTTAACTCTAAGAAGCCGCCGATAATTGCAACATGTAGCGCCAGATCTAAGCTATCCATACATGTCAAAATTACTGAATTTGGTTGATATTTCATGCAATTATGAATGAGTAAAGCAAGTCATACCCCAGGGAATTTGACAGGCATGGAGCAATAAATAAAAGGTAATCTGCACACAGATGGTGGCCGGGAAGAAAATAAACATTGCGAGGTTTGAATTTTCTCCACAAGTGTTAACTCTAAGAAGCCGCCGATAATTGCAACATGTAGCGCCAGATCTAAGCTATCCATACATGTCAAAATTACTGAATTTGGTTGATATTTCATGCAATTATGAATGAGTAAAGCAAGTCCATACCCCAGGGAATTTGACATGCATGGAGCAATAAATAGACGGTAACATGTACACAGATGTTGGCCGGAAAGAAAATAAACATTGCGAGGTTTGAATTTTCTCCACAAGTTTTAACTCTAAGAAGCCGCCGATAATTGCAACATGTAGCGCCAGATCTAAGCTATCCATACATGTCAAAATTACTGAATTTGGTTGATATTTCATGCAATTATGAATGAGTAAAGCAAGTCCATACCCCAGGGAATTTGACAGGCATGGAGCAATAAATAAAAGGTAATCTGCACACAGATGGTGGCCGGGAAGAAAATAAACATTGCGAGGTTTGAATTTTCTCCACAAGTGTTAACTCTAAGAAGCCGCCGATAATTGCAACATGTAGCGCCAGATCTAAGCTATCCATACATGTCAAAATTACTGAATTTGGTTGATATTTCATGCAATTATGAATGAGTAAAGCAAGTCCATACCCCAGGGAATTTGACAGGCATGGAGCAATAAATAAAAGGTAATCTGCACACAGATGGTGGCCGGGAAGAAAATAAACATTGCGAGGTTTGAATTTTCTCCACAAGTGTTAACTCTAAGAAGCCGCCGATAATTGCAACATGTAGCGCCAGATATAAGCTATCCATACATGTCAAAATTACTGAATTTGGTTGATATTTCATGCAATTATGAATGAGTAAAGCAAGTCCATACCCCAGGGAATTTGACAGGCATGGAGCAATAAATAAAAGGTAATCTGCACACAGATGGTGGCCGGGAAGAAAATAAACATTGCGAGGTTTGAATTTTCTCCACAAGTGTTAACTCTAAGAAGCCGCCGATAATTGCAACATGTAGCGCCAGATCTAAGCTATCCATACATGTCAAAATTACTGAATTTGATTGATATTTCATGCAATTATGAATGAGTAAAGCAAGTCATACCCCAGGGAATTTGACAGGCATGGAGCAATAAATAGAAGGTAATATGCACACAGATGTTGGCCGGAAAGAAAATAAATATTGCGAGGTTTGAATTTTCTCCACAAGTTTTAACTCTAAGAAGCCGCCGATAATTGCAACATGTAGCGCCAGATCTAAGCTATCCATACATGTCAAAATTACTGAATTTGGTTGATATTTCATGCAATTATGAATGAGTAAAGCAAGTCATACCCCAGGGAATTTGACAGGCATGGAGCAATAAATAAAAGGTAATCTGCACACAGATGGTGGCCGGGAAGAAAATAAACATTGCGAGGTTTGAATTTTCTCTACAAGTGTTAACTCTAAGAAGCCGCCGATAATTGCAACATGTAGCGCCAGATCTAAGCTATCCATACATGTCAAAATTACTGAATTTGGTTGATATTTCATGCAATTATGAATGAGTAAAGCAAGTCCATACCCCAGGGAATTTGACATGCATGGAGCAATAAATAGACGGTAACATGTACACAGATGTTGGCCGGAAAGAAAATAAACATTGCGAGGTTTGAATTTTCTCCACAAGTTTTAACTCTAAGAAGCCGCCGATAATTGCAACATGTAGCGCCAGATCTAAGCTATCCATACATGTCAAAATTACTGAATTTGGTTGATATTTCATGCAATTATGAATGAGTAAAGCAAGTCATACCCCAGGGAATTTGACAGGCATGGAGCAATAAATAAAAGGTAATCTGCACACAGATGGTGGCCGGGAAGAAAATAAACATTGCGAGGTTTGAATTTTCTCCACAAGTGTTAACTCTAAGAAGCCGCCGATAATTGCAACATGTAGCGCCAGATCTAAGCTATCCATACATGTCAAAATTACTGAATTTGGTTGATATTTCATGCAATTATGAATGAGTAAAGCAAGTCCATACCCCAGGGAATTTGACATGCATGGAGCAATAAATAGACGGTAACATGTACACAGATGTTGGCCGGAAAGAAAATAAACATTGCGAGGTTTGAATTTTCTCCACAAGTTTTAACTCTAAGAAGCCGCCGATAATTGCAACATGTAGCGCCAGATCTAAGCTATCCATACATGTCAAAATTACTGAATTTGGTTGATATTTCATGCAATTATGAATGAGTAAAGCAAGTCCATACCCCAGGGAATTTGACAGGCATGGAGCAATAAATAAAAGGTAATCTGCACACAGATGGTGGCCGGGAAGAAAATAAACATTGCGAGGTTTGAATTTTCTCCACAAGTGTTAACTCTAAGAAGCCGCCGATAATTGCAACATGTAGCGCCAGATCTAAGCTATCCATACATGTCAAAATTACTGAATTTGGTTGATATTTCATGCAATTATGAATGAGTAAAGCAAGTCCATACCCCAGGGAATTTGACAGGCATGGAGCAATAAATAAAAGGTAATCTGCACACAGATGGTGGCCGGGAAGAAAATAAACATTGCGAGGTTTGAATTTTCTCCACAAGTGTTAACTCTAAGAAGCCGCCGATAATTGCAACATGTAGCGCCAGATATAAGCTATCCATACATGTCAAAATTACTGAATTTGGTTGATATTTCATGCAATTATGAATGAGTAAAGCAAGTCCATACCCCAGGGAATTTGACAGTCATGGAGCAATACATAAAAGGTAATCTGCACACAGATGGTGGCCGGGAAGAAAATAAACATTGCGAGGTTTGAATTTTCTCCACAAGTGTTAACTCTAAGAAGCCGCCGATAATTGCAACATGTAGCGCCAGATCTAAGCTATCCATACATGTCAAAATTACTGAATTTGGTTGATATTTCATGCAATTATGAATGAGTAAAGCAAGTCCATACCCCAGGGAATTTGACAGGCATGGAGCAATAAATAAAAGGTAATCTGCACACAGATGGTGGCCGGGAAGAAAATAAACATTGCGAGGTTTGAATTTTCTCCACAAGTGTTAACTCTAAGAAGCCGCCGATAATTGCAACATGTAGCGCCAGATCTAAGCTATCCATACATGTCAAAATTACTGAATTTGGTTGATATTTCATGCAATTATGAATGAGTAAAGCAAGTCCATACCCCAGGGAATTTGACATGCATGGAGCAATAAATAGACGGTAACATGTACACAGATGTTGGCCGGAAAGAAAATAAACATTGCGAGGTTTGAATTTTCTCCACAAGTTTTAACTCTAAGAAGCCGCCGATAATTGCAACATGTAGCGCCAGATCTAAGCTATCCATACATGTCAAAATTACTGAATTTGGTTGATATTTCATGCAATTATGAATGAGTAAAGCAAGTCCATACCCCAGGGAATTTGACAGGCATGGAGCAATAAATAAAAGGTAATCTGCACACAGATGGTGGCCGGGAAGAAAATAAACATTGCGAGGTTTGAATTTTCTCCACAAGTGTTAACTCTAAGAAGCCGCCGATAATTGCAACATGTAGCGCCAGATCTAAGCTATCCATACATGTCAAAATTACTGAATTTGGTTGATATTTCATGCAATTATGAATGAGTAAAGCAAGTCCATACCCCAGGGAATTTGACAGGCATGGAGCAATAAATAAAAGGTAATCTGCACACAGATGGTGGCCGGGAAGAAAATAAACATTGCGAGGTTTGCATTTTCTCCACAAGTGTTAACTCTAAGAAGCCGCCGATAATTGCAACATGTAGCGCCAGATATAAGCTATCCATACATGTCAAAATTACTGAATTTGGTTGATATTTCATGCAATTATGAATGAGTAAAGCAAGTCCATACCCCAGGGAATTTGACAGTCATGGAGCAATACATAAAAGGTAATCTGCACACAGATGGTGGCCGGGAAGAAAATAAACATTGCGAGGTTTGAATTTTCTCCACAAGTGTTAACTCTAAGAAGCCGCCGATAATTGCAACATGTAGCGCCAGATCTAAGCTATCCATACATGTCAAAATTACTGAATTTGATTGATATTTCATGCAATTATGAATGAGTAAAGCAAGTCATACCCCAGGGAATTTGACAGGCATGGAGCAATAAATAGAAGGTAATATGCACACAGATGTTGGCCGGAAAGAAAATAAATATTGCGAGGTTTGAATTTTCTCCACAAGTTTTAACTCTAAGAAGCCGCCGATAATTGCAACATGTAGCGCCAGATCTAAGCTATCCATACATGTCAAAATTACTGAATTTGGTTGATATTTCATGCAATTATGAATGAGTAAAGCAAGTCATACCCCAGGGAATTTGACAGGCATGGAGCAATAAATAAAAGGTAATCTGCACACAGATGGTGGCCGGGAAGAAAATAAACATTGCGAGGTTTGAATTTTCTCCACAAGTGTTAACTCTAAGAAGCCGCCGATAATTGCAACATGTAGCGCCAGATCTAAGCTATCCATACATGTCAAAATTACTGAATTTGGTTGATATTTCATGCAATTATGAATGAGTAAAGCAAGTCCATACCCCAGGGAATTTGACATGCATGGAGCAATAAATAGACGGTAACATGTACACAGATGTTGGCCGGAAAGAAAATAAACATTGCGAGGTTTGAATTTTCTCCACAAGTTTTAACTCTAAGAAGCCGCCGATAATTGCAACATGTAGCGCCAGATCTAAGCTATCCATACATGTCAAAATTACTGAATTTGGTTGATATTTCATGCAATTATGAATGAGTAAAGCAAGTCCATACCCCAGGGAATTTGACAGGCATGGAGCAATAAATAAAAGGTAATCTGCACACAGATGGTGGCCGGGAAGAAAATAAACATTGCGAGGTTTGAATTTTCTCCACAAGTGTTAACTCTAAGAAGCCGCCGATAATTGCAACATGTAGCGCCAGATCTAAGCTATCCATACATGTCAAAATTACTGAATTTGGTTGATATTTCATGCAATTATGAATGAGTAAAGCAAGTCCATACCCCAGGGAATTTGACAGGCATGGAGCAATAAATAAAAGGTAATCTGCACACAGATGGTGGCCGGGAAGAAAATAAACATTGCGAGGTTTGAATTTTCTCCACAAGTGTTAACTCTAAGAAGCCGCCGATAATTGCAACATGTAGCGCCAGATCTAAGCTATCCATACATGTCAAAATTACTGAATTTGATTGATATTTCATGCAATTATGAATGAGTAAAGCAAGTCATACCCCAGGGAATTTGACAGGCATGGAGCAATAAATAGAAGGTAATATGCACACAGATGTTGGCCGGAAAGAAAATAAATATTGCGAGGTTTGAATTTTCTCCACAAGTTTTAACTCTAAGAAGCCGCCGATAATTGCAACATGTAGCGCCAGATCTAAGCTATCCATACATGTCAAAATTACTGAATTTGGTTGATATTTCATGCAATTATGAATGAGTAAAGCAAGTCATACCCCAGGGAATTTGACAGGCATGGAGCAATAAATAAAAGGTAATCTGCACACAGATGGTGGCCGGGAAGAAAATAAACATTGCGAGGTTTGAATTTTCTCTACAAGTGTTAACTCTAAGAAGCCGCCGATAATTGCAACATGTAGCGCCAGATCTAAGCTATCCATACATGTCAAAATTACTGAATTTGGTTGATATTTCATGCAATTATGAATGAGTAAAGCAAGTCCATACCCCAGGGAATTTGACATGCATGGAGCAATAAATAGACGGTAACATGTACACAGATGTTGGCCGGAAAGAAAATAAACATTGCGAGGTTTGAATTTTCTCCACAAGTTTTAACTCTAAGAAGCCGCCGATAATTGCAACATGTAGCGCCAGATCTAAGCTATCCATACATGTCAAAATTACTGAATTTGGTTGATATTTCATGCAATTATGAATGAGTAAAGCAAGTCATACCCCAGGGAATTTGACAGGCATGGAGCAATAAATAAAAGGTAATCTGCACACAGATGGTGGCCGGGAAGAAAATAAACATTGCGAGGTTTGAATTTTCTCCACAAGTGTTAACTCTAAGAAGCCGCCGATAATTGCAACATGTAGCGCCAGATCTAAGCTATCCATACATGTCAAAATTACTGAATTTGGTTGATATTTCATGCAATTATGAATGAGTAAAGCAAGTCCATACCCCAGGGAATTTGACATGCATGGAGCAATAAATAGACGGTAACATGTACACAGATGTTGGCCTGAAAGAAAATAAACATTGCGAGGTTTGAATTTTCTCCACAAGTTTTAACTCTAAGAAGCCGCCGATAATTGCAACATGTAGCGCCAGATCTAAGCTATCCATACATGTCAAAATTACTGAATTTGGTTGATATTTCATGCAATTATGAATGAGTAAAGCAAGTCCATACCCCAGGGAATTTGACAGGCATGGAGCAATAAATAAAAGGTAATCTGCACACAGATGGTGGCCGGGAAGAAAATAAACATTGCGAGGTTTGAATTTTCTCCACAAGTGTTAACTCTAAGAAGCCGCCGATAATTGCAACATGTAGCGCCAGATCTAAGCTATCCATACATGTCAAAATTACTGAATTTGGTTGATATTTCATGCAATTATGAATGAGTAAAGCAAGTCCATACCCCAGGGAATTTGACAGGCATGGAGCAATAAATAAAAGGTAATCTGCACACAGATGGTGGCCGGGAAGAAAATAAACATTGCGAGGTTTGAATTTTCTCCACAAGTGTTAACTCTAAGAAGCCGCCGATAATTGCAACATGTAGCGCCAGATATAAGCTATCCATACATGTCAAAATTACTGAATTTGGTTGATATTTCATGCAATTATGAATGAGTAAAGCAAGTCCATACCCCAGGGAATTTGACAGTCATGGAGCAATACATAAAAGGTAATCTGCACACAGATGGTGGCCGGGAAGAAAATAAACATTGCGAGGTTTGAATTTTCTCCACAAGTGTTAACTCTAAGAAGCCGCCGATAATTGCAACATGTAGCGCCAGATCTAAGCTATCCATACATGTCAAAATTACTGAATTTGGTTGATATTTCATGCAATTATGAATGAGTAAAGCAAGTCCATAACCCAGGGAATTTGACAGGCATGGAGCAATAAATAAAAGGTAATCTGCACACAGATGGTGGCCGGGAAGAAAATAAACATTGCGAGGTTTGAATTTTCTCCACAAGTGTTAACTCTAAGAAGCCGCCGATAATTGCAACATGTAGCGCCAGATCTAAGCTATCCATACATGTCAAAATTACTGAATTTGATTGATATTTCATGCAATTATGAATGAGTAAAGCAAGTCATACCCCAGGGAATTTGACAGGCATGGAGCAATAAATAGAAGGTAATATGCACACAGATGTTGGCCGGAAAGAAAATAAATATTGCGAGGTTTGAATTTTCTCCACAAGTTTTAACTCTAAGAAGCCGCCAGTAATTGCAACATGTAGCGCCAGATCTAAGCTATCCATACATGTCAAAATTACTGAATTTGGTTGATATTTCATGCAATTATGAATGAGTAAAGCAAGTCATACCCCAGGGAATTTGACAGGCATGGAGCAATAAATAAAAGGTAATCTGCACACAGATGGTGGCCGGGAAGAAAATAAACATTGCGAGGTTTGAATTTTCTCTACAAGTGTTAACTCTAAGAAGCCGCCGATAATTGCAACATGTAGCGCCAGATCTAAGCTATCCATACATGTCAAAATTACTGAATTTGGTTGATATTTCATGCAATTATGAATGAGTAAAGCAAGTCCATACCCCAGGGAATTTGACATGCATGGAGCAATAAATAGACGGTAACATGTACACAGATGTTGGCCGGAAAGAAAATAAACATTGCGAGGTTTGAATTTTCTCCACAAGTTTTAACTCTAAGAAGCCGCCGATAATTGCAACATGTAGCGCCAGATCTAAGCTACCCATACATGTCAAAATTACTGAATTTGGTTGATATTTCATGCAATTATGAATGAGTAAAGCAAGTCCATACCCCAGGGAATTTGACAGGCATGGAGCAATAAATAAAAGGTAATCTGCACACAGATGGTGGCCGGGAAGAAAATAAACATTGCGAGGTTTGAATTTTCTCCACAAGTGTTAACTCTAAGAAGCCGCCGATAATTGCAACATGTAGCGCCAGATCTAAGCTATCCATACATGTCAAAATTACTGAATTTGGTTGATATTTCATGCAATTATGAATGAGTAAAGCAAGTCCATACCCCAGGGAATTTGACAGGCATGGAGCAATAAATAAAAGGTAATCTGCACACAGATGGTGGCCGGGAAGAAAATAAACATTGCGAGGTTTGCATTTTCTCCACAAGTGTTAACTCTAAGAAGCCGCCGATAATTGCAACATGTAGCGCCAGATATAAGCTATCCATACATGTCAAAATTACTGAATTTGGTTGATATTTCATGCAATTATGAATGAGTAAAGCAAGTCCATACCCCAGGGAATTTGACATGCATGGAGCAATAAATAGACGGTAACATGTACACAGATGTTGGCCGGAAAGAAAATAAACATTGCGAGGTTTGAATTTTCTCCACAAGTTTTAACTCTAAGAAGCCGCCGATAATTGCAACATGTAGCGCCAGATCTAAGCTATCCATACATGTCAAAATTACTGAATTTGGTTGATATTTCATGCAATTATGAATGAGTAAAGCAAGTCATACCCCAGGGAATTTGACAGGCATGGAGCAATAAATAAAAGGTAATCTGCACACAGATGGTGGCCGGGAAGAAAATAAACATTGCGAGGTTTGAATTTTCTCCACAAGTGTTAACTCTAAGAAGCCGCCGATAATTGCAACATGTAGCGCCAGATCTAAGCTATCCATACATGTCAAAATTACTGAATTTGGTTGATATTTCATGCAATTATGAATGAGTAAAGCAAGTCCATACCCCAGGGAATTTGACATGCATGGAGCAATAAATAGACGGTAACATGTACACAGATGTTGGCCGGAAAGAAAATAAACATTGCGAGGTTTGAATTTTCTCCACAAGTTTTAACTCTAAGAAGCCGCCGATAATTGCAACATGTAGCGCCAGATCTAAGCTATCCATACATGTCAAAATTACTGAATTTGGTTGATATTTCATGCAATTATGAATGAGTAAAGCAAGTCCATACCCCAGGGAATTTGACAGGCATGGAGCAATAAATAAAAGGTAATCTGCACACAGATGGTGGCCGGGAAGAAAATAAACATTGCGAGGTTTGAATTTTCTCCACAAGTGTTAACTCTAAGAAGCCGCCGATAATTGCAACATGTAGCGCCAGATCTAAGCTATCCATACATGTCAAAATTACTGAATTTGGTTGATATTTCATGCAATTATGAATGAGTAAAGCAAGTCCATACCCCAGGGAATTTGACAGGCATGGAGCAATAAATAAAAGGTAATCTGCACACAGATGGTGGCCGGGAAGAAAATAAACATTGCGAGGTTTGCATTTTCTCCACAAGTGTTAACTCTAAGAAGCCGCCGATAATTGCAACATGTAGCGCCAGATCTAAGCTATCCATACATGTCAAAATTACTGAATTTGATTGATATTTCATGCAATTATGAATGAGTAAAGCAAGTCATACCCCAGGGAATTTGACAGGCATGGAGCAATAAATAGAAGGTAATATGCACACAGATGTTGGCCGGAAAGAAAATAAATATTGCGAGGTTTGAATTTTCTCCACAAGTTTTAACTCTAAGAAGCCGCCGATAATTGCAACATGTAGCGCCAGATCTAAGCTATCCATACATGTCAAAATTACTGAATTTGGTTGATATTTCATGCAATTATGAATGAGTAAAGCAAGTCCATACCCCAGGGAATTTGACATGCATGGAGCAATAAATAAAAGGTAATCTGCACACAGATGGTGGCCGGGAAGAAAATAAACATTGCGAGGTTTGAATTTTCTCCACAAGTCTTAACTCTAAGAAGCCGCCGATAATTGCAACATGTAGCGCCAGATCTAAGCTATCCATACATGTCAAAATTACTGAATTTGGTTGATATTTCATGCAATTATGAATGAGTAAAGCAAGTCCAGGGAATTTGACAGGCATGGAGCAATAAATAAAAGGTAATCTGCACACAGATGGTGGCCGGGAAGAAAATAAACATTGCGAGGTTTGCATTTTCTCCACAAGTGTTAACTCTAAGAAGCCGCCGATAATTGCAACATGTAGCGCCAGATATAAGCTATCCATACATGTCAAAATTACTGAATTTGGTTGATATTTCATGCAATTATGAATGAGTAAAGCAAGTCCATACCCCAGGGAATTTGACAGTCATGGAGCAATACATAAAAGGTAATCTGCACACAGATGGTGGCCGGGAAGAAAATAAACATTGCGAGGTTTGAATTTTCTCCACAAGTGTTAACTCTAAGAAGCCGCCGATAATTGCAACATGTAGCGCCAGATCTAAGCTATCCATACATGTCAAAATTACTGAATTTGATTGATATTTCATGCAATTATGAATGAGTAAAGCAAGTCATACCCCAGGGAATTTGACAGGCATGGAGCAATAAATAGAAGGTAATATGCACACAGATGTTGGCCGGAAAGAAAATAAATATTGCGAGGTTTGAATTTTCTCCACAAGTTTTAACTCTAAGAAGCCGCCGATAATTGCAACATGTAGCGCCAGATCTAAGCTATCCATACATGTCAAAATTACTGAATTTGGTTGATATTTCATGCAATTATGAATGAGTAAAGCAAGTCATACCCCAGGGAATTTGACAGGCATGGAGCAATAAATAAAAGGTAATCTGCACACAGATGGTGGCCGGGAAGAAAATAAACATTGCGAGGTTTGAATTTTCTCCACAAGTGTTAACTCTAAGAAGCCGCCGATAATTGCAACATGTAGCGCCAGATCTAAGCTATCCATACATGTCAAAATTACTGAATTTGGTTGATATTTCATGCAATTATGAATGAGTAAAGCAAGTCCATACCCCAGGGAATTTGACATGCATGGAGCAATAAATAGACGGTAACATGTACACAGATGTTGGCCGGAAAGAAAATAAACATTGCGAGGTTTGAATTTTCTCCACAAGTTTTAACTCTAAGAAGCCGCCGATAATTGCAACATGTAGCGCCAGATCTAAGCTATCCATACATGTCAAAATTACTGAATTTGGTTGATATTTCATGCAATTATGAATGAGTAAAGCAAGTCCATACCCCAGGGAATTTGACAGGCATGGAGCAATAAATAAAAGGTAATCTGCACACAGATGGTGGCCGGGAAGAAAATAAACATTGCGAGGTTTGAATTTTCTCCACAAGTGTTAACTCTAAGAAGCCGCCGATAATTGCAACATGTAGCGCCAGATCTAAGCTATCCATACATGTCAAAATTACTGAATTTGGTTGATATTTCATGCAATTATGAATGAGTAAAGCAAGTCCATACCCCAGGGAATTTGACAGGCATGGAGCAATAAATAAAAGGTAATCTGCACACAGATGGTGGCCGGGAAGAAAATAAACATTGCGAGGTTTGAATTTTCTCCACAAGTGTTAACTCTAAGAAGCCGCCGATAATTGCAACATGTAGCGCCAGATATAAGCTATCCATACATGTCAAAATTACTGAATTTGGTTGATATTTCATGCAATTATGAATGAGTAAAGCAAGTCCATACCCCAGGGAATTTGACAGTCATGGAGCAATACATAAAAGGTAATCTGCACACAGATGGTGGCCGGGAAGAAAATAAACATTGCGAGGTTTGAATTTTCTCCACAAGTGTTAACTCTAAGAAGCCGCCGATAATTGCAACATGTAGCGCCAGATCTAAGCTATCCATACATGTCAAAATTACTGAATTTGGTTGATATTTCATGCAATTATGAATGAGTAAAGCAAGTCCATACCCCAGGGAATTTGACAGGCATGGAGCAATAAATAAAAGGTAATCTGCACACAGATGGTGGCCGGGAAGAAAATAAACATTGCGAGGTTTGAATTTTCTCCACAAGTGTTAACTCTAAGAAGCCGCCGATAATTGCAACATGTAGCGCCAGATCTAAGCTATCCATACATGTCAAAATTACTGAATTTGATTGATATTTCATGCAATTATGAATGAGTAAAGCAAGTCATACCCCAGGGAATTTGACAGGCATGGAGCAATAAATAGAAGGTAATATGCACACAGATGTTGGCCGGAAAGAAAATAAATATTGCGAGGTTTGAATTTTCTCCACAAGTTTTAACTCTAAGAAGCCGCCGATAATTGCAACATGTAGCGCCAGATCTAAGCTATCCATACATGTCAAAATTACTGAATTTGGTTGATATTTCATGCAATTATGAATGAGTAAAGCAAGTCATACCCCAGGGAATTTGACAGGCATGGAGCAATAAATAAAAGGTAATCTGCACACAGATGGTGGCCGGGAAGAAAATAAACATTGCGAGGTTTGAATTTTCTCTACAAGTGTTAACTCTAAGAAGCCGCCGATAATTGCAACATGTAGCGCCAGATCTAAGCTATCCATACATGTCAAAATTACTGAATTTGGTTGATATTTCATGCAATTATGAATGAGTAAAGCAAGTCCATACCCCAGGGAATTTGACAGGCATGGAGCAATAAATAAAAGGTAATCTGCACACAGATGGTGGCCGGGAAGAAAATAAACATTGCGAGGTTTGAATTTTCTCCACAAGTGTTAACTCTAAGAAGCCGCCGATAATTGCAACATGTAGCGCCAGATCTAAGCTATCCATACATGTCAAAATTACTGAATTTGATTGATATTTCATGCAATTATGAATGAGTAAAGCAAGTCATACCCCAGGGAATTTGACAGGCATGGAGCAATAAATAGAAGGTAATATGCACACAGATGTTGGCCGGAAAGAAAATAAATATTGCGAGGTTTGAATTTTCTCCACAAGTTTTAACTCTAAGAAGCCGCCGATAATTGCAACATGTAGCGCCAGATCTAAGCTATCCATACATGTCAAAATTACTGAATTTGGTTGATATTTCATGCAATTATGAATGAGTAAAGCAAGTCATACCCCAGGGAATTTGACAGGCATGGAGCAATAAATAAAAGGTAATCTGCACACAGATGGTGGCCGGGAAGAAAATAAACATTGCGAGGTTTGAATTTTCTCTACAAGTGTTAACTCTAAGAAGCCGCCGATAATTGCAACATGTAGCGCCAGATCTAAGCTATCCATACATGTCAAAATTACTGAATTTGGTTGATATTTCATGCAATTATGAATGAGTAAAGCAAGTCCATACCCCAGGGAATTTGACATGCATGGAGCAATAAATAGACGGTAACATGTACACAGATGTTGGCCGGAAAGAAAATAAACATTGCGAGGTTTGAATTTTCTCCACAAGTTTTAACTCTAAGAAGCCGCCGATAATTGCAACATGTAGCGCCAGATCTAAGCTATCCATACATGTCAAAATTACTGAATTTGGTTGATATTTCATGCAATTATGAATGAGTAAAGCAAGTCATACCCCAGGGAATTTGACAGGCATGGAGCAATAAATAAAAGGTAATCTGCACACAGATGGTGGCCGGGAAGAAAATAAACATTGCGAGGTTTGAATTTTCTCCACAAGTGTTAACTCTAAGAAGCCGCCGATAATTGCAACATGTAGCGCCAGATCTAAGCTATCCATACATGTCAAAATTACTGAATTTGGTTGATATTTCATGCAATTATGAATGAGTAAAGCAAGTCCATACCCCAGGGAATTTGACATGCATGGAGCAATAAATAGACGGTAACATGTACACAGATGTTGGCCGGAAAGAAAATAAACATTGCGAGGTTTGAATTTTCTCCACAAGTTTTAACTCTAAGAAGCCGCCGATAATTGCAACATGTAGCGCCAGATCTAAGCTATCCATACATGTCAAAATTACTGAATTTGGTTGATATTTCATGCAATTATGAATGAGTAAAGCAAGTCCATACCCCAGGGAATTTGACAGGCATGGAGCAATAAATAAAAGGTAATCTGCACACAGATGGTGGCCGGGAAGAAAATAAACATTGCGAGGTTTGAATTTTCTCCACAAGTGTTAACTCTAAGAAGCCGCCGATAATTGCAACATGTAGCGCCAGATCTAAGCTATCCATACATGTCAAAATTACTGAATTTGGTTGATATTTCATGCAATTATGAATGAGTAAAGCAAGTCCATACCCCAGGGAATTTGACAGGCATGGAGCAATAAATAAAAGGTAATCTGCACACAGATGGTGGCCGGGAAGAAAATAAACATTGCGAGGTTTGAATTTTCTCCACAAGTTTTAACTCTAAGAAGCCGCCGATAATTGCAACATGTAGCGCCAGATCTAAGCTATCCATACATGTCAAAATTACTGAATTTGGTTGATATTTCATGCAATTATGAATGAGTAAAGCAAGTCCATACCCCAGGGAATTTGACAGGCATGGAGCAATAAATAAAAGGTAATCTGCACACAGATGGTGGCCGGGAAGAAAATAAACATTGCGAGGTTTGAATTTTCTCCACAAGTGTTAACTCTAAGAAGCCGCCGATAATTGCAACATGTAGCGCCAGATCTAAGCTATCCATACATGTCAAAATTACTGAATTTGGTTGATATTTCATGCAATTATGAATGAGTAAAGCAAGTCCAGGGAATTTGACAGGCATGGAGCAATAAATAAAAGGTAATCTGCACACAGATGGTGGCCGGGAAGAAAATAAACATTGCGAGGTTTGCATTTTCTCCACAAGTGTTAACTCTAAGAAGCCGCCGATAATTGCAACATGTAGCGCCAGATATAAGCTATCCATACATGTCAAAATTACTGAATTTGGTTGATATTTCATGCAATTATGAATGAGTAAAGCAAGTCCATACCCCAGGGAATTTGACAGTCATGGAGCAATACATAAAAGGTAATCTGCACACAGATGGTGGCCGGGAAGAAAATAAACATTGCGAGGTTTGAATTTTCTCCACAAGTGTTAACTCTAAGAAGCCGCCGATAATTGCAACATGTAGCGCCAGATCTAAGCTATCCATACATGTCAAAATTACTGAATTTGATTGATATTTCATGCAATTATGAATGAGTAAAGCAAGTCATACCCCAGGGAATTTGACAGGCATGGAGCAATAAATAGAAGGTAATATGCACACAGATGTTGGCCGGAAAGAAAATAAATATTGCGAGGTTTGAATTTTCTCCACAAGTTTTAACTCTAAGAAGCCGCCGATAATTGCAACATGTAGCGCCAGATCTAAGCTATCCATACATGTCAAAATTACTGAATTTGGTTGATATTTCATGCAATTATGAATGAGTAAAGCAAGTCATACCCCAGGGAATTTGACAGGCATGGAGCAATAAATAAAAGGTAATCTGCACACAGATGGTGGCCGGGAAGAAAATAAACATTGCGAGGTTTGAATTTTCTCCACAAGTGTTAACTCTAAGAAGCCGCCGATAATTGCAACATGTAGCGCCAGATCTAAGCTATCCATACATGTCAAAATTACTGAATTTGGTTGATATTTCATGCAATTATGAATGAGTAAAGCAAGTCCATACCCCAGGGAATTTGACATGCATGGAGCAATAAATAGACGGTAACATGTACACAGATGTTGGCCGGAAAGAAAATAAACATTGCGAGGTTTGAATTTTCTCCACAAGTTTTAACTCTAAGAAGCCGCCGATAATTGCAACATGTAGCGCCAGATCTAAGCTATCCATACATGTCAAAATTACTGAATTTGGTTGATATTTCATGCAATTATGAATGAGTAAAGCAAGTCCATACCCCAGGGAATTTGACAGGCATGGAGCAATAAATAAAAGGTAATCTGCACACAGATGGTGGCCGGGAAGAAAATAAACATTGCGAGGTTTGAATTTTCTCCACAAGTGTTAACTCTAAGAAGCCGCCGATAATTGCAACATGTAGCGCCAGATCTAAGCTATCCATACATGTCAAAATTACTGAATTTGGTTGATATTTCATGCAATTATGAATGAGTAAAGCAAGTCCATACCCCAGGGAATTTGACAGGCATGGAGCAATAAATAAAAGGTAATCTGCACACAGATGGTGGCCGGGAAGAAAATAAACATTGCGAGGTTTGAATTTTCTCCACAAGTGTTAACTCTAAGAAGCCGCCGATAATTGCAACATGTAGCGCCAGATCTAAGCTATCCATACATGTCAAAATTACTGAATTTGGTTGATATTTCATGCAATTATGAATGAGTAAAGCAAGTCCATACCCCAGGGAATTTGACAGGCATGGAGCAATAAATAAAAGGTAATCTGCACACAGATGGTGGCCGGGAAGAAAATAAACATTGCGAGGTTTGCATTTTCTCCACAAGTGTTAACTCTAAGAAGCCGCCGATAATTGCAACATGTAGCGCCAGATATAAGCTATCCATACATGTCAAAATTACTGAATTTGGTTGATATTTCATGCAATTATGAATGAGTAAAGCAAGTCCATACCCCAGGGAATTTGACAGTCATGGAGCAATACATAAAAGGTAATCTGCACACAGATGGTGGCCGGGAAGAAAATAAACATTGCGAGGTTTGAATTTTCTCCACAAGTGTTAACTCTAAGAAGCCGCCGATAATTGCAACATGTAGCGCCAGATCTAAGCTATCCATACATGTCAAAATTACTGAATTTGATTGATATTTCATGCAATTATGAATGAGTAAAGCAAGTCATACCCCAGGGAATTTGACAGGCATGGAGCAATAAATAGAAGGTAATATGCACACAGATGTTGGCCGGAAAGAAAATAAATATTGCGAGGTTTGAATTTTCTCCACAAGTTTTAACTCTAAGAAGCCGCCGATAATTGCAACATGTAGCGCCAGATCTAAGCTATCCATACATGTCAAAATTACTGAATTTGGTTGATATTTCATGCAATTATGAATGAGTAAAGCAAGTCCATACCCCAGGGAATTTGACAGGCATGGAGCAATAAATAAAAGGTAATCTGCACACAGATGGTGGCCGGGAAGAAAATAAACATTGCGAGGTTTGAATTTTCTCCACAAGTGTTAACTCTAAGAAGCCGCCGATAATTGCAACATGTAGCGCCAGATCTAAGCTATCCATACATGTCAAAATTACTGAATTTGGTTGATATTTCATGCAATTATGAATGAGTAAAGCAAGTCCAGGGAATTTGACAGGCATGGAGCAATAAATAAAAGGTAATCTGCACACAGATGGTGGCCGGGAAGAAAATAAACATTGCGAGGTTTGCATTTTCTCCACAAGTGTTAACTCTAAGAAGCCGCCGATAATTGCAACATGTAGCGCCAGATATAAGCTATCCATACATGTCAAAATTACTGAATTTGGTTGATATTTCATGCAATTATGAATGAGTAAAGCAAGTCCATACCCCAGGGAATTTGACAGTCATGGAGCAATACATAAAAGGTAATCTGCACACAGATGGTGGCCGGGAAGAAAATAAACATTGCGAGGTTTGAATTTTCTCCACAAGTGTTAACTCTAAGAAGCCGCCGATAATTGCAACATGTAGCGCCAGATCTAAGCTATCCATACATGTCAAAATTACTGAATTTGATTGATATTTCATGCAATTATGAATGAGTAAAGCAAGTCATACCCCAGGGAATTTGACAGGCATGGAGCAATAAATAGAAGGTAATATGCACACAGATGTTGGCCGGAAAGAAAATAAATATTGCGAGGTTTGAATTTTCTCCACAAGTTTTAACTCTAAGAAGCCGCCGATAATTGCAACATGTAGCGCCAGATCTAAGCTATCCATACATGTCAAAATTACTGAATTTGGTTGATATTTCATGCAATTATGAATGAGTAAAGCAAGTCATACCCCAGGGAATTTGACAGGCATGGAGCAATAAATAAAAGGTAATCTGCACACAGATGGTGGCCGGGAAGAAAATAAACATTGCGAGGTTTGAATTTTCTCCACAAGTGTTAACTCTAAGAAGCCGCCGATAATTGCAACATGTAGCGCCAGATCTAAGCTATCCATACATGTCAAAATTACTGAATTTGGTTGATATTTCATGCAATTATGAATGAGTAAAGCAAGTCCATACCCCAGGGAATTTGACATGCATGGAGCAATAAATAGACGGTAACATGTACACAGATGTTGGCCGGAAAGAAAATAAACATTGCGAGGTTTGAATTTTCTCCACAAGTTTTAACTCTAAGAAGCCGCCGATAATTGCAACATGTAGCGCCAGATCTAAGCTATCCATACATGTCAAAATTACTGAATTTGGTTGATATTTCATGCAATTATGAATGAGTAAAGCAAGTCCATACCCCAGGGAATTTGACAGGCATGGAGCAATAAATAAAAGGTAATCTGCACACAGATGGTGGCCGGGAAGAAAATAAACATTGCGAGGTTTGAATTTTCTCCACAAGTGTTAACTCTAAGAAGCCGCCGATAATTGCAACATGTAGCGCCAGATCTAAGCTATCCATACATGTCAAAATTACTGAATTTGGTTGATATTTCATGCAATTATGAATGAGTAAAGCAAGTCCATACCCCAGGGAATTTGACAGGCATGGAGCAATAAATAAAAGGTAATCTGCACACAGATGGTGGCCGGGAAGAAAATAAACATTGCGAGGTTTGAATTTTCTCCACAAGTGTTAACTCTAAGAAGCCGCCGATAATTGCAACATGTAGCGCCAGATATAAGCTATCCATACATGTCAAAATTACTGAATTTGGTTGATATTTCATGCAATTATGAATGAGTAAAGCAAGTCCATACCCCAGGGAATTTGACAGTCATGGAGCAATACATAAAAGGTAATCTGCACACAGATGGTGGCCGGGAAGAAAATAAACATTGCGAGGTTTGAATTTTCTCCACAAGTGTTAACTCTAAGAAGCCGCCGATAATTGCAACATGTAGCGCCAGATCTAAGCTATCCATACATGTCAAAATTACTGAATTTGGTTGATATTTCATGCAATTATGAATGAGTAAAGCAAGTCCATACCCCAGGGAATTTGACAGGCATGGAGCAATAAATAAAAGGTAATCTGCACACAGATGGTGGCCGGGAAGAAAATAAACATTGCGAGGTTTGAATTTTCTCCACAAGTGTTAACTCTAAGAAGCCGCCGATAATTGCAACATGTAGCGCCAGATCTAAGCTATCCATACATGTCAAAATTACTGAATTTGATTGATATTTCATGCAATTATGAATGAGTAAAGCAAGTCATACCCCAGGGAATTTGACAGGCATGGAGCAATAAATAGAAGGTAATATGCACACAGATGTTGGCCGGAAAGAAAATAAATATTGCGAGGTTTGAATTTTCTCCACAAGTTTTAACTCTAAGAAGCCGCCGATAATTGCAACATGTAGCGCCAGATCTAAGCTATCCATACATGTCAAAATTACTGAATTTGGTTGATATTTCATGCAATTATGAATGAGTAAAGCAAGTCCATACCCCAGGGAATTTGACATGCATGGAGCAATAAATAGACGGTAACATGTACACAGATGTTGGCCGGAAAGAAAATAAACATTGCGAGGTTTGAATTTTCTCCACAAGTTTTAACTCTAAGAAGCCGCCGATAATTGCAACATGTAGCGCCAGATCTAAGCTATCCATACATGTCAAAATTACTGAATTTGGTTGATATTTCATGCAATTATGAATGAGTAAAGCAAGTCATACCCCAGGGAATTTGACAGGCATGGAGCAATAAATAAAAGGTAATCTGCACACAGATGGTGGCCGGGAAGAAAATAAACATTGCGAGGTTTGAATTTTCTCCACAAGTGTTAACTCTAAGAAGCCGCCGATAATTGCAACATGTAGCGCCAGATCTAAGCTATCCATACATGTCAAAATTACTGAATTTGGTTGATATTTCATGCAATTATGAATGAGTAAAGCAAGTCCATACCCCAGGGAATTTGACATGCATGGAGCAATAAATAGACGGTAACATGTACACAGATGTTGGCCGGAAAGAAAATAAACATTGCGAGGTTTGAATTTTCTCCACAAGTGTTAACTCTAAGAAGCCGCCGATAATTGCAACATGTAGCGCCAGATCTAAGCTATCCATACATGTCAAAATTACTGAATTTGGTTGATATTTCATGCAATTATGAATGAGTAAAGCAAGTCCATACCCCAGGGAATTTGACAGGCATGGAGCAATAAATAAAAGGTAATCTGCACACAGATGGTGGCCGGGAAGAAAATAAACATTGCGAGGTTTGAATTTTCTCCACAAGTGTTAACTCTAAGAAGCCGCCGATAATTGCAACATGTAGCGCCAGATCTAAGCTATCCATACATGTCAAAATTACTGAATTTGGTTGATATTTCATGCAATTATGAATGAGTAAAGCAAGTCCATACCCCAGGGAATTTGACAGGCATGGAGCAATAAATAAAAGGTAATCTGCACACAGATGGTGGCCGGGAAGAAAATAAACATTGCGAGGTTTGCATTTTCTCCACAAGTGTTAACTCTAAGAAGCCGCCGATAATTGCAACATGTAGCGCCAGATATAAGCTATCCATACATGTCAAAATTACTGAATTTGGTTGATATTTCATGCAATTATGAATGAGTAAAGCAAGTCCATACCCCAGGGAATTTGACATGCATGGAGCAATAAATAGACGGTAACATGTACACAGATGTTGGCCGGAAAGAAAATAAACATTGCGAGGTTTGAATTTTCTCCACAAGTTTTAACTCTAAGAAGCCGCCGATAATTGCAACATGTAGCGCCAGATCTAAGCTATCCATACATGTCAAAATTACTGAATTTGGTTGATATTTCATGCAATTATGAATGAGTAAAGCAAGTCATACCCCAGGGAATTTGACAGGCATGGAGCAATAAATAAAAGGTAATCTGCACACAGATGGTGGCCGGGAAGAAAATAAACATTGCGAGGTTTGAATTTTCTCCACAAGTGTTAACTCTAAGAAGCCGCCGATAATTGCAACATGTAGCGCCAGATCTAAGCTATCCATACATGTCAAAATTACTGAATTTGGTTGATATTTCATGCAATTATGAATGAGTAAAGCAAGTCCATACCCCAGGGAATTTGACAGGCATGGAGCAATAAATAAAAGGTAATCTGCACACAGATGGTGGCCGGGAAGAAAATAAACATTGCGAGGTTTGCATTTTCTCCACAAGTGTTAACTCTAAGAAGCCGCCGATAATTGCAACATGTAGCGCCAGATATAAGCTATCCATACATGTCAAAATTACTGAATTTGGTTGATATTTCATGCAATTATGAATGAGTAAAGCAAGTCCATACCCCAGGGAATTTGACAGTCATGGAGCAATACATAAAAGGTAATCTTCACACAGATGGTGGCCGGGAAGAAAATAAACATTGCGAGGTTTGAATTTTCTCCACAAGTGTTAACTCTAAGAAGCCGCCGATAATTGCAACATGTAGCGCCAGATCTAAGCTATCCATACATGTCAAAATTACTGAATTTGGTTGATATTTCATGCAATTATGAATGAGTAAAGCAAGTCATACCCCAGGGAATTTGACAGGCATGGAGCAATAAATAAAAGGTAATCTGAACACAGATGGTGGCCGGGAAGAAAATAAACATTGCGAGGTTTGAATTTTCTCTACAAGTGTTAACTCTAAGAAGCCGCCGATAATTGCAACATGTAGCGCCAGATCTAAGCTATCCATACATGTCAAAATTACTGAATTTGGTTGATATTTCATGCAATTATGAATGAGTAAAGCAAGTCCATACCCCAGGGAATTTGACATGCATGGAGCAATAAATAGACGGTAACATGTACACAGATGTTGGCCGGAAAGAAAATAAACATTGCGAGGTTTGAATTTTCTCCACAAGTTTTAACTCTAAGAAGCCGCCGATAATTGCAACATGTAGCGCCAGATCTAAGCTATCCATACATGTCAAAATTACTGAATTTGGTTGATATTTCATGCAATTATGAATGAGTAAAGCAAGTCATACCCCAGGGAATTTGACAGGCATGGAGCAATAAATAAAAGGTAATCTGCACACAGATGGTGGCCGGGAAGAAAATAAACATTGCGAGGTTTGAATTTTCTCCACAAGTGTTAACTCTAAGAAGCCGCCGATAATTGCAACATGTAGCGCCAGATCTAAGCTATCCATACATGTCAAAATTACTGAATTTGGTTGATATTTCATGCAATTATGAATGAGTAAAGCAAGTCCATACCCCAGGGAATTTGACATGCATGGAGCAATAAATAGACGGTAACATGTACACAGATGTTGGCCGGAAAGAAAATAAACATTGCGAGGTTTGAATTTTCTCCACAAGTGTTAACTCTAAGAAGCCGCCGATAATTGCAACATGTAGCGCCAGATCTAAGCTATCCATACATGTCAAAATTACTGAATTTGGTTGATATTTCATGCAATTATGAATGAGTAAAGCAAGTCCATACCCCAGGGAATTTGACAGGCATGGAGCAATAAATAAAAGGTAATCTGCACACAGATGGTGGCCGGGAAGAAAATAAACATTGCGAGGTTTGAATTTTCTCCACAAGTGTTAACTCTAAGAAGCCGCCGATAATTGCAACATGTAGCGCCAGATCTAAGCTATCCATACATGTCAAAATTACTGAATTTGGTTGATATTTCATGCAATTATGAATGAGTAAAGCAAGTCCATACCCCAGGGAATTTGACAGGCATGGAGCAATAAATAAAAGGTAATCTGCACACAGATGGTGGCCGGGAAGAAAATAAACATTGCGAGGTTTGCATTTTCTCCACAAGTGTTAACTCTAAGAAGCCGCCGATAATTGCAACATGTAGCGCCAGATATAAGCTATCCATACATGTCAAAATTACTGAATTTGGTTGATATTTCATGCAATTATGAATGAGTAAAGCAAGTCCATACCCCAGGGAATTTGACAGTCATGGAGCAATACATAAAAGGTAATCTGCACACAGATGGTGGCCGGGAAGAAAATAAACATTGCGAGGTTTGAATTTTCTCCACAAGTGTTAACTCTAAGAAGCCGCCGATAATTGCAACATGTAGCGCCAGATCTAAGCTATCCATACATGTCAAAATTACTGAATTTGGTTGATATTTCATGCAATTATGAATGAGTAAAGCAAGTCCATACCCCAGGGAATTTGACAGGCATGGAGCAATAAATAAAAGGTAACCTGCACACAGATGGTGGCCGGGAAGAAAATAAATATTGCGAGGTTTGAATTTTCTCCACAAGTTTTAACTCTAAGAAGCCGCCGATAATTGCAACATGTAGCGCCAGATCTAAGCTATCCATACATGTCAAAATTACTGAATTTGGTTGATATTTCATGCAATTATGAATGAGTAAAGCAAGTCCATACCCCAGGGAATTTGACAGGCATGGAGCAATAAATAAAAGGTAATCTGCACACAGATGGTGGCCGGGAAGAAAATAAACATTGCGAGGTTTGAATTTTCTCCACAAGTGTTAACTCTAAGAAGCCGCCGATAATTGCAACATGTAGCGCCAGATCTAAGCTATCCATACATGTCAAAATTACTGCATTTGGTTGATATTTCATGCAATTATGAATGAGTAAAGCAAGTCCATACCCCAGGGAATTTGACAGGCATGGAGCAATAAATAGACGGTAACATGTACACAGATGTTGGCCGGAAAGAAAATAAACATTGCGAGGTTTGAATTTTCTCCACAAGTTTTAACTCTAAGAAGCCGCCGATAATTGCAACATGTAGCGCCAGATCTAAGCTATTCATACATGTCAAAATTACTGAATTTGGTTGATATTTCATGCAATTATGAATGAGTAAAGCAAGTCCATACCCCAGGGAATTTGACAGGCATGGAGCAATAAATAAAAGGTAATCTGCACACAGATGGTGGCCGGGAAGAAAATAAACATTGCGAGGTTTGAATTTTCTCCACAAGTGTTAACTCTAAGAAGCCGCCGATAATTGCAACATGTAGCGCCAGATCTAAGCTATCCATACATGTCAAAATTACTGCATTTGGTTGATATTTCATGCAATTATGAATGAGTAAAGCAAGTCCATACCCCAGGGAATTTGACATGCATGGAGCAATAAATAGACGGTAACATGTACACAGATGTTGGCCGGAAAGAAAATAAACATTGCGAGGTTTGAATTTTCTCCACAAGTTTTAACTCTAAGAAGCCGCCGATAATTGCAACATGTAGCGCCAGATCTAAGCTATCCATACATGTCAAAATTACTGCATTTGGTTGATATTTCATGCAATTATGAATGAGTAAAGCAAGTCCATACCCCAGGGAATTTGACAGGCATGGAGCAATAAATAGACGGTAACATGTACACAGATGTTGGCCGGAAAGAAAATAAACATTGCGAGGTTTGAATTTTCTCCACAAGTTTTAACTCTAAGAAGCCGCCGATAATTGCAACATGTAGCGCCAGATCTAAGCTATTCATACATGTCAAAATTACTGAATTTGGTTGATATTTCATGCAATTATGAATGAGTAAAGCAAGTCCATACCCCAGGGAATTTGACAGGCATGGAGCAATAAATAAAAGGTAATCTGCACACAGATGGTGGCCGGGAAGAAAATAAACATTGCGAGGTTTGAATTTTCTCCACAAGTGTTAACTCTAAGAAGCCGCCGATAATTGCAACATGTAGCGCCAGATCTAAGCTATCCATACATGTCAAAATTACTGCATTTGGTTGATATTTCATGCAATTATGAATGAGTAAAGCAAGTCCATACCCCAGGGAATTTGACATGCATGGAGCAATAAATAGACGGTAACATGTACACAGATGTTGGCCGGAAAGAAAATAAACATTGCGAGGTTTGAATTTTCTCCACAAGTTTTAACTCTAAGAAGCCGCCGATAATTGCAACATGTAGCGCCAGATCTAAGCTATCCATACATGTCAAAATTACTGAATTTGGTTGATATTTCATGCAATTATGAATGAGTAAAGCAAGTCATACCCCAGGGAATTTGACAGGCATGGAGCAATAAATAAAAGGTAATCTGCACACAGATGGTGGCCGGGAAGAAAATAAACATTGCGAGGTTTGAATTTTCTCCACAAGTGTTAACTCTAAGAAGCCGCCGATAATTGCAACATGTAGCGCCAGATCTAAGCTATCCATACATGTCAAAATTACTGAATTTGGTTGATATTTCATGCAATTATGAATGAGTAAAGCAAGTCCATACCCCAGGGAATTTGACATGCATGGAGCAATAAATAGACGGTAACATGTACACAGATGTTGGCCGGAAAGAAAATAAACATTGCGAGGTTTGAATTTTCTCCACAAGTGTTAACTCTAAGAAGCCGCCGATAATTGCAACATGTAGCGCCAGATCTAAGCTATCCATACATGTCAAAATTACTGAATTTGGTTGATATTTCATGCAATTATGAATGAGTAAAGCAAGTCCATACCCCAGGGAATTTGACAGGCATGGAGCAATAAATAAAAGGTAATCTGCACACAGATGGTGGCCGGGAAGAAAATAAACATTGCGAGGTTTGAATTTTCTCCACAAGTGTTAACTCTAAGAAGCCGCCGATAATTGCAACATGTAGCGCCAGATCTAAGCTATCCATACATGTCAAAATTACTGAATTTGGTTGATATTTCATGCAATTATGAATGAGTAAAGCAAGTCCATACCCCAGGGAATTTGACAGGCATGGAGCAATAAATAAAAGGTAATCTGCACACAGATGGTGGCCGGGAAGAAAATAAACATTGCGAGGTTTGCATTTTCTCCACAAGTGTTAACTCTAAGAAGCCGCCGATAATTGCAACATGTAGCGCCAGATATAAGCTATCCATACATGTCAAAATTACTGAATTTGGTTGATATTTCATGCAATTATGAATGAGTAAAGCAAGTCCATACCCCAGGGAATTTGACAGTCATGGAGCAATACATAAAAGGTAATCTGCACACAGATGGTGGCCGGGAAGAAAATAAACATTGCGAGGTTTGAATTTTCTCCACAAGTGTTAACTCTAAGAAGCCGCCGATAATTGCAACATGTAGCGCCAGATCTAAGCTATCCATACATGTCAAAATTACTGAATTTGGTTGATATTTCATGCAATTATGAATGAGTAAAGCAAGTCCATACCCCAGGGAATTTGACAGGCATGGAGCAATAAATAAAAGGTAACCTGCACACAGATGGTGGCCGGGAAGAAAATAAATATTGCGAGGTTTGAATTTTCTCCACAAGTTTTAACTCTAAGAAGCCGCCGATAATTGCAACATGTAGCGTCAGATCTAAGCTATCCATACATGTCAAAATTACTGAATTTGGTTGATATTTCATGCAATTATGAATGAGTAAAGCAAGTCCATACCCCAGGGAATTTGACAGGCATGGAGCAATAAATAAAAGGTAATCTGCACACAGATGGTGGCCGGGAAGAAAATAAACATTGCGAGGTTTGAATTTTCTCCACAAGTGTTAACTCTAAGAAGCCGCCGATAATTGCAACATGTAGCGCCAGATCTAAGCTATCCATACATGTCAAAATTACTGCATTTGGTTGATATTTCATGCAATTATGAATGAGTAAAGCAAGTCCATACCCCAGGGAATTTGACAGGCATGGAGCAATAAATAGACGGTAACATGTACACAGATGTTGGCCGGAAAGAAAATAAACATTGCGAGGTTTGAATTTTCTCCACAAGTTTTAACTCTAAGAAGCCGCCGATAATTGCAACATGTAGCGCCAGATCTAAGCTATTCATACATGTCAAAATTACTGAATTTGGTTGATATTTCATGCAATTATGAATGAGTAAAGCAAGTCCATACCCCAGGGAATTTGACAGGCATGGAGCAATAAATAAAAGGTAATCTGCACACAGATGGTGGCCGGGAAGAAAATAAACATTGCGAGGTTTGAATTTTCTCCACAAGTGTTAACTCTAAGAAGCCGCCGATAATTGCAACATGTAGCGCCAGATCTAAGCTATCCATACATGTCAAAATTACTGCATTTGGTTGATATTTCATGCAATTATGAATGAGTAAAGCAAGTCCATACCCCAGGGAATTTGACAGGCATGGAGCAATAAATAGACGGTAACATGTACACAGATGTTGGCCGGAAAGAAAATAAACATTGCGAGGTTTGAATTTTCTCCACAAGTTTTAACTCTAAGAAGCCGCCGATAATTGCAACATGTAGCGCCAGATCTAAGCTATCCATACATGTCAAAATTACTGAATTTGGTTGATATTTCATGCAATTATGAATGAGTAAAGCAAGTCCATACCCCAGGGAATTTGACAGGCATGGAGCAATAAATAAAAGGTAATCTGCACACAGATGGTGGCCGGGAAGAAAATAAACATTGCGAGGTTTGAATTTTCTCCACAAGTGTTAACTCTAAGAAGCCGCCGATAATTGCAACATGTAGCGCCAGATCTAAGCTATCCATACATGTCAAAATTACTGAATTTGATTGATATTTCATGCAATTATGAATGAGTAAAGCAAGTCATACCCCAGGGAATTTGACAGGCATGGAGCAATAAATAGAAGGTAATATGCACACAGATGTTGGCCGGAAAGAAAATAAATATTGCGAGGTTTGAATTTTCTCCACAAGTTTTAACTCTAAGAAGCCGCCGATAATTGCAACATGTAGCGCCAGATCTAAGCTATCCATACATGTCAAAATTACTGAATTTGGTTGATATTTCATGCAATTATGAATGAGTAAAGCAAGTCATACCCCAGGGAATTTGACAGGCATGGAGCAATAAATAAAAGGTAATCTGCACACAGATGGTGGCCGGGAAGAAAATAAACATTGCGAGGTTTGAATTTTCTCCACAAGTGTTAACTCTAAGAAGCCGCCGATAATTGCAACATGTAGCGCCAGATCTAAGCTATCCATACATGTCAAAATTACTGAATTTGGTTGCTATTTCATGCAATTATGAATGAGTAAAGCAAGTCCATACCCCAGGGAATTTGACAGGCATGGAGCAATAAATAGACGGTAACATGTACACAGATGTTGGCCGGAAAGAAAATAAACATTGCGAGGTTTGAATTTTCTCCACAAGTTTTAACTCTAAGAAGCCGCCGATAATTGCAACATGTAGCGCCAGATATAAGCTATCCATACATGTCAAAATTACTGAATTTGGTTGATATTTCATGCAATTATGAATGAGTAAAGCAAGTCCATACCCCAGGGAATTTGACAGTCATGGAGCAATACATAAAAGGTAATCTGCACACAGATGGTGGCCGGGAAGAAAATAAACATTGCGAGGTTTGAATTTTCTCCACAAGTGTTAACTCTAAGAAGCCGCCGATAATTGCAACATGTAGCGCCAGATCTAAGCTATCCATACATGTCAAAATTACTGAATTTGGTTGATATTTCATGCAATTATGAATGAGTAAAGCAAGTCATACCCCAGGGAATTTGACAGGCATGGAGCAATAAATAAAAGGTAATCTGCACACAGATGGTGGCCGGGAAGAAAATAAACATTGCGAGGTTTGAATTTTCTCTACAAGTGTTAACTCTAAGAAGCCGCCGATAATTGCAACATGTAGCGCCAGATCTAAGCTATCCATACATGTCAAAATTACTGAATTTGATTGATATTTCATGCAATTATGAATGAGTAAAGCAAGTCCATACCCCAGGGAATTTGACATGCATGGAGCAATAAATAGACGGTAACATGTACACAGATGTTGGCCGGAAAGAAAATAAACATTGCGAGGTTTGAATTTTCTCCACAAGTTTTAACTCTAAGAAGCCGCCGATAATTGCAACATGTAGCGCCAGATCTAAGCTATCCATACATGTCAAAATTACTGAATTTGGTTGATATTTCATGCAATTATGAATGAGTAAAGCAAGTCCATACCCCAGGGAATTTGACAGGCATGGAGCAATAAATAAAAGGTAATCTGCACACAGATGGTGGCCGGGAAGAAAATAAACATTGCGAGGTTTGAATTTTCTCCACAAGTGTTAACTCTAAGAAGCCGCCGATAATTGCAACATGTAGCGCCAGATCTAAGCTATCCATACATGTCAAAATTACTGCATTTGGTTGATATTTCATGCAATTATGAATGAGTAAAGCAAGTCCATACCCCAGGGAATTTGACAGGCATGGAGCAATAAATAGACGGTAACATGTACACAGATGTTGGCCGGAAAGAAAATAAACATTGCGAGGTTTGAATTTTCTCCACAAGTTTTAACTCTAAGAAGCCGCCGATAATTGCAACATGTAGCGCCAGATCTAAGCTATTCATACATGTCAAAATTACTGAATTTGGTTGATATTTCATGCAATTATGAATGAGTAAAGCAAGTCCATACCCCAGGGAATTTGACAGGCATGGAGCAATAAATAAAAGGTAATCTGCACACAGATGGTGGCCGGGAAGAAAATAAACATTGCGAGGTTTGAATTTTCTCCACAAGTGTTAACTCTAAGAAGCCGCCGATAATTGCAACATGTAGCGCCAGATCTAAGCTATCCATACATGTCAAAATTACTGCATTTGGTTGATATTTCATGCAATTATGAATGAGTAAAGCAAGTCCATACCCCAGGGAATTTGACAGGCATGGAGCAATAAATAAAAGGTAATCTGCACACAGATGGTGGCCGGGAAGAAAATAAACATTGCGAGGTTTGAATTTTCTCCACAAGTGTTAACTCTAAGAAGCCGCCGATAATTGCAACATGTAGCGCCAGATCTAAGCTATTCATACATGTCACAATTACTGAATTTGGTTGATATTTCATGCAATTATGAATGAGTAAAGCAAGTCATACCCCAGGGAATTTGACAGGCATGGAGCAATAAATAAAAGGTAATCTGCACACAGATGGTGGCCGGGAAGAAAATAAACATTGCGAGGTTTGAATTTTCTCTACAAGTGTTAACTCTAAGAAGCCGCCGATAATTGCAACATGTAGCGCCAGATCTAAGCTATCCATACATGTCAAAATTACTGAATTTGGTTGATATTTCATGCAATTATGAATGAGTAAAGCAAGTCCATACCCCAGGGAATTAGACAGGCATGGAGCAATAAATAAAAGGTAATCTGCACACAGATGGTGGCCGGGAAGAAAATAAACATTGCGAGGTTTGAATTTTCTCCACAAGTGTTAACTCTAAGAAGCCGCCGATAATTGCAACATGTAGCGCCAGATCTAAGCTATCCATACATGTCAAAATTACTGCATTTGGTTGATATTTCATGCAATTATGAATGAGTAAAGCAAGTCCATACCCCAGGGAATTTGACAGGCATGGAGCAATAAATAGACGGTAACATGTACACAGATGTTGGCCGGAAAGAAAATAAACATTGCGAGGTTTGAATTTTCTCCACAAGTTTTAACTCTAAGAAGCCGCCGATAATTGCAACATGTAGCGCCAGATCTAAGCTATTCATACATGTCAAAATTACTGAATTTGGTTGATATTTCATGCAATTATGAATGAGTAAAGCAAGTCCATACCCCATGGAATTTGACAGGCATGGAGCAATAAATAAAAGGTAATCTGCACACAGATGGTGGCCGGGAAGAAAATAAACATTGCGAGGTTTGAATTTTCTCCACAAGTGTTAACTCTAAGAAGCCGCCGATAATTGCAACATGTAGCGCCAGATCTAAGCTATCCATACATGTCAAAATTACTGCATTTGGTTGATATTTCATGCAATTATGAATGAGTAAAGCAAGTCCATACCCCAGGGAATTTGACAGGCATGGAGCAATAAATAAAAGGTAATCTGCACACAGATGGTGGCCGGGAAGAAAATAAACATTGCGAGGTTTGAATTTTCTCCACAAGTGTTAACTCTAAGAAGCCGCCGATAATTGCAACATGTAGCGCCAGATCTAAGCTATCCATACATGTCAAAATTACTGAATTTGGTTGATATTTCATGCAATTATGAATGAGTAAAGCAAGTCCATACCCCAGGGAATTTGACAGGCATGGAGCAATAAATAAAAGGTAATCTGCACACAGATGGTGGCCGGGAAGAAAATAAACATTGCGAGGTTTGCATTTTCTCCACAAGTGTTAACTCTAAGAAGCCGCCGATAATTGCAACATGTAGCGCCAGATATAAGCTATCCATACATGTCAAAATTACTGAATTTGGTTGATATTTCATGCAATTATGAATGAGTAAAGCAAGTCCATACCCCAGGGAATTTGACAGTCATGGAGCAATACATAAAAGGTAATCTGCACACAGATGGTGGCCGGGAAGAAAATAAACATTGCGAGGTTTGAATTTTCTCCACAAGTGTTAACTCTAAGAAGCCGCCGATAATTGCAACATGTAGCGCCAGATCTAAGCTATCCATACATGTCAAAATTACTGAATTTGGTTGATATTTCATGCAATTATGAATGAGTAAAGCAAGTCATACCCCAGGGAATTTGACAGGCATGGAGCAATAAATAAAAGGTAATCTGCACACAGATGGTGGCCGGGAAGAAAATAAACATTGCGAGGTTTGAATTTTCTCTACAAGTGTTAACTCTAAGAAGCCGCCGATAATTGCAACATGTAGCGCCAGATCTAAGCTATCCATACATGTCAAAATTACTGAATTTGGTTGATATTTCATGCAATTATGAATGAGTAAAGCAAGTCATACCCCAGGGAATTTGACATGCATGGAGCAATAAATAGACGGTAACATGTACACAGATGTTGGCCGGAAAGAAAATAAACATTGCGAGGTTTGAATTTTCTCCACAAGTTTTAACTCTAAGAAGCCGCCGATAATTGCAACATGTAGCGCCAGATCTAAGCTATCCATACATGTCAAAATTACTGAATTTGGTTGATATTTCATGCAATTATGAATGAGTAAAGCAAGTCCATACCCCAGGGAATTTGACAGGCATGGAGCAATAAATAAAAGGTAATCTGCACACAGATGGTGGCCGGGAAGAAAATAAACATTGCGAGGTTTGAATTTTCTCCACAAGTGTTAACTCTAAGAAGCCGCCGATAATTGCAACATGTAGCGCCAGATCTAAGCTATCCATACATGTCAAAATTACTGCATTTGGTTGATATTTCATGCAATTATGAATGAGTAAAGCAAGTCCATACCCCAGGGAATTTGACAGGCATGGAGCAATAAATAAAAGGTAATCTGCACACAGATGGTGGCCGGGAAGAAAATAAACATTGCGAGGTTTGAATTTTCTCCACAAGTGTTAACTCTAAGAAGCCGCCGATAATTGCAACATGTAGCGCCAGATCTAAGCTATCCATACATGTCAAAATTACTGCATTTGGTTGATATTTCATGCAATTATGAATGAGTAAAGCAAGTCCATACCCCAGGGAATTTGACAGGCATGGAGCAATAAATAAAAGGTAATCTGCACACAGATGGTGGCCGGGAAGACAATAAACATTGCGAGGTTTGAATTTTCTCCACAAGTGTTAACTCTAAGAAGCCGCCGATAATTGCAACATGTAGCGCCAGATCTAAGCTATTCATACATGTCAAAATTACTGAATTTGGTTGATATTTCATGCAATTATGAATGAGTAAAGCAAGTCATACCCCAGGGAATTTGACAGGCATGGAGCAATAAATAAAAGGTAATCTGCACACAGATGGTGGCCGGGAAGAAAATAAACATTGCGAGGTTTGAATTTTCTCTACAAGTGTTAACTCTAAGAAGCCGCCGATAATTGCAACATGTAGCGCCAGATCTAAGCTATCCATACATGTCAAAATTACTGAATTTGGTTGATATTTCATGCAATTATGAATGAGTAAAGCAAGTCCATACCGCAGGGAATTAGACAGGCATGGAGCAATAAATAAAAGGTAATCTGCACACAGATGGTGGCCGGGAAGAAAATAAACATTGCGAGGTTTGAATTTTCTCCACAAGTGTTAACTCTAAGAAGCCGCCGATAATTGCAACATGTAGCGCCAGATCTAAGCTATCCATACATGTCAAAATTACTGCATTTGGTTGATATTTCATGCAATTATGAATGAGTAAAGCAAGTCCATACCCCAGGGAATTTGACAGGCATGGAGCAATAAATAGACGGTAACATGTACACAGATGTTGGCCGGAAAGAAAATAAACATTGCGAGGTTTGAATTTTCTCCACAAGTTTTAACTCTAAGAAGCCGCCGATAATTGCAACATGTAGCGCCAGATCTAAGCTATTCATACATGTCAAAATTACTGAATTTGGTTGATATTTCATGCAATTATGAATGAGTAAAGCAAGTCCATACCCCAGGGAATTTGACAGGCATGGAGCAATAAATAAAAGGTAATCTGCACACAGATGGTGGCCGGAAAGAAAATAAACATTGCGAGGTTTGAATTTTCTCCACAAGTGTTAACTCTAAGAAGCCGCCGATAATTGCAACATGTAGCGCCAGATCTAAGCTATCCATACATGTCAAAATTACTGCATTTGGTTGATATTTCATGCAATTATGAATGAGTAAAGCAAGTCCATACCCCAGGGAATTTGACAGGCATGGAGCAATAAATAAAAGGTAATCTGCACACAGATGGTGGCCGGGAAGAAAATAAACATTGCGAGGTTTGAATTTTCTCCACAAGTGTTAACTCTAAGAAGCCGCCGATAATTGCAACATGTAGCGCCAGATCTAAGCTATCCATACATGTCAAAATTACTGAATTTGGTTGATATTTCATGCAATTATGAATGAGTAAAGCAAGTCCATACCCCAGGGAATTTGACAGGCATGGAGCAATAAATAAAAGGTAATCTGCACACAGATGGTGGCCGGGAAGAAAATAAACATTGCGAGGTTTGCATTTTCTCCACAAGTGTTAACTCTAAGAAGCCGCCGATAATTGCAACATGTAGCGCCAGATATAAGCTATCCATACATGTCAAAATTACTGAATTTGGTTGATATTTCATGCAATTATGAATGAGTAAAGCAAGTCCATACCCCAGGGAATTTGACAGTCATGGAGCAATACATAAAAGGTAATCTGCACACAGATGGTGGCCGGGAAGAAAATAAACATTGCGAGGTTTGAATTTTCTCCACAAGTGTTAACTCTAAGAAGCCGCCGATAATTGCAACATGTAGCGCCAGATCTAAGCTATCCATACATGTCAAAATTACTGAATTTGGTTGATATTTCATGCAATTATGAATGAGTAAAGCAAGTCCATACCCCAGGGAATTTGACAGGCATGGAGCAATAAATAAAAGGTAATCTGCACACAGATGGTGGCCGGGAAGAAAATAAATATTGCGAGGTTTGAATTTTCTCCACAAGTTTTAACTCTAAGAAGCCGCCGATAATTGCAACATGTAGCGCCAGATCTAAGCTATCCATACATGTCAAAATTACTGAATTTGGTTGATATTTCATGCAATTATGAATGAGTAAAGCAAGTCATACCCCAGGGAATTTGACAGGCATGGAGCAATAAATAAAAGGTAATCTGCACACAGATGGTGGCCGGGAAGAAAATAAACATTGCGAGGTTTGAATTTTCTCTACAAGTGTTAACTCTAAGAAGCCGCCGATAATTGCAACATGTAGCGCCAGATCTAAGCTATCCATACATGTCAAAATTACTGAATTTGGTTGATATTTCATGCAATTATGAATGACTAAAGCAAGTCATACCCCAGGGAATTTGACATGCATGGAGCAATAAATAGACGGTAACATGTACACAGATGTTGGCCGGAAAGAAAATAAACATTGCGAGGTTTGAATTTTCTCCACAAGTTTTAACTCTAAGAAGCCGCCGATAATTGCAACATGTAGCGCCAGATCTAAGCTATCCATACATGTCAAAATTACTGAATTTGGTTGATATTTCATGCAATTATGAATGAGTAAAGCAAGTCCATACCCCAGGGAATTTGACAGGCATGGAGCAATAAATAAAAGGTAATCTGCACACAGATGGTGGCCGGGAAGAAAATAAACATTGCGAGGTTTGAATTTTCTCCACAAGTGTTAACTCTAAGAAGCCGCCGATAATTGCAACATGTAGCGCCAGATCTAAGCTATCCATACATGTCAAAATTACTGCATTTGGTTGATATTTCATGCAATTATGAATGAGTAAAGCAAGTCCATACCCCAGGGAATTTGACAGGCATGGAGCAATAAATAGACGGTAACATGTACACAGATGTTGGCCGGAAAGAAAATAAACATTGCGAGGTTTGAATTTTCTCCACAAGTTTTAACTCTAAGAAGCCGCCGATAATTGCAACATGTAGCGCCAGATCTAAGCTATTCATACATGTCAAAATTACTGAATTTGGTTGATATTTCATGCAATTATGAATGAGTAAAGCAAGTCCATACCCCAGGGAATTTGACAGGCATGGAGCAATAAATAAAAGGTAATCTGCACACAGATGGTGGCCGGCAAGAAAATAAACATTGCGAGGTTTGAATTTTCTCCACAAGTGTTAACTCTAAGAAGCCGCCGATAATTGCAACATGTAGCGCCAGATCTAAGCTATCCATACATGTCAAAATTACTGCATTTGGTTGATATTTCATGCAATTATGAATGAGTAAAGCAAGTCCATACCCCAGGGAATTTGACAGGCATGGAGCAATAAATAAAAGGTAATCTGCACACAGATGGTGGCCGGGAAGAAAATAAACATTGCGAGGTTTGAATTTTCTCCACAAGTGTTAACTCTAAGAAGCCGCCGATAATTGCAACATGTAGCGCCAGATCTAAGCTATTCATACATGTCAAAATTACTGAATTTGGTTGATATTTCATGCAATTATGAATGAGTAAAGCAAGTCATACCCCAGGGAATTTGACAGGCATGGAGCAATAAATAAAAGGTAATCTGCACACAGATGGTGGCCGGGAAGAAAATAAACATTGCGAGGTTTGAATTTTCTCCACAAGTGTTAACTCTAAGAAGCCGCCGATAATTGCAACATGTAGCGCCAGATCTAAGCTATCCATACATGTCAAAATTACTGCATTTGGTTGATATTTCATGCAATTACGAATGAGTAAAGCAAGTCCATACCCCAGGGAATTTGACAGGCATGGAGCAATAAATAAAAGGTAATCTGCACACAGATGGTGGCCGGGAAGAAAATAAACATTGCGAGGTTTGAATTTTCTCCACAAGTGTTAACTCTAAGAAGCCGCCGATAATTGCAACATGTAGCGCCAGATCTAAGCTATCCATACATGTCAAAATTACTGAATTTGGTTGATATTTCATGCAATTATGAATGAGTAAAGCAAGTCCATACCCCAGGGAATTTGACAGGCATGGAGCAATAAATAAAAGGTAATCTGCACACAGATGGTGGCCGGGAAGAAAATAAACATTGCGAGGTTTGCATTTTCTCCACAAGTGTTAACTCTAAGAAGCCGCCGATAATTGCAACATGTAGCGCCAGATATAAGCTATCCATACATGTCAAAATTACTGAATTTGGTTGATATTTCATGCAATTATGAATGAGTAAAGCAAGTCCATACCCCAGGGAATTTGACAGTCATGGAGCAATACATAAAAGGTAATCTGCACACAGATGGTGGCCGGGAAGAAAATAAACATTGCGAGGTTTGAATTTTCTCCACAAGTGTTAACTCTAAGAAGCCGCCGATAATTGCAACATGTAGCGCCAGATCTAAGCTATCCATACATGTCAAAATTACTGAATTTGGTTGATATTTCATGCAATTATGAATGAGTAAAGCAAGTCCATACCCCAGGGAATTTGACAGGCATGGAGCAATAAATAGACGGTAACATGTACACAGATGTTGGCCGGAAAGAAAATAAACATTGCGAGGTTTGAATTTTCTCCACAAGTTTTAACTCTAAGAAGCCGCCGATAATTGCAACATGTAGCGCCAGATCTAAGCTATTCATACATGTCAAAATTACTGAATTTGGTTGATATTTCATGCAATTATGAATGAGTAAAGCAAGTCCATACCCCAGGGAATTTGACAGGCATGGAGCAATAAATAAAAGGTAATCTGCACACAGATGGTGGCCGGGAAGAAAATAAACATTGCGAGGTTTGAATTTTCTCCACAAGTGTTAACTCTAAGAAGCCGCCGATAATTGCAACATGTAGCGCCAGATCTAAGCTATCCATACATGTCAAAATTACTGCATTTGGTTGATATTTCATGCAATTATGAATGAGTAAAGCAAGTCCATACCCCAGGGAATTTGACAGGCATGGAGCAATAAATAAAAGGTAATCTGCACACAGATGGTGGCCGGGAAGAAAATAAACATTGCGAGGTTTGAATTTTCTCCACAAGTGTTAACTCTAAGAAGCCGCCGATAATTGCAACATGTAGCGCCAGATCTAAGCTATTCATACATGTCAAAATTACTGAATTTGGTTGATATTTCATGCAATTATGAATGAGTAAAGCAAGTCATACCCCAGGGAATTTGACAGGCATGGAGCAATAAATAAAAGGTAATCTGCACACAGATGGTGGCCGGGAAGAAAATAAACATTGCGAGGTTTGAATTTTCTCTACAAGTGTTAACTCTAAGAAGCCGCCGATAATTGCAACATGTAGCGCCAGATCTAAGCTATCCATACATGTCAAAATTACTGAATTTGGTTGATATTTCATGCAATTATGAATGAGTAAAGCAAGTCCATACCCCAGGGAATTAGACAGGCATGGAGCAATAAATAAAAGGTAATCTGCACACAGATGGTGGCCGGGAAGAAAATAAACATTGCGAGGTTTGAATTTTCTCCACAAGTGTTAACTCTAAGAAGCCGCCGATAATTGCAACATGTAGCGCCAGATCTAAGCTATCCATACATGTCAAAATTACTGCATTTGGTTGATATTTCATGCAATTATGAATGAGTAAAGCAAGTCCATACCCCAGGGAATTTGACAGGCATGGAGCAATAAATAGACGGTAACATGTACACAGATGTTGGCCGGAAAGAAAATAAACATTGCGAGGTTTGAATTTTCTCCACAAGTTTTAACTCTAAGAAGCCGCCGATAATTGCAACATGTAGCGCCAGATCTAAGCTATTCATACATGTCAAAATTACTGAATTTGGTTGATATTTCATGCAATTATGAATGAGTAAAGCAAGTCCATACCCCAGGGAATTTGACAGGCATGGAGCAATAAATAAAAGGTAATCTGCACACAGATGGTGGCCGGGAAGAAAATAAACATTGCGAGGTTTGAATTTTCTCCACAAGTGTTAACTCTAAGAAGCCGCCGATAATTGCAACATGTAGCGCCAGATCTAAGCTATCCATACATGTCAAAATTACTGCATTTGGTTGATATTTCATGCAATTATGAATGAGTAAAGCAAGTCCATACCCCAGGGAATTTGACAGGCATGGAGCAATAAATAAAAGGTAATCTGCACACAGATGGTGGCCGGGAAGAAAATAAACATTGCGAGGTTTGAATTTTCTCCACAAGTGTTAACTCTAAGAAGCCGCCGATAATTGCAACATGTAGCGCCAGATCTAAGCTATCCATACATGTCAAAATTACTGAATTTGGTTGATATTTCATGCAATTATGAATGAGTAAAGCAAGTCCATACCCCAGGGAATTTGACAGGCATGGAGCAATAAATAAAAGGTAATCTGCACACAGATGGTGGCCGGGAAGAAAATAAACATTGCGAGGTTTGCATTTTCTCCACAAGTGTTAACTCTAAGAAGCCGCCGATAATTGCAACATGTAGCGCCAGATATAAGCTATCCATACATGTCAAAATTACTGAATTTGGTTGATATTTCATGCAATTATGAATGAGTAAAGCAAGTCCATACCCCAGGGAATTTGACAGTCATGGAGCAATACATAAAAGGTAATCTGCACACAGATGGTGGCCGGGAAGAAAATAAACATTGCGAGGTTTGAATTTTCTCCACAAGTGTTAACTCTAAGAAGCCGCCGATAATTGCAACATGTAGCGCCAGATCTAAGCTATCCATACATGTCAAAATTACTGAATTTGGTTGATATTTCATGCAATTATGAATGAGTAAAGCAAGTCCATACCCCAGGGAATTTGACAGGCATGGAGCAATAAATAAAAGGTAATCTGCACACAGATGGTGGCCGGGAAGAAAATAAATATTGCGAGGTTTGAATTTTCTCCACAAGTTTTAACTCTAAGAAGCCGCCGATAATTGCAACATGTAGCGCCAGATCTAAGCTATCCATACATGTCAAAATTACTGAATTTGGTTGATATTTCATGCAATTATGAATGAGTAAAGCAAGTCATACCCCAGGGAATTTGACAGGCATGGAGCAATAAATAAAAGGTAATCTGCACACAGATGGTGGCCGGGAAGAAAATAAACATTGCGAGGTTTGAATTTTCTCTACAAGTGTTAACTCTAAGAAGCCGCCGATAATTGCAACATGTAGCGCCAGATCTAAGCTATCCATACATGTCAAAATTACTGAATTTGGTTGATATTTCATGCAATTATGAATGAGTAAAGCAAGTCCATACCCCAGGGAATTTGACATGCATGGAGCAATAAATAGACGGTAACATGTACACAGATGTTGGCCGGAAAGAAAATAAACATTGCGAGGTTTGAATTTTCTCCACAAGTTTTAACTCTAAGAAGCCGCGATAATTGCAACATGTAGCGCCAGATCTAAGCTATCCATACATGTCAAAATTACTGAATTTGGTTGATATTTCATGCAATTATGAATGAGTAAAGCAAGTCCATACCCCAGGGAATTTGACAGGCATGGAGCAATAAATAAAAGGTAATCTGCACACAGATGGTGGCCGGGAAGAAAATAAACATTGCGAGGTTTGAATTTTCTCCACAAGTGTTAACTCTAAGAAGCCGCCGATAATTGCAACATGTAGCGCCAGATCTAAGCTATCCATACATGTCAAAATTACTGAATTTGGTTGATATTTCATGCAATTATGAATGAGTAAAGCAAGTCCATACCCCAGGGAATTTGACAGGCATGGAGCAATAAATAAAAGGTAATCTGCACACAGATGGTGGCCGGGAAGAAAATAAACATTGCGAGGTTTGAATTTTCTCCACAAGTGTTAACTCTAAGAAGCCGCCGATAATTGCAACATGTAGCGCCAGATCTAAGCTATCCATACATGTCAAAATTACTGAATTTGATTGATATTTCATGCAATTATGAATGAGTAAAGCAAGTCATACCCCAGGGAATTTGACAGGCATGGAGCAATAAATAGAAGGTAATATGCACACAGATGTTGGCCGGAAAGAAAATAAATATTGCGAGGTTTGAATTTTCTCCACAAGTTTTAACTCTAAGAAGCCGCCGATAATTGCAACATGTAGCGCCAGATCTAAGCTATCCATACATGTCAAAATTACTGAATTTGGTTGATATTTCATGCAATTATGAATGAGTAAAGCAAGTCATACCCCAGGGAATTTGACAGGCATGGAGCAATAAATAAAAGGTAATCTGCACACAGATGGTGGCCGGGAAGAAAATAAACATTGCGAGGTTTGAATTTTCTCCACAAGTGTTAACTCTAAGAAGCCGCCGATAATTGCAACATGTAGCGCCAGATCTAAGCTATCCATACATGTCAAAATTACTGAATTTGGTTGATATTTCATGCAATTATGAATGAGTAAAGCAAGTCCATACCCCAGGGAATTTGACATGCATGGAGCAATAAATAGACGGTAACATGTACACAGATGTTGGCCGGAAAGAAAATAAACATTGCGAGGTTTGAATTTTCTCCACAAGTTTTAACTCTAAGAAGCCGCCGATAATTGCAACATGTAGCGCCAGATCTAAGCTATCCATACATGTCAAAATTACTGAATTTGGTTGATATTTCATGCAATTATGAATGAGTAAAGCAAGTCCATACCCCAGGGAATTTGACAGGCATGGAGCAATAAATAAAAGGTAATCTGCACACAGATGGTGGCCGGGAAGAAAATAAACATTGCGAGGTTTGAATTTTCTCCACAAGTGTTAACTCTAAGAAGCCGCCGATAATTGCAACATGTAGCGCCAGATCTAAGCTATCCATACATGTCAAAATTACTGAATTTGGTTGATATTTCATGCAATTATGAATGAGTAAAGCAAGTCCATACCCCAGGGAATTTGACAGGCATGGAGCAATAAATAAAAGGTAATCTGCACACAGATGGTGGCCGGGAAGAAAATAAACATTGCGAGGTTTGAATTTTCTCCACAAGTGTTAACTCTAAGAAGCCGCCGATAATTGCAACATGTAGCGCCAGATATAAGCTATCCATACATGTCAAAATTACTGAATTTGGTTGATATTTCATGCAATTATGAATGAGTAAAGCAAGTCCATACCCCAGGGAATTTGACAGTCATGGAGCAATACATAAAAGGTAATCTGCACACAGATAGTGGCCGGGAAGAAAATAAACATTGCGAGGTTTGAATTTTCTCCACAAGTGTTAACTCTAAGAAGCCGCCGATAATTGCAACATGTAGCGCCAGATCTAAGCTATCCATACATGTCAAAATTACTGAATTTGGTTGATATTTCATGCAATTATGAATGAGTAAAGCAAGTCCATACCCCAGGGAATTTGACAGGCATGGAGCAATAAATAAAAGGTAATCTGCACACAGATGGTGGCCGGGAAGAAAATAAATATTGCGAGGTTTGAATTTTCTCCACAAGTTTTAACTCTAAGAAGCCGCCGATAATTGCAACATGTAGCGCCAGATCTAAGCTATCCATACATGTCAAAATTACTGAATTTGGTTGATATTTCATGCAATTATGAATGAGTAAAGCAAGTCATACCCCAGGGAATTTGACAGGCATGGAGCAATAAATAAAAGGTAATCTGCACACAGATGGTGGCCGGGAAGAAAATAAACATTGCGAGGTTTGAATTTTCTCTACAAGTGTTAACTCTAAGAAGCCGCCGATAATTGCAACATGTAGCGCCAGATCTAAGCTATCCATACATGTCAAAATTACTGAATTTGGTTGATATTTCATGCAATTATGAATGAGTAAAGCAAGTCCATACCCCAGGGAATTTGACAGGCATGGAGCAATAAATAAAAGGTAATCTGCACACAGATGGTGGCCGGGAAGAAAATAAATATTGCGAGGTTTGAATTTTCTCCACAAGTTTTAACTCTAAGAAGCCGCCGATAATTGCAACATGTAGCGCCAGATCTAAGCTATCCATACATGTCAAAATTACTGAATTTGGTTGATATTTCATGCAATTATGAATGAGTAAAGCAAGTCATACCCCAGGGAATTTGACAGGCATGGAGCAATAAATAAAAGGTAATCTGCACACAGATGGTGGCCGGGAAGAAAATAAACATTGCGAGGTTTGAATTTTCTCTACAAGTGTTAACTCTAAGAAGCCGCCGATAATTGCAACATGTAGCGCCAGATCTAAGCTATCCATACATGTCAAAATTACTGAATTTGGTTGATATTTCATGCAATTATGAATGAGTAAAGCAAGTCCATACCCCAGGGAATTTGACATGCATGGAGCAATAAATAGACGGTAACATGTACACAGATGTTGGCCGGAAAGAAAATAAACATTGCGAGGTTTGAATTTTCTCCACAAGTTTTAACTCTAAGAAGCCGCGATAATTGCAACATGTAGCGCCAGATCTAAGCTATCCATACATGTCAAAATTACTGAATTTGGTTGATATTTCATGCAATTATGAATGAGTAAAGCAAGTCCATACCCCAGGGAATTTGACAGGCATGGAGCAATAAATAAAAGGTAATCTGCACACAGATGGTGGCCGGGAAGAAAATAAACATTGCGAGGTTTGAATTTTCTCCACAAGTGTTAACTCTAAGAAGCCGCCGATAATTGCAACATGTAGCGCCAGATCTAAGCTATCCATACATGTCAAAATTACTGAATTTGGTTGATATTTCATGCAATTATGAATGAGTAAAGCAAGTCCATACCCCAGGGAATTTGACAGGCATGGAGCAATAAATAAAAGGTAATCTGCACACAGATGGTGGCCGGGAAGAAAATAAACATTGCGAGGTTTGAATTTTCTCCACAAGTGTTAACTCTAAGAAGCCGCCGATAATTGCAACATGTAGCGCCAGATCTAAGCTATCCATACATGTCAAAATTACTGAATTTGATTGATATTTCATGCAATTATGAATGAGTAAAGCAAGTCATACCCCAGGGAATTTGACAGGCATGGAGCAATAAATAGAAGGTAATATGCACACAGATGTTGGCCGGAAAGAAAATAAATATTGCGAGGTTTGAATTTTCTCCACAAGTTTTAACTCTAAGAAGCCGCCGATAATTGCAACATGTAGCGCCAGATCTAAGCTATCCATACATGTCAAAATTACTGAATTTGGTTGATATTTCATGCAATTATGAATGAGTAAAGCAAGTCATACCCCAGGGAATTTGACAGGCATGGAGCAATAAATAAAAGGTAATCTGCACACAGATGGTGGCCGGGAAGAAAATAAACATTGCGAGGTTTGAATTTTCTCCACAAGTGTTAACTCTAAGAAGCCGCCGATAATTGCAACATGTAGCGCCAGATCTAAGCTATCCATACATGTCAAAATTACTGAATTTGGTTGATATTTCATGCAATTATGAATGAGTAAAGCAAGTCCATACCCCAGGGAATTTGACATGCATGGAGCAATAAATAGACGGTAACATGTACACAGATGTTGGCCGGAAAGAAAATAAACATTGCGAGGTTTGAATTTTCTCCACAAGTTTTAACTCTAAGAAGCCGCCGATAATTGCAACATGTAGCGCCAGATCTAAGCTATCCATACATGTCAAAATTACTGAATTTGGTTGATATTTCATGCAATTATGAATGAGTAAAGCAAGTCCATACCCCAGGGAATTTGACAGGCATGGAGCAATAAATAAAAGGTAATCTGCACACAGATGGTGGCCGGGAAGAAAATAAACATTGCGAGGTTTGAATTTTCTCCACAAGTGTTAACTCTAAGAAGCCGCCGATAATTGCAACATGTAGCGCCAGATCTAAGCTATCCATACATGTCAAAATTACTGAATTTGGTTGATATTTCATGCAATTATGAATGAGTAAAGCAAGTCCATACCCCAGGGAATTTGACAGGCATGGAGCAATAAATAAAAGGTAATCTGCACACAGATGGTGGCCGGGAAGAAAATAAACATTGCGAGGTTTGCATTTTCTCCACAAGTGTTAACTCTAAGAAGCCGCCGATAATTGCAACATGTAGCGCCAGATATAAGCTATCCATACATGTCAAAATTACTGAATTTGGTTGATATTTCATGCAATTATGAATGAGTAAAGCAAGTCCATACCCCAGGGAATTTGACAGTCATGGAGCAATACATAAAAGGTAATCTGCACACAGATGGTGGCCGGGAAGAAAATAAATATTGCGAGGTTTGAATTTTCTCCACAAGTGTTAACTCTAAGAAGCCGCCGATAATTGCAACATGTAGCGCCAGATCTAAGCTATCCATACATGTCAAAATTACTGAATTTGGTTGATATTTCATGCAATTATGAATGAGTAAAGCAAGTCCATACCCCAGGGAATTTGACAGGCATGGAGCAATAAATAAAAGGTAATCTGCACACAGATGGTGGCCGGGAAGAAAATAAACATTGCGAGGTTTGCATTTTCTCCACAAGTGTTAACTCTAAGAAGCCGCCGATAATTGCAACATGTAGCGCCAGATATAAGCTATCCATACATGTCAAAATTACTGAATTTGGTTGATATTTCATGCAATTATGAATGAGTAAAGCAAGTCCATACCCCAGGGAATTTGACAGTCATGGAGCAATACATAAAAGGTAATCTGCACACAGATGGTGGCCGGGAAGAAAATAAACATTGCGAGGTTTGAATTTTCTCCACAAGTGTTAACTCTAAGAAGCCGCCGATAATTGCAACATGTAGCGCCAGATCTAAGCTATCCATACATGTCAAAATTACTGAATTTGGTTGATATTTCATGCAATTATGAATGAGTAAAGCAAGTCCATACCCCAGGGAATTTGACAGGCATGGAGCAATAAATAAAAGGTAATCTGCACACAGATGGTGGCCGGGAAGAAAATAAACATTGCGAGGTTTGAATTTTCTCTACAAGTGTTAACTCTAAGAAGCCGCCGATAATTGCAACATGTAGCGCCAGATCTAAGCTATCCATACATGTCAAAATTACTGAATTTGGTTGATATTTCATGCAATTATGAATGAGTAAAGCAAGTCCATACCCCAGGGAATTTGACATGCATGGAGCAATAAATAGACGGTAACATGTACACAGATGTTGGCCGGAAAGAAAATAAACATTGCGAGGTTTGAATTTTCTCCACAAGTTTTAACTCTAAGAAGCCGCCGATAATTGCAACATGTAGCGCCAGATCTAAGCTATCCATACATGTCAAAATTACTGAATTTGGTTGATATTTCATGCAATTATGAATGAGTAAAGCAAGTCATACCCCAGGGAATTTGACAGGCATGGAGCAATAAATAAAAGGTAATCTGCACACAGATGGTGGCCGGGAAGAAAATAAACATTGCGAGGTTTGAATTTTCTCTACAAGTGTTAACTCTAAGAAGCCGCCGATAATTGCAACATGTAGCGCCAGATCTAAGCTATCCATACATGTCAAAATTACTGAATTTGGTTGATATTTCATGCAATTATGAATGAGTAAAGCAAGTCCATACCCCAGGGAATTTGACATGCATGGAGCAATAAATAGACGGTAACATGTACACAGATGTTGGCCGGAAAGAAAATAAACATTGCGAGGTTTGAATTTTCTCCACAAGTTTTAACTCTAAGAAGCCGCCGATAATTGCAACATGTAGCGCCAGATCTAAGCTATCCATACATGTCAAAATTACTGAATTTGGTTGATATTTCATGCAATTATGAATGAGTAAAGCAAGTCCATACCCCAGGGAATTTGACAGGCATGGAGCAATAAATAAAAGGTAATCTGCACACAGATGGTGGCCGGGAAGAAAATAAACATTGCGAGGTTTGAATTTTCTCCACAAGTGTTAACTCTAAGAAGCCGCCGATAATTGCAACATGTAGCGCCAGATCTAAGCTATCCATACATGTCAAAATTACTGCATTTGGTTGATATTTCATGCAATTATGAATGAGTAAAGCAAGTCCATACCCCAGGGAATTTGACAGGCATGGAGCAATAAATAGACGGTAACATGTACACAGATGTTGGCCGGAAAGAAAATAAACATTGCGAGGTTTGAATTTTCTCCACAAGTTTTAACTCTAAGAAGCCGCCGATAATTGCAACATGTAGCGCCAGATCTAAGCTATTCATACATGTCAAAATTACTGAATTTGGTTGATATTTCATGCAATTATGAATGAGTAAAGCAAGTCCATACCCCAGGGAATTTGACAGGCATGGAGCAATAAATAAAAGGTAATCTGCACACAGATGGTGGCCGGGAAGAAAATAAACATTGCGAGGTTTGAATTTTCTCCACAAGTGTTAACTCTAAGAAGCCGCCGATAATTGCAACATGTAGCGCCAGATCTAAGCTATCCATACATGTCAAAATTACTGCATTTGGTTGATATTTCATGCAATTATGAATGAGTAAAGCAAGTCCATACCCCAGGGAATTTGACAGGCATGGAGCAATAAATAGACGGTAACATGTACACAGATGTTGGCCGGAAAGAAAATAAACATTGCGAGGTTTGAATTTTCTCCACAAGTTTTAACTCTAAGAAGCCGCCGATAATTGCAACATGTAGCGCCAGATCTAAGCTATTCATACATGTCAAAATTACTGAATTTGGTTGATATTTCATGCAATTATGAATGAGTAAAGCAAGTCCATACCCCAGGGAATTTGACAGGCATGGAGCAATAAATAAAAGGTAATCTGCACACAGATGGTGGCCGGGAAGAAAATAAACATTGCGAGGTTTGAATTTTCTCCACAAGTGTTAACTCTAAGAAGCCGCCGATAATTGCAACATGTAGCGCCAGATCTAAGCTATCCATACATGTCAAAATTACTGCATTTGGTTGATATTTCATGCAATTATGAATGAGTAAAGCAAGTCCATACCCCAGGGAATTTGACAGGCATGGAGCAATAAATAAAAGGTAATCTGCACACAGATGGTGGCCGGGAAGAAAATAAACATTGCGAGGTTTGAATTTTCTCCACAAGTGTTAACTCTAAGAATCCGCCGATAATTGCAACATGTAGCGCCAGATCTAAGCTATTCATACATGTCAAAATTACTGAATTTGGTTGATATTTCATGCAATTATGAATGAGTAAAGCAAGTCATACCCCAGGGAATTTGACAGGCATGGAGCAATAAATAAAAGGTAATCTGCACACAGATGGTGGCCGGGAAGAAAATAAACATTGCGAGGTTTGAATTTTCTCTACAAGTGTTAACTCTAAGAAGCCGCCGATAATTGCAACATGTAGCGCCAGATCTAAGCTATCCATACATGTCAAAATTACTGAATTTGGTTGATATTTCATGCAATTATGAATGAGTAAAGCAAGTCCATACCCCAGGGAATTAGACAGGCATGGAGCAATAAATAAAAGGTAATCTGCACACAGATGGTGGCCGGGAAGAAAATAAACATTGCGAGGTTTGAATTTTCTCCACAAGTGTTAACTCTAAGAAGCCGCCGATAATTGCAACATGTAGCGCCAGATCTAAGCTATCCATACATGTCAAAATTACTGCATTTGGTTGATATTTCATGCAATTATGAATGAGTAAAGCAAGTCCATACCCCAGGGAATTTGACAGGCATGGAGCAATAAATAGACGGTAACATGTACACAGATGTTGGCCGGAAAGAAAATAAACATTGCGAGGTTTGAATTTTCTCCACAAGTTTTAACTCTAAGAAGCCGCCGATAATTGCAACATGTAGCGCCAGATCTAAGCTATTCATACATGTCAAAATTACTGAATTTGGTTGATATTTCATGCAATTATGAATGAGTAAAGCAAGTCCATACCCCAGGGAATTTGACAGGCATGGAGCAATAAATAAAAGGTAATCTGCACACAGATGGTGGCCGGGAAGAAAATAAACATTGCGAGGTTTGAATTTTCTCCACAAGTGTTAACTCTAAGAAGCCGCCGATAATTGCAACATGTAGCGCCAGATCTAAGCTATCCATACATGTCAAAATTACTGCATTTGGTTGATATTTCATGCAATTATGAATGAGTAAAGCAAGTCCATACCCCAGGGAATTTGACAGGCATGGAGCAATAAATAAAAGGTAATCTGCACACAGATGGTGGCCGGGAAGAAAATAAACATTGCGAGGTTTGAATTTTCTCCACAAGTGTTAACTCTAAGAAGCCGCCGATAATTGCAACATGTAGCGCCAGATCTAAGCTATCCATACATGTCAAAATTACTGCATTTGGTTGATATTTCATGCAATTATGAATGAGTAAAGCAAGTCATACCCCAGGGAATTTGACAGGCATGGAGCAATAAATAAAAGGTAATCTGCACACAGATGGTGGCCGGGAAGAAAATAAACATTGCGAGGTTTGAATTTTCTCTACAAGTGTTAACTCTAAGAAGCCGCCGATAATTGCAACATGTAGCGCCAGATCTAAGCTATCCATACATGTCAAAATTACTGCATTTGGTTGATATTTCATGCAATTATGAATGAGTAAAGCAAGTCCATACCCCAGGGAATTTGACAGGCATGGAGCAATAAATAAAAGGTAATCTGCACACAGATGGTGGCCGGGAAGAAAATAAACATTGCGAGGTTTGAATTTTCTCCACAAGTGTTAACTCTAAGAATCCGCCGATAATTGCAACATGTAGCGCCAGATCTAAGCTATTCATACATGTCAAAATTACTGAATTTGGTTGATATTTCATGCAATTATGAATGAGTAAAGCAAGTCATACCCCAGGGAATTTGACAGGCATGGAGCAATAAATAAAAGGTAATCTGCACACAGATGGTGGCCGGGAAGAAAATAAACATTGCGAGGTTTGAATTTTCTCTACAAGTGTTAACTCTAAGAAGCCGCCGATAATTGCAACATGTAGCGCCAGATCTAAGCTATCCATACATGTCAAAATTACTGAATTTGGTTGATATTTCATGCAATTATGAATGAGTAAAGCAAGTCCATACCCCAGGGAATTAGACAGGCATGGAGCAATAAATAAAAGGTAATCTGCACACAGATGGTGGCCGGGAAGAAAATAAACATTGCGAGGTTTGAATTTTCTCCACAAGTGTTAACTCTAAGAAGCCGCCGATAATTGCAACATGTAGCGCCAGATCTAAGCTATCCATACATGTCAAAATTACTGCATTTGGTTGATATTTCATGCAATTATGAATGAGTAAAGCAAGTCCATACCCCAGGGAATTTGACAGGCATGGAGCAATAAATAGACGGTAACATGTACACAGATGTTGGCCGGAAAGAAAATAAACATTGCGAGGTTTGAATTTTCTCCACAAGTTTTAACTCTAAGAAGCCGCCGATAATTGCAACATGTAGCGCCAGATCTAAGCTATTCATACATGTCAAAATTACTGAATTTGGTTGATATTTCATGCAATTATGAATGAGTAAAGCAAGTCCATACCCCAGGGAATTTGACAGGCATGGAGCAATAAATAAAAGGTAATCTGCACACAGATGGTGGCCGGGAAGAAAATAAACATTGCGAGGTTTGAATTTTCTCCACAAGTGTTAACTCTAAGAAGCCGCCGATAATTGCAACATGTAGCGCCAGATCTAAGCTATCCATACATGTCAAAATTACTGCATTTGGTTGATATTTCATGCAATTATGAATGAGTAAAGCAAGTCCATACCCCAGGGAATTTGACAGGCATGGAGCAATAAATAAAAGGTAATCTGCACACAGATGGTGGCCGGGAAGAAAATAAACATTGCGAGGTTTGAATTTTCTCCACAAGTGTTAACTCTAAGAAGCCGCCGATAATTGCAACATGTAGCGCCAGATCTAAGCTATCCATACATGTCAAAATTACTGCATTTGGTTGATATTTCATGCAATTATGAATGAGTAAAGCAAGTCATACCCCAGGGAATTTGACAGGCATGGAGCAATAAATAAAAGGTAATCTGCACACAGATGGTGGCCGGGAAGAAAATAAACATTGCGAGGTTTGAATTTTCTCTACAAGTGTTAACTCTAAGAAGCCGCCGATAATTGCAACATGTAGCGCCAGATCTAAGCTATCCATACATGTCAAAATTACTGAATTTGGTTGATATTTCATGCAATTATGAATGAGTAAAGCAAGTCCATACCCCAGGGAATTAGACAGGCATGGAGCAATAAATAAAAGGTAATCTGCACACAGATGGTGGCCGGGAAGAAAATAAACATTGCGAGGTTTGAATTTTCTCCACAAGTGTTAACTCTAAGAAGCCGCCGATAATTGCAACATGTAGCGCCAGATCTAAGCTATCCATACATGTCAAAATTACTGCATTTGGTTGATATTTCATGCAATTATGAATGAGTAAAGCAAGTCCATACCCCAGGGAATTTGACAGGCATGGAGCAATAAATAGACGGTAACATGTACACAGATGTTGGCCGGAAAGAAAATAAACATTGCGAGGTTTGAATTTTCTCCACAAGTTTTAACTCTAAGAAGCCGCCGATAATTGCAACATGTAGCGCCAGATCTAAGCTATTCATACATGTCAAAATTACTGAATTTGGTTGATATTTCATGCAATTATGAATGAGTAAAGCAAGTCCATACCCCAGGGAATTTGACAGGCATGGAGCAATAAATAAAAGGTAATCTGCACACAGATGGTGGCCGGGAAGAAAATAAACATTGCGAGGTTTGAATTTTCTCCACAAGTGTTAACTCTAAGAAGCCGCCGATAATTGCAACATGTAGCGCCAGATCTAAGCTATCCATACATGTCAAAATTACTGCATTTGGTTGATATTTCATGCAATTATGAATGAGTAAAGCAAGTCCATACCCCAGGGAATTTGACAGGCATGGAGCAATAAATAAAAGGTAATCTGCACACAGATGGTGGCCGGGAAGAAAATAAACATTGCGAGGTTTGAATTTTCTCCACAAGTGTTAACTCTAAGAAGCCGCCGATAATTGCAACATGTAGCGCCAGATCTAAGCTATCCATACATGTCAAAATTACTGCATTTGGTTGATATTTCATGCAATTATGAATGAGTAAAGCAAGTCCATACCCCAGGGAATTTGACAGGCATGGAGCAATAAATAGACGGTAACATGTACACAGATGTTGGCCGGAAAGAAAATAAACATTGCGAGGTTTGAATTTTCTCCACAAGTTTTAACTCTAAGAAGCCGCCGATAATTGCAACATGTAGCGCCAGATCTAAGCTATTCATACATGTCAAAATTACTGAATTTGGTTAATATTTCATGCAATTATGAATGAGTAAAGCAAGTCCATACCCCAGGGAATTTGACAGGCATGGAGCAATAAATAAAAGGTAATCTGCACACAGATGGTGGCCGGGAAGAAAATAAACATTGCGAGGTTTGAATTTTCTCCACAAGTGTTAACTCTAAGAAGCCGCCGATAATTGCAACATGTAGCGCCAGATCTAAGCTATCCATACATGTCAAAATTACTGCATTTGGTTGATATTTCATGCAATTATGAATGAGTAAAGCAAGTCCATACCCCAGGGAATTTGACAGGCATGGAGCAATAAATAAAAGGTAATCTGCACACAGATGGTGGCCGGGAAGAAAATAAACATTGCGAGGTTTGAATTTTCTCCACAAGTGTTAACTCTAAGAAGCCGCCGATAATTGCAACATGTAGCGCCAGATCTAAGCTATTCATACATGTCAAAATTACTGAATTTGGTTGATATTTCATGCAATTATGAATGAGTAAAGCAAGTCATACCCCAGGGAATTTGACAGGCATGGAGCAATAAATAAAAGGTAATCTGCACACAGATGGTGGCCGGGAAGAAAATAAACATTGCGAGGTTTGAATTTTCTCTACAAGTGTTAACTCTAAGAAGCCGCCGATAATTGCAACATGTAGCGCCAGATCTAAGCTATCCATACATGTCAAAATTACTGAATTTGGTTGATATTTCATGCAATTATGAATGAGTAAAGCAAGTCCATACCCCAGGGAATTAGACAGGCATGGAGCAATAAATAAAAGGTAATCTGCACACAGATGGTGGCCGGGAAGAAAATAAACATTGCGAGGTTTGAATTTTCTCCACAAGTGTTAACTCTAAGAAGCCGCCGATAATTGCAACATGTAGCGCCAGATCTAAGCTATCCATACATGTCAAAATTACTGCATTTGGTTGATATTTCATGCAATTATGAATGAGTAAAGCAAGTCCATACCCCAGGGAATTTGACAGGCATGGAGCAATAAATAGACGGTAACATGTACACAGATGTTGGCCGGAAAGAAAATAAACATTGCGAGGTTTGAATTTTCTCCACAAGTTTTAACTCTAAGAAGCCGCCGATAATTGCAACATGTAGCGCCAGATCTAAGCTATTCATACATGTCAAAATTACTGAATTTGGTTGATATTTCATGCAATTATGAATGAGTAAAGCAAGTCCATACCCCAGGGAATTTGACAGGCATGGAGCAATAAATAAAAGGTAATCTGCACACAGATGGTGGCCGGGAAGAAAATAAACATTGCGAGGTTTGAATTTTCTCCACAAGTGTTAACTCTAAGAAGCCGCCGATAATTGCAACATGTAGCGCCAGATCTAAGCTATCCATACATGTCAAAATTACTGCATTTGGTTGATATTTCATGCAATTATGAATGAGTAAAGCAAGTCCATACCCCAGGGAATTTGACAGGCATGGAGCAATAAATAAAAGGTAATCTGCACACAGATGGTGGCCGGGAAGAAAATAAACATTGCGAGGTTTGAATTTTCTCCACAAGTGTTAACTCTAAGAAGCCGCCGATAATTGCAACATGTAGCGCCAGATCTAAGCTATCCATACATGTCAAAATTACTGCATTTGGTTGATATTTCATGCAATTATGAATGAGTAAAGCAAGTCATACCCCAGGGAATTTGACAGGCATGGAGCAATAAATAAAAGGTAATCTGCACACAGATGGTGGCCGGGAAGAAAATAAACATTGCGAGGTTTGCATTTTCTCCACAAGTTTTAACTCTAAGAAGCCGCCGATAATTGCAACATGTAGCGCCAGATATAAGCTATCCATACATGTCAAAATTACTGAATTTGGTTGATATTTCATGCAATTATGAATGAGTAAAGCAAGTCCATACCCCAGGGAATTTGACAGTCATGGAGCAATACATAAAAGGTAATCTGCACACAGATGGTGGCCGGGAAGAAAATAAACATTGCGAGGTTTGAATTTTCTCCACAAGTGTTAACTCTAAGAAGCCGCCGATAATTGCAACATGTAGCGCCAGATCTAAGCTATCCATACATGTCAAAATTACTGAATTTGGTTGATATTTCATGCAATTATGAATGAGTAAAGCAAGTCCATACCCCAGGGAATTTGACAGGCATGGAGCAATAAATAAAAGGTAATCTGCACACAGATGGTGGCCGGGAAGAAAATAAATATTGCGAGGTTTGAATTTTCTCCACAAGTTTTAACTCTAAGAAGCCGCCGATAATTGCAACATGTAGCGCCAGATCTAAGCTATCCATACATGTCAAAATTACTGAATTTGGTTGATATTTCATGCAATTATGAATGAGTAAAGCAAGTCATACCCCAGGGAATTTGACAGGCATGGAGCAATAAATAAAAGGTAATCTGCACACAGATGGTGGCCGGGAAGAAAATAAACATTGCGAGGTTTGAATTTTCTCTACAAGTGTTAACTCTAAGAAGCCGCCGATAATTGCAACATGTAGCGCCAGATCTAAGCTATCCATACATGTCAAAATTACTGAATTTGGTTGATATTTCATGCAATTATGAATGAGTAAAGCAAGTCCATACCCCAGGGAATTTGACATGCATGGAGCAATAAATAGACGGTAACATGTACACAGATGTTGGCCGGAAAGAAAATAAACATTGCGAGGTTTGAATTTTCTCCACAAGTTTTAACTCTAAGAAGCCGCCGATAATTGCAACATGTAGCGCCAGATCTAAGCTATCCATACATGTCAAAATTACTGAATTTGGTTGATATTTCATGCAATTATGAATGAGTAAAGCAAGTCCATACCCCAGGGAATTTGACAGGCATGGAGCAATAAATAAAAGGTAATCTGCACACAGATGGTGGCCGGGAAGAAAATAAACATTGCGAGGTTTGAATTTTCTCCACAAGTGTTAACTCTAAGAAGCCGCCGATAATTGCAACATGTAGCGCCAGATCTAAGCTATCCATACATGTCAAAATTACTGCATTTGGTTGATATTTCATGCAATTATGAATGAGTAAAGCAAGTCCATACCCCAGGGAATTTGACAGGCATGGAGCAATAAATAAAAGGTAATCTGCACACAGATGGTGGCCGGGAAGAAAATAAACATTGCGAGGTTTGAATTTTCTCCACAAGTGTTAACTCTAAGAAGCCGCCGATAATTGCAACATGTAGCGCCAGATCTAAGCTATCCATACATGTCAAAATTACTGCATTTGGTTGATATTTCATGCAATTATGAATGAGTAAAGCAAGTCCATACCCCAGGGAATTTGACAGGCATGGAGCAATAAATAAAAGGTAATCTGCACACAGATGGTGGCCGGGAAGAAAATAAACATTGCGAGGTTTGAATTTTCTCCACAAGTGTTAACTCTAAGAAGCCGCCGATAATTGCAACATGTAGCGCCAGATCTAAGCTATCCATACATGTCAAAATTACTGAATTTGGTTGATATTTCATGCAATTATGAATGAGTAAAGCAAGTCCATACCCCAGGGAATTTGACAGTCATGGAGCAATACATAAAAGGTAATCTGCACACAGATGGTGGCCGGGAAGAAAATAAACATTGCGAGGTTTGAATTTTCTCCACAAGTGTTAACTCTAAGAAGCCGCCGATAATTGCAACATGTAGCGCCAGATCTAAGCTATCCATACATGTCAAAATTACTGAATTTGGTTGATATTTCATGCAATTATGAATGAGTAAAGCAAGTCCATACCCCAGGGAATTTGACAGGCATGGAGCAATAAATAAAAGGTAATCTGCACACAGATGGTGGCCGGGAAGAAAATAAATATTGCGAGGTTTGAATTTTCTCCACAAGTTTTAACTCTAAGAAGCCGCCGATAATTGCAACATGTAGCGCCAGATCTAAGCTATCCATACATGTCAAAATTACTGAATTTGGTTGATATTTCATGCAATTATGAATGAGTAAAGCAAGTCATACCCCAGGGAATTTGACAGGCATGGAGCAATAAATAAAAGGTAATCTGCACACAGATGGTGGCCGGGAAGAAAATAAACATTGCGAGGTTTGAATTTTCTCTACAAGTGTTAACTCTAAGAAGCCGCCGATAATTGCAACATGTAGCGCCAGATCTAAGCTATCCATACATGTCAAAATTACTGAATTTGGTTGATATTTCATGCAATTATGAATGAGTAAAACAAGTCCATACCCCAGGGAATTTGACATGCATGGAGCAATAAATAGACGGTAACATGTACACAGATGTTGGCCGGAAAGAAAATAAACATTGCGAGGTTTGAATTTTCTCCACAAGTTTTAACTCTAAGAAGCCGCCGATAATTGCAACATGTAGCGCCAGATCTAAGCTATCCATACATGTCAAAATTACTGAATTTGGTTGATATTTCATGCAATTATGAATGAGTAAAGCAAGTCCATACCCCAGGGAATTTGACAGGCATGGAGCAATAAATAGAAGGTAATCTGCACACAGATGGTGGCCGGGAAGAAAATAAACATTGCGAGGTTTGAATTTTCTCCACAAGTGTTAACTCTAAGAAGCCGCCGATAATTGCAACATGTAGCGCCAGATCTAAGCTATCCATACATGTCAAAATTACTGCATTTGGTTGATATTTCATGCAATTATGAATGAGTAAAGCAAGTCCATACCCCAGGGAATTTGACAGGCATGGAGCAATAAATAGACGGTAACATGTACACAGATGTTGGCCGGAAAGAAAATAAACATTGCGAGGTTTGAATTTTCTCCACAAGTTTTAACTCTAAGAAGCCGCCGATAATTGCAACATGTAGCGCCAGATCTAAGCTATTCATACATGTCAAAATTACTGAATTTGATTGATATTTCATGCAATTATGAATGAGTAAAGCAAGTCCATACCCCAGGGAATTTGACAGGCATGGAGCAATAAATAAAAGGTAATCTGCACACAGATGGTGGCCGGGAAGAAAATAAACATTGCGAGGTTTGAATTTTCTCCACAAGTGTTAACTCTAAGAAGCCGCCGATAATTGCAACATGTAGCGCCAGATCTAAGCTATCCATACATGTCAAAATTACTGCATTTGGTTGATATTTCATGCAATTATGAATGAGTAAAGCAAGTCCATACCCCAGGGAATTTGACAGGCATGGAGCAATAAATAAAAGGTAATCTGCACACAGATGGTGGCCGGGAAGAAAATAAACATTGCGAGGTTTGAATTTTCTCCACAAGTGTTAACTCTAAGAAGCCGCCGATAATTGCAACATGTAGCGCCAGATCTAAGCTATTCATACATGTCAAAATTACTGAATTTGGTTGATATTTCACGCAATTATGAATGAGTAAAGCAAGTCATACCCCAGGGAATTTGACAGGCATGGAGCAATAAATAAAAGGTAATCTGCACACAGATGGTGGCCGGGAAGAAAATAAACATTGCGAGGTTTGAATTTTCTCTACAAGTGTTAACTCTAAGAAGCCGCCGATAATTGCAACATGTAGCGCCAGATCTAAGCTATCCATACATGTCAAAATTACTGAATTTGGTTGATATTTCATGCAATTATGAATGAGTAAAGCAAGTCCATACCCCAGGGAATTTGACATGCATGGAGCAATAAATAGACGGTAACATGTACACAGATGTTGGCCGGAAAGAAAATAAACATTGCGAGGTTTGAATTTTCTCCACAAGTTTTAACTCTAAGAAGCCGCCGATAATTGCAACATGTAGCGCCAGATCTAAGCTATCCATACATGTCAAAATTACTGAATTTGGTTGATATTTCATGCAATTATGAATGAGTAAAGCAAGTCCATACCCCAGGGAATTTGACAGGCATGGAGCAATAAATAAAAGGTAATCTGCACACAGATGGTGGCCGGGAAGAAAATAAGCATTGCGAGGTTTGAATTTTCTCCACAAGTGTTAACTCTAAGAAGCCGCCGATAATTGCAACATGTAGCGCCAGATCTAAGCTATCCATACATGTCAAAATTACTGCATTTGGTTGATATTTCATGCAATTATGAATGAGTAAAGCAAGTCCATACCCCAGGGAATTTGACAGGCATGGAGCAATAAATAGACGGTAACATGTACACAGATGTTGGCCGGAAAGAAAATAAACATTGCGAAGTTTGAATTTTCTCCACAAGTTTTAACGCTAAGAAGCCGCCGATAATTGCAACATGTAGCGCCAGATCTAAGCTATTCATACATGTCAAAATTACTGAATTTGGTTGATATTTCATGCAATTATGAATGAGTAAAGCAAGTCCATACCCCAGGGAATTTGACAGGCATGGAGCAATACATAAAAGGTAATCTGCACACAGATGGTGGCCGGGAAGAAAATAAACATTGCGAGGTTTGAATTTTCTCCACAAGTGTTAACTCTAAGAAGCCGCCGATAATTGCAACATGTAGCGCCAGATCTAAGCTATCCATACATGTCAAAATTACTGCATTTGGTTGATATTTCATGCAATTATGAATGAGTAAAGCAAGTCCATACCCCAGGGAATTTGACAGGCATGGAGCAATAAATAAAAGGTAATCTGCACACAGATGGTGGCCGGGAAGAAAATAAACATTGCGAGGTTTGAATTTTCTCCACAAGTGTTAACTCTAAGAAGCCGCCGATAATTGCAACATGTAGCGCCAGATCTAAGCTATCCATACATGTCAAAATTACTGCATTTGGTTGATATTTCATGCAATTATGAATGAGTAAAGCACGTCCATACCCCAGGGAATTTGACAGGCATGGAGCAATAAATAAAAGGTAATCTGCACACAGATGGTGGCCGGGAAGAAAATAAACATTGCGAGGTTTGAATTTTCTCCACAAGTGTTAACTCTAAGAAGCCGCCGATAATTGCAACATGTAGCGCCAGATCTAAGCTATCCATACATGTCAAAATTACTGCATTTGGTTGATATTTCATGCAATTATGAATGAGTAAAGCACGTCCATACCCCAGGGAATTTGACAGGCATGGAGCAATAAATAAAAGGTAATCTGCACACAGATGGTGGCCGGGAAGAAAATAAACATTGCGAGGTTTGAATTTTCTCCACAAGTGTTAACTCTAAGAAGCCGCCGATAATTGCAACATGTAGCGCCAGATCTAAGCTATCCATACATGTCAAAATTACTGAATTTGGTTGATATTTCATGCAATTATGAATGAGTAAAGCAAGTCCATACCCCAGGGAATTTGACAGGCATGGAGCAATGAATAAAAGGTAATCTGCACACAGATGGTGGCCGGGAAGAAAAAAAACATTGCGAGGTTTGCATTTTCTCCACAAGTGTTAACTCTAAGAAGCCGCCGATAATTGCAACATGTAGCGCCAGATCTAAGCTATCCATACATGTCAAAATTACTGAATTTGGTTGATATTTCATGCAATTATGAATGAGTAAAGCAAGTCCATACCCCAGGGAATTTGACAGTCATGGAGCAATAAATAAAAGGTAATCTGCACACAGATGGTGGCCGGGAAGAAAATAAACATTGCGAGGTTTGAATTTTCTCCACAAGTGTTAACTCTAAGAAGCCGCCGATAATTGCAACATGTAGCGCCAGATCTAAGCTATCCATACATGTCAAAATTACTGAATTTGGTTGATATTTCATGCAATTATGAATGAGTAAAGCAAGTCCATACCCCAGGGAATTTGACAGGCATGGAGCAATAAATAAAAGGTAATCTGCACACAGATGGTGGCCGGGAAGAAAATAAACATTGCGAGGTTTGAATTTTCTCCACAAGTGTTAACTCTAAGAAGCCGCCGATAATTGCAACATGTAGCGCCAGATCTAAGCTATCCATACATGTCAAAATTACTGAATTTGATTGATATTTCATGCAATTATGAATGAGTAAAGCAAGTCATACCCCAGGGAATTTGACAGGCATGGAGCAATAAATAGAAGGTAATCTGCACACAGATGTTGGCCGGAAAGAAAATAAATATTGCGAGGTTTGAATTTTCTCCACAAGTTTTAACTCTAAGAAGCCGCCGATAATTGCAACATGTAGCGCCAGATCTAAGCTATCCATACATGTCAAAATTACTGAATTTGGTTGATATTTCATGCAATTATGAATGAGTAAAGCAAGTCATACCCCAGGGAATTTGACAGGCATGGAGCAATAAATAAAAGGTAATCTGCACACAGATGGTGGCCGGGAAGAAAATAAACATTGCGAGGTTTGAATTTTCTCCACAAGTGTTAACTCTAAGAAGCCGCCGATAATTGCAACATGTAGCGCCAGATCTAAGCTATCCATACATGTCAAAATTACTGAATTTGGTTGATATTTCATGCAATTATGAATGAGTAAAGCAAGTCCATACCCCAGGGAATTTGACATGCATGGAGCAATAAATAGACGGTAACATGTACACAGATGTTGGCCGGAAAGAAAATAAACATTGCGAGGTTTGAATTTTCTCCACAAGTTTTAACTCTAAGAAGCCGCCGATAATTGCAACATGTAGCGCCAGATCTAAGCTATCCATACATGTCAAAATTACTGAATTTGGTTGATATTTCATGCAATTATGAATGAGTAAAGCAAGTCCATACCCCAGGAAATTTGACAGGCATGGAGCAATAAATAAAAGGTAATCTGCACACAGATGGTGGCCGGGAAGAAAATAAACATTGCGAGGTTTGAATTTTCTCCACAAGTGTTAACTCTAAGAAGCCGCCGATAATTGCAACATGTAGCGCCAGATCTAAGCTATCCATACATGTCAAAATTACTGAATTTGGTTGATATTTCATGCAATTATGAATGAGTAAAGCAAGTCCATACCCCAGGGAATTTGACAGGCATGGAGCAATGAATAAAAGGTAATCTGCACACAGATGGTGGCCGGGAAGAAAAAAAACATTGCGAGGTTTGCATTTTCTCCACAAGTGTTAACTCTAAGAAGCCGCCGATAATTGCAACATGTAGCGCCAGATCTAAGCTATCCATACATGTCAAAATTACTGAATTTGGTTGATATTTCATGCAATTATGAATGAGTAAAGCAAGTCCATACCCCAGGGAATTTGACAGTCATGGAGCAATAAATAAAAGGTAATCTGCACACAGATGGTGGCCGGGAAGAAAATAAACATTGCGAGGTTTGAATTTTCTCCACAAGTGTTAACTCTAAGAAGCCGCCGATAATTGCAACATGTAGCGCCAGATCTAAGCTATCCATACATGTCAAAATTACTGAATTTGGTTGATATTTCATGCAATTATGAATGAGTAAAGCAAGTCCATACCCCAGGGAATTTGACAGGCATGGAGCAATAAATAAAAGGTAATCTGCACACAGATGGTGGCCGGGAAGAAAATAAACATTGCGAGGTTTGAATTTTCTCCACAAGTGTTAACTCTAAGAAGCCGCCGATAATTGCAACATGTAGCGCCAGATCTAAGCTATCCATACATGTCAAAATTACTGAATTTGGTTGATATTTCATGCAATTATGAATGAGTAAAGCAAGTCATACCCCAGGGAATTTGACAGGCATGGAGCAATAAATAAAAGGTAATCTGCACACAGATGGTGGCCGGGAAGAAAATAAACATTGCGAGGTTTGAATTTTCTCCACAAGTGTTAACTCTAAGAAGCCGCCGGTAATTGCAACATGTAGCGCCAGATCTAAGCTATCCATACATGTCAAAATTACTGAATTTGGTTGATATTTCATGCAATTATGAATGAGTAAAGCAAGTCCATACCCCAGGGAATTTGACATGCATGGAGCAATAAATAGACGGTAACATGTACACAGATGTTGGCCGGAAAGAAAATAAACATTGCGAGGTTTGAATTTTCTCCACAAGTTTTAACTCTAAGAAGCCGCCGATAATTGCAACATGTAGCGCCAGATCTAAGCTATCCATACATGTCAAAATTACTGAATTTGGTTGATATTTCATGCAATTATGAATGAGTAAAGCAAGTCCATACCCCAGGGAATTTGACAGGCATGAAGCAATAAATAAAAGGTAATCTGCACACAGATGGTGGCCGGGAAGAAAATAAACATTGCGAGGTTTGCATTTTCTCCACAAGTGTTAACTCTAAGAAGCCGCCGATAATTGCAACATGTAGCGCCAGATCTAAGCTATCCATACATGTCAAAATTACTGAATTTGGTTGATATTTCATGCAATTATGAATGAGTAAAGCAAGTCCATACCCCAGGGAATTTGACAGGCATGGAGCAATAAATAAAAGGTAATCTGCACACAGATGGTGGCCGGGAAGAAAATAAACATTGCGAGGTTTGAATTTTCTCCACAAGTGTTAACTCTAAGAAGCCGCCGATAATTGCAACATGTATCGCCAGATCTAAGCTATCCATACATGTCAAAATTACTGAATTTGGTTGATATTTCATGCAATTATGAATGAGTAAAGCAAGTCCATACCCCAGGGAATTTGACAGGCATGGAGCAATAAATAAAAGGTAATCTGCACACAGATGGTGGCCGGGAAGAAAATAAACATTGCGAGGTTTGAATTTTCTCCACAAGTGTTAACTCTAAGAAGCCGCCGATAATTGCAACATGTAGCGCCAGATCTAAGCTATCCATACATGTCAAAATTACTGAATTTGATTGATATTTCATGCAATTATGAATGAGTAAAGCAAGTCATACCCCAGGGAATTTGACAGGCATGGAGCAATAAATAGAAGGTAATATGCACACAGATGTTGGCCGGAAAGAAAATAAATATTGCGAGGTTTGAATTTTCTCCACAAGTTTTAACTCTAAGAAGCCGCCGATAATTGCAACATGTAGCGCCAGATCTAAGCTATCCATACATGTCAAAATTACTGAATTTGGTTGATATTTCATGCAATTATGAATGAGTAAAGCAAGTCATACCCCAGGGAATTTGACAGGCATGGAGCAATAAATAAAAGGTAATCTGCACACAGATGGTGGCCGGGAAGAAAATAAACATTGCGAGGTTTGAATTTTCTCCACAAGTGTTAACTCTAAGAAGCCGCCGATAATTGCAACATGTAGCGCCAGATCTAAGCTATCCATACATGTCAAAATTACTGAATTTGGTTGATATTTCATGCAATTATGAATGAGTAAAGCAAGTCCATACCCCAGGGAATTTGACATGCATGGAGCAATAAATAGACGGTAACATGTACACAGATGTTGGCCGGAAAGAAAATAAACATTGCGAGGTTTGAATTTTCTCCACAAGTTTTAACTCTAAGAAGCCGCCGATAATTGCAACATGTAGCGCCAGATCTAAGCTATCCATACATGTCAAAATTACTGAATTTGGTTGATATTTCATGCAATTATGAATGAGTAAAGCAAGTCCATACCCCAGGGAATTTGACAGGCATGGAGCAATAAATAAAAGGTAATCTGCACACAGATGGTGGCCGGGAAGAAAATAAACATTGCGAGGTTTGAATTTTCTCCACAAGTGTTAACTCTAAGAAGCCGCCGATAATTGCAACATGTAGCGCCAGATCTAAGCTATCCATACATGTCAAAATTACTGAATTTGGTTGATATTTCATGCAATTATGAATGAGTAAAGCAAGTCCATACCCCAGGGAATTTGACAGGCATGGAGCAATAAATAAAAGGTAATCTGCACACAGATGGTGGCCGGGAAGAAAATAAACATTGCGAGGTTTGCATTTTCTCCACAAGTGTTAACTCTAAGAAGCCGCCGATAATTGCAACATGTAGCGCCAGATATAAGCTATCCATACATGTCAAAATTACTGAATTTGGTTGATATTTCATGCAATTATGAATGAGTAAAGCAAGTCCATACCCCAGGAAATTTGACAGGCATGGAGCAATAAATAAAAGGTAATCTGCACACAGATGGTGGCCGGGAAGAAAATAAACATTGCGAGGTTTGAATTTTCTCCACAAGTGTTAACTCTAAGAAGCCGCCGATAATTGCAACATGTAGCGCCAGATCTAAGCTATCCATACATGTCAAAATTACTGAATTTGGTTGATATTTCATGCAATTATGAATGAGTAAAGCAAGTCCATACCCCAGGGAATTTGACAGGCATGGAGCAATGAATAAAAGGTAATCTGCACACAGATGGTGGCCGGGAAGAAAAAAAACATTGCGAGGTTTGCATTTTCTCCACAAGTGTTAACTCTAAGAAGCCGCCGATAATTGCAACATGTAGCGCCAGATCTAAGCTATCCATACATGTCAAAATTACTGAATTTGGTTGATATTTCATGCAATTATGAATGAGTAAAGCAAGTCCATACCCCAGGGAATTTGACAGTCATGGAGCAATAAATAAAAGGTAATCTGCACACAGATGGTGGCCGGGAAGAAAATAAACATTGCGAGGTTTGAATTTTCTCCACAAGTGTTAACTCTAAGAAGCCGCCGATAATTGCAACATGTAGCGCCAGATCTAAGCTATCCATACATGTCAAAATTACTGAATTTGGTTGATATTTCATGCGATTATGAATGAGTAAAGCAAGTCCATACCCCAGGGAATTTGACAGGCATGGAGCAATAAATAAAAGGTAATCTGCACACAGATGGTGGCCGGGAAGAAAATAAACATTGCGAGGTTTGAATTTTCTCCACAAGTGTTAACTCTAAGAAGCCGCCGATAATTGCAACATGTAGCGCCAGATCTAAGCTATCCATACATGTCAAAATTACTGAATTTGGTTGATATTTCATGCAATTATGAATGAGTAAAGCAAGTCATACCCCAGGGAATTTGACAGGCATGGAGCAATAAATAAAAGGTAATCTGCACACAGATGGTGGCCGGGAAGAAAATAAACATTGCGAGGTTTGAATTTTCTCCACAAGTGTTAACTCTAAGAAGCCGCCGATAATTGCAACATGTAGCGCCAGATCTAAGCTATCCATACATGTCAAAATTACTGAATTTGGTTGATATTTCATGCAATTATGAATGAGTAAAGCAAGTCCATACCCCAGGGAATTTGACATGCATGGAGCAATAAATAGACGGTAACATGTACACAGATGTTGGCCGGAAAGAAAATAAACATTGCGAGGTTTGAATTTTCTCCACAAGTTTTAACTCTAAGAAGCCGCCGATAATTGCAACATGTAGCGCCAGATCTAAGCTATCCATACATGTCAAAATTACTGAATTTGGTTGATATTTCATGCAATTATGAATGAGTAAAGCAAGTCCATACCCCAGGGAATTTGACAGGCATGGAGCAATAAATAAAAGGTAATCTGCACACAGATGGTGGCCGGGAAGAAAATAAACATTGCGAGGTTTGAATTTTCTCCACAAGTGTTAACTCTAAGAAGCCGCCGATAATTGCAACATGTAGCGCCAGATCTAAGCTATCCATACATGTCAAAATTACTGAATTTGGTTGATATTTCATGCAATTATGAATGAGTAAAGCAAGTCCATACCCCAGGGAATTTGACAGGCATGGAGCAATAAATAAAAGGTAATCTGCACACAGATGGTGGCCGGGAAGAAAATAAACATTGCGAGGTTTGAATTTTCTCCACAAGTGTTAACTCTAAGAAGCCGCCGATAATTGCAACATGTAGCGCCAGATCTAAGCTATCCATACATGTCAAAATTACTGCATTTGGTTGATATTTCATGCAATTATGAATGAGTAAAGCAAGTCCATACCCCAGGGAATTTGACAGGCATGGAGCAATAAATAAAAGGTAATCTGCACACAGATGGTGGCCGGGAAGAAAATAAACATTGCGAGGTTTGAATTTTCTCCACAAGTGTTAACTCTAAGAAGCCGCCGATAATTGCAACATGTAGCGCCAGATCTAAGCTATCCATACATGTCAAAATTACTGCATTTGGTTGATATTTCATGCAATTATGAATGAGTAAAGCACGTCCATACCCCAGGGAATTTGACAGGCATGGAGCAATAAATAAAAGGTAATCTGCACACAGATGGTGGCCGGGAAGAAAATAAACATTGCGAGGTTTGAATTTTCTCCACAAGTGTTAACTCTAAGAAGCCGCCGATAATTGCAACATGTAGCGCCAGATCTAAGCTATCCATACATGTCAAAATTACTGCATTTGGTTGATATTTCATGCAATTATGAATGAGTAAAGCACGTCCATACCCCAGGGAATTTGACAGGCATGGAGCAATAAATAAAAGGTAATCTGCACACAGATGGTGGCCGGGAAGAAAATAAACATTGCGAGGTTTGAATTTTCTCCACAAGTGTTAACTCTAAGAAGCCGCCGATAATTGCAACATGTAGCGCCAGATCTAAGCTATCCATACATGTCAAAATTACTGAATTTGGTTGATATTTCATGCAATTATGAATGAGTAAAGCAAGTCCATACCCCAGGGAATTTGACAGGCATGGAGCAATGAATAAAAGGTAATCTGCACACAGATGGTGGCCGGGAAGAAAAAAAACATTGCGAGGTTTGCATTTTCTCCACAAGTGTTAACTCTAAGAAGCCGCCGATAATTGCAACATGTAGCGCCAGATCTAAGCTATCCATACATGTCAAAATTACTGAATTTGGTTGATATTTCATGCAATTATGAATGAGTAAAGCAAGTCCATACCCCAGGGAATTTGACAGTCATGGAGCAATAAATAAAAGGTAATCTGCACACAGATGGTGGCCGGGAAGAAAATAAACATTGCGAGGTTTGAATTTTCTCCACAAGTGTTAACTCTAAGAAGCCGCCGATAATTGCAACATGTAGCGCCAGATCTAAGCTATCCATACATGTCAAAATTACTGAATTTGGTTGATATTTCATGCAATTATGAATGAGTAAAGCAAGTCCATACCCCAGGGAATTTGACAGGCATGGAGCAATAAATAAAAGGTAATCTGCACACAGATGGTGGCCGGGAAGAAAATAAACATTGCGAGGTTTGAATTTTCTCCACAAGTGTTAACTCTAAGAAGCCGCCGATAATTGCAACATGTAGCGCCAGATCTAAGCTATCCATACATGTCAAAATTACTGAATTTGATTGATATTTCATGCAATTATGAATGAGTAAAGCAAGTCATACCCCAGGGAATTTGACAGGCATGGAGCAATAAATAGAAGGTAATCTGCACACAGATGTTGGCCGGAAAGAAAATAAATATTGCGAGGTTTGAATTTTCTCCACAAGTTTTAACTCTAAGAAGCCGCCGATAATTGCAACATGTAGCGCCAGATCTAAGCTATCCATACATGTCAAAATTACTGAATTTGGTTGATATTTCATGCAATTATGAATGAGTAAAGCAAGTCATACCCCAGGGAATTTGACAGGCATGGAGCAATAAATAAAAGGTAATCTGCACACAGATGGTGGCCGGGAAGAAAATAAACATTGCGAGGTTTGAATTTTCTCCACAAGTGTTAACTCTAAGAAGCCGCCGATAATTGCAACATGTAGCGCCAGATCTAAGCTATCCATACATGTCAAAATTACTGAATTTGGTTGATATTTCATGCAATTATGAATGAGTAAAGCAAGTCCATACCCCAGGGAATTTGACATGCATGGAGCAATAAATAGACGGTAACATGTACACAGATGTTGGCCGGAAAGAAAATAAACATTGCGAGGTTTGAATTTTCTCCACAAGTTTTAACTCTAAGAAGCCGCCGATAATTGCAACATGTAGCGCCAGATCTAAGCTATCCATACATGTCAAAATTACTGAATTTGGTTGATATTTCATGCAATTATGAATGAGTAAAGCAAGTCCATACCCCAGGAAATTTGACAGGCATGGAGCAATAAATAAAAGGTAATCTGCACACAGATGGTGGCCGGGAAGAAAATAAACATTGCGAGGTTTGAATTTTCTCCACAAGTGTTAACTCTAAGAAGCCGCCGATAATTGCAACATGTAGCGCCAGATCTAAGCTATCCATACATGTCAAAATTACTGAATTTGGTTGATATTTCATGCAATTATGAATGAGTAAAGCAAGTCCATACCCCAGGGAATTTGACAGGCATGGAGCAATGAATAAAAGGTAATCTGCACACAGATGGTGGCCGGGAAGAAAAAAAACATTGCGAGGTTTGCATTTTCTCCACAAGTGTTAACTCTAAGAAGCCGCCGATAATTGCAACATGTAGCGCCAGATCTAAGCTATCCATACATGTCAAAATTACTGAATTTGGTTGATATTTCATGCAATTATGAATGAGTAAAGCAAGTCCATACCCCAGGGAATTTGACAGTCATGGAGCAATAAATAAAAGGTAATCTGCACACAGATGGTGGCCGGGAAGAAAATAAACATTGCGAGGTTTGAATTTTCTCCACAAGTGTTAACTCTAAGAAGCCGCCGATAATTGCAACATGTAGCGCCAGATCTAAGCTATCCATACATGTCAAAATTACTGAATTTGGTTGATATTTCATGCAATTATGAATGAGTAAAGCAAGTCCATACCCCAGGGAATTTGACAGGCATGGAGCAATAAATAAAAGGTAATCTGCACACAGATGGTGGCCGGGAAGAAAATAAACATTGCGAGGTTTGAATTTTCTCCACAAGTGTTAACTCTAAGAAGCCGCCGATAATTGCAACATGTAGCGCCAGATCTAAGCTATCCATACATGTCAAAATTACTGAATTTGGTTGATATTTCATGCAATTATGAATGAGTAAAGCAAGTCATACCCCAGGGAATTTGACAGGCATGGAGCAATAAATAAAAGGTAATCTGCACACAGATGGTGGCCGGGAAGAAAATAAACATTGCGAGGTTTGAATTTTCTCCACAAGTGTTAACTCTAAGAAGCCGCCGATAATTGCAACATGTATCGCCAGATCTAAGCTATCCATACATGTCAAAATTACTGAATTTGGTTGATATTTCATGCAATTATGAATGAGTAAAGCAAGTCCATACCCCAGGGAATTTGACAGGCATGGAGCAATAAATAAAAGGTAATCTGCACACAGATGGTGGCCGGGAAGAAAATAAACATTGCGAGGTTTGAATTTTCTCCACAAGTGTTAACTCTAAGAAGCCGCCGATAATTGCAACATGTAGCGCCAGATCTAAGCTATCCATACATGTCAAAATTACTGAATTTGATTGATATTTCATGCAATTATGAATGAGTAAAGCAAGTCATACCCCAGGGAATTTGACAGGCATGGAGCAATAAATAGAAGGTAATATGCACACAGATGTTGGCCGGAAAGAAAATAAATATTGCGAGGTTTGAATTTTCTCCACAAGTTTTAACTCTAAGAAGCCGCCGATAATTGCAACATGTAGCGCCAGATCTAAGCTATCCATACATGTCAAAATTACTGAATTTGGTTGATATTTCATGCAATTATGAATGAGTAAAGCAAGTCATACCCCAGGGAATTTGACAGGCATGGAGCAATAAATAAAAGGTAATCTGCACACAGATGGTGGCCGGGAAGAAAATAAACATTGCGAGGTTTGAATTTTCTCCACAAGTGTTAACTCTAAGAAGCCGCCGATAATTGCAACATGTAGCGCCAGATCTAAGCTATCCATACATGTCAAAATTACTGAATTTGGTTGATATTTCATGCAATTATGAATGAGTAAAGCAAGTCCATACCCCAGGGAATTTGACATGCATGGAGCAATAAATAGACGGTAACATGTACACAGATGTTGGCCGGAAAGAAAATAAACATTGCGAGGTTTGAATTTTCTCCACAAGTTTTAACTCTAAGAAGCCGCCGATAATTGCAACATGTAGCGCCAGATCTAAGCTATCCATACATGTCAAAATTACTGAATTTGGTTGATATTTCATGCAATTATGAATGAGTAAAGCAAGTCCATACCCCAGGGAATTTGACAGGCATGGAGCAATAAATAAAAGGTAATCTGCACACAGATGGTGGCCGGGAAGAAAATAAACATTGCGAGGTTTGAATTTTCTCCACAAGTGTTAACTCTAAGAAGCCGCCGATAATTGCAACATGTAGCGCCAGATCTAAGCTATCCATACATGTCAAAATTACTGAATTTGGTTGATATTTCATGCAATTATGAATGAGTAAAGCAAGTCCATACCCCAGGGAATTTGACAGGCATGGAGCAATAAATAAAAGGTAATCTGCACACAGATGGTGGCCGGGAAGAAAATAAACATTGCGAGGTTTGCATTTTCTCCACAAGTGTTAACTCTAAGAAGCCGCCGATAATTGCAACATGTAGCGCCAGATATAAGCTATCCATACATGTCAAAATTACTGAATTTGGTTGATATTTCATGCAATTATGAATGAGTAAAGCAAGTCCATACCCCAGGAAATTTGACAGGCATGGAGCAATAAATAAAAGGTAATCTGCACACAGATGGTGGCCGGGAAGAAAATAAACATTGCGAGGTTTGAATTTTCTCCACAAGTGTTAACTCTAAGAAGCCGCCGATAATTGCAACATGTAGCGCCAGATCTAAGCTATCCATACATGTCAAAATTACTGAATTTGGTTGATATTTCATGCAATTATGAATGAGTAAAGCAAGTCCATACCCCAGGGAATTTGACAGGCATGGAGCAATGAATAAAAGGTAATCTGCACACAGATGGTGGCCGGGAAGAAAAAAAACATTGCGAGGTTTGCATTTTCTCCACAAGTGTTAACTCTAAGAAGCCGCCGATAATTGCAACATGTAGCGCCAGATCTAAGCTATCCATACATGTCAAAATTACTGAATTTGGTTGATATTTCATGCAATTATGAATGAGTAAAGCAAGTCCATACCCCAGGGAATTTGACAGTCATGGAGCAATAAATAAAAGGTAATCTGCACACAGATGGTGGCCGGGAAGAAAATAAACATTGCGAGGTTTGAATTTTCTCCACAAGTGTTAACTCTAAGAAGCCGCCGATAATTGCAACATGTAGCGCCAGATCTAAGCTATCCATACATGTCAAAATTACTGAATTTGGTTGATATTTCATGCAATTATGAATGAGTAAAGCAAGTCCATACCCCAGGGAATTTGACAGGCATGGAGCAATAAATAAAAGGTAATCTGCACACAGATGGTGGCCGGGAAGAAAATAAACATTGCGAGGTTTGAATTTTCTCCACAAGTGTTAACTCTAAGAAGCCGCCGATAATTGCAACATGTAGCGCCAGATCTAAGCTATCCATACATGTCAAAATTACTGAATTTGGTTGATATTTCATGCAATTATGAATGAGTAAAGCAAGTCATACCCCAGGGAATTTGACAGGCATGGAGCAATAAATAAAAGGTAATCTGCACACAGATGGTGGCCGGGAAGAAAATAAACATTGCGAGGTTTGAATTTTCTCCACAAGTGTTAACTCTAAGAAGCCGCCGATAATTGCAACATGTAGCGCCAGATCTAAGCTATCCATACATGTCAAAATTACTGAATTTGGTTGATATTTCATGCAATTATGAATGAGTAAAGCAAGTCCATACCCCAGGGAATTTGACATGCATGGAGCAATAAATAGACGGTAACATGTACACAGATGTTGGCCGGAAAGAAAATAAACATTGCGAGGTTTGAATTTTCTCCACAAGTTTTAACTCTAAGAAGCCGCCGATAATTGCAACATGTAGCGCCAGATCTAAGCTATCCATACATGTCAAAATTACTGAATTTGGTTGATATTTCATGCAATTATGAATGAGTAAAGCAAGTCCATACCCCAGGGAATTTGACAGGCATGGAGCAATAAATAAAAGGTAATCTGCACACAGATGGTGGCCGGGAAGAAAATAAACATTGCGAGGTTTGAATTTTCTCCACAAGTGTTAACTCTAAGAAGCCGCCGATAATTGCAACATGTAGCGCCAGATCTAAGCTATCCATACATGTCAAAATTACTGAATTTGGTTGATATTTCATGCAATTATGAATGAGTAAAGCAAGTCCATACCCCAGGGAATTTGACAGGCATGGAGCAATAAATAAAAGGTAATCTGCACACAGATGGTGGCCGGGAAGAAAATAAACATTGCGAGGTTTGAATTTTCTCCACAAGTGTTAACTCTAAGAAGCCGCCGATAATTGCAACATGTAGCGCCAGATCTAAGCTATCCATACATGTCAAAATTACTGCATTTGGTTGATATTTCATGCAATTATGAATGAGTAAAGCAAGTCCATACCCCAGGGAATTTGACAGGCATGGAGCAATAAATAAAAGGTAATCTGCACACAGATGGTGGCCGGGAAGAAAATAAACATTGCGAGGTTTGAATTTTCTCCACAAGTGTTAACTCTAAGAAGCCGCCGATAATTGCAACATGTAGCGCCAGATCTAAGCTATCCATACATGTCAAAATTACTGAATTTGATTGATATTTCATGCAATTATGAATGAGTAAAGCAAGTCATACCCCAGGGAATTTGACAGGCATGGAGCAATAAATAGAAGGTAATATGCACACAGATGTTGGCCGGAAAGAAAATAAATATTGCGAGGTTTGAATTTTCTCCACAAGTTTTAACTCTAAGAAGCCGCCGATAATTGCAACATGTAGCGCCAGATCTAAGCTATCCATACATGTCAAAATTACTGAATTTGGTTGATATTTCATGCAATTATGAATGAGTAAAGCAAGTCATACCCCAGGGAATTTGACAGGCATGGAGCAATAAATAAAAGGTAATCTGCACACAGATGGTGGCCGGGAAGAAAATAAATATTGCGAGGTTTGAATTTTCTCCACAAGTTTTAACTCTAAGAAGCCGCCGATAATTGCAACATGTAGCGCCAGATCTAAGCTATCCATACATGTCAAAATTACTGAATTTGGTTGATATTTCATGCAATTATGAATGAGTAAAGCAAGTCCATACCCCAGGGAATTTGACAGTCATGGAGCAATAAATAAAAGGTAATCTGCACACAGATGGTGGCCGGGAAGAAAATAAACATTGCGAGGTTTGAATTTTCTCCACAAGTGTTAACTCTAAGAAGCCGCCGATAATTGCAACATGTAGCGCCAGATCTAAGCTATCCATACATGTCAAAATTACTGAATTTGGTTGATATTTCATGCAATTATGAATGAGTAAAGCAAGTCCATACCCCAGGGAATTTGACAGGCATGGAGCAATAAATAAAAGGTAATCTGCACACAGATGGTGGCCGGGAAGAAAATAAACATTGCGAGGTTTGAATTTTCTCCACAAGTGTTAACTCTAAGAAGCCGCCGATAATTGCAACATGTAGCGCCAGATCTAAGCTATCCATACATGTCAAAATTACTGAATTTGGTTGATATTTCATGCAATTATGAATGAGTAAAGCAAGTCATACCCCAGGGAATTTGACAGGCATGGAGCAATAAATAAAAGGTAATCTGCACACAGATGGTGGCCGGGAAGAAAATAAACATTGCGAGGTTTGAATTTTCTCCACAAGTGTTAACTCTAAGAAGCCGCCGATAATTGCAACATGTAGCGCCAGATCTAAGCTATCCATACATGTCAAAATTACTGAATTTGGTTGATATTTCATGCAATTATGAATGAGTAAAGCAAGTCCATACCCCAGGGAATTTGACATGCATGGAGCAATAAATAGACGGTAACATGTACACAGATGTTGGCCGGAAAGAAAATAAACATTGCGAGGTTTGAATTTTCTCCACAAGTTTTAACTCTAAGAAGCCGCCGATAATTGCAACATGTAGCGCCAGATCTAAGCTATCCATACATGTCAAAATTACTGAATTTGGTTGATATTTCATGCAATTATGAATGAGTAAAGCAAGTCCATACCCCAGGGAATTTGACAGGCATGGAGCAATAAATAAAAGGTAATCTGCACACAGATGGTGGCCGGGAAGAAAATAAACATTGCGAGGTTTGAATTTTCTCCACAAGTGTTAACTCTAAGAAGCCGCCGATAATTGCAACATGTAGCGCCAGATCTAAGCTATCCATACATGTCAAAATTACTGAATTTGATTGATATTTCATGCAATTATGAATGAGTAAAGCAAGTCATACCCCAGGGAATTTGACAGGCATGGAGCAATAAATAGAAGGTAATATGCACACAGATGTTGGCCGGAAAGAAAATAAATATTGCGAGGTTTGAATTTTCTCCACAAGTTTTAACTCTAAGAAGCCGCCGATAATTGCAACATGTAGCGCCAGATCTAAGCTATCCATACATGTCAAAATTACTGAATTTGGTTGATATTTCATGCAATTATGAATGAGTAAAGCAAGTCATACCCCAGGGAATTTGACAGGCATGGAGCAATAAATAAAAGGTAATCTGCACACAGATGGTGGCCGGGAAGAAAATAAATATTGCGAGGTTTGAATTTTCTCCACAAGTTTTAACTCTAAGAAGCCGCCGATAATTGCAACATGTAGCGCCAGATCTAAGCTATCCATACATGTCAAAATTACTGAATTTGGTTGATATTTCATGCAATTATGAATGAGTAAAGCAAGTCATACCCCAGGGAATTTGACAGGCATGGAGCAATAAATAAAAGGTAATCTGCACACAGATGGTGGCCGGGAAGAAAATAAACATTGCGAGGTTTGAATTTTCTCCACAAGTGTTAACTCTAAGAAGCCGCCGATAATTGCAACATGTAGCGCCAGATCTAAGCTATCCATACATGTCAAAATTACTGAATTTGGTTGATATTTCATGCAATTATGAATGAGTAAAGCAAGTCCATACCCCAGGGAATTTGACATGCATGGAGCAATAAATAGACGGTAACATGTACACAGATGTTGGCCGGAAAGAAAATAAACATTGCGAGGTTTGAATTTTCTCCACAAGTTTTAACTCTAAGAAGCCGCCGATAATTGCAACATGTAGCGCCAGATCTAAGCTATCCATACATGTCAAAATTACTGAATTTGGTTGATATTTCATGCAATTATGAATGAGTAAAGCAAGTCCATACCCCAGGGAATTTGACAGGCATGGAGCAATAAATAAAAGGTAATCTGCACACAGATGGTGGCCGGGAAGAAAATAAACATTGCGAGGTTTGAATTTTCTCCACAAGTGTTAACTCTAAGAAGCCGCCGATAATTGCAACATGTAGCGCCAGATCTAAGCTATCCATACATGTCAAAATTACTGAATTTGGTTGATATTTCATGCAATTATGAATGAGTAAAGCAAGTCCATACCCCAGGGAATTTGACAGGCATGGAGCAATAAATAAAAGGTAATCTGCACACAGATGGTGGCCGGGAAGAAAATAAACATTGCGAGGTTTGCATTTTCTCCACAAGTGTTAACTCTAAGAAGCCGCCGATAATTGCAACATGTAGCGCCAGATATAAGCTATCCATACATGTCAAAATTACTGAATTTGGTTGATATTTCATGCAATTATGAATGAGTAAAGCAAGTCCATACCCCAGGGAATTTGACAGTCATGGAGCAATACATAAAAGGTAATCTGCACACAGATGGTGGCCGGGAAGAAAATAAACATTGCGAGGTTTGAATTTTCTCCACAAGTGTTAACTCTAAGAAGCCGCCGATAATTGCAACATGTAGCGCCAGATCTAAGCTATCCATACATGTCAAAATTACTGAATTTGGTTGATATTTCATGCAATTATGAATGAGTAAAGCAAGTCCATACCCCAGGGAATTTGACAGGCATGGAGCAATAAATAAAAGGTAATCTGCACACAGATGGTGGCCGGGAAGAAAATAAACATTGCGAGGTTTGAATTTTCTCCACAAGTGTTAACTCTAAGAAGCCGCCGATAATTGCAACATGTAGCGCCAGATCTAAGCTATCCATACATGTCAAAATTACTGAATTTGATTGATATTTCATGCAATTATGAATGAGTAAAGCAAGTCATACCCCAGGGAATTTGACAGGCATGGAGCAATAAATAGAAGGTAATATGCACACAGATGTTGGCCGGAAAGAAAATAAATATTGCGAGGTTTGAATTTTCTCCACAAGTTTTAACTCTAAGAAGCCGCCGATAATTGCAACATGTAGCGCCAGATCTAAGCTATCCATACATGTCAAAATTACTGAATTTGGTTGATATTTCATGCAATTATGAATGAGTAAAGCAAGTCATACCCCAGGGAATTTGACAGGCATGGAGCAATAAATAAAAGGTAATCTGCACACAGATGGTGGCCGGGAAGAAAATAAATATTGCGAGGTTTGAATTTTCTCCACAAGTTTTAACTCTAAGAAGCCGCCGATAATTGCAACATGTAGCGCCAGATCTAAGCTATCCATACATGTCAAAATTACTGAATTTGGTTGATATTTCATGCAATTATGAATGAGTAAAGCAAGTCCATACCCCAGGGAATTTGACAGTCATGGAGCAATAAATAAAAGGTAATCTGCACACAGATGGTGGCCGGGAAGAAAATAAACATTGCGAGGTTTGAATTTTCTCCACAAGTGTTAACTCTAAGAAGCCGCCGATAATTGCAACATGTAGCGCCAGATCTAAGCTATCCATACATGTCAAAATTACTGAATTTGGTTGATATTTCATGCAATTATGAATGAGTAAAGCAAGTCCATACCCCAGGGAATTTGACAGGCATGGAGCAATACATAAAAGGTAATCTGCACACAGATGGTGGCCGGGAAGAAAATAAACATTGCGAGGTTTGAATTTTCTCCACAAGTGTTAACTCTAAGAAGCCGCCGATAATTGCAACATGTAGCGCCAGATCTAAGCTATCCATACATGTCAAAATTACTGAATTTGGTTGATATTTCATGCAATTATGAATGAGTAAAGCAAGTCATACCCCAGGGAATTTGACAGGCATGGAGCAATAAATAAAAGGTAATCTGCACACAGATGGTGGCCGGGAAGAAAATAAACATTGCGAGGTTTGAATTTTCTCCACAAGTGTTAACTCTAAGAAGCCGCCGATAATTGCAACATGTAGCGCCAGATCTAAGCTATCCATACATGTCAAAATTACTGAATTTGGTTGATATTTCATGCAATTATGAATGAGTAAAGCAAGTCCATACCCCAGGGAATTTGACATGCATGGAGCAATAAATAGACGGTAACATGTACACAGATGTTGGCCGGAAAGAAAATAAACATTGCGAGGTTTGAATTTTCTCCACAAGTTTTAACTCTAAGAAGCCGCCGATAATTGCAACATGTAGCGCCAGATCTAAGCTATCCATACATGTCAAAATTACTGAATTTGGTTGATATTTCATGCAATTATGAATGAGTAAAGCAAGTCCATACCCCAGGGAATTTGACAGGCATGGAGCAATAAATAAAAGGTAATCTGCACACAGATGGTGGCCGGGAAGAAAATAAACATTGCGAGGTTTGAATTTTCTCCACAAGTGTTAACTCTAAGAAGCCGCCGATAATTGCAACATGTAGCGCCAGATCTAAGCTATCCATACATGTCAACATTACTGAATTTGGTTGATATTTCATGCAATTATGAATGAGTAAAGCAAGTCCATACCCCAGGGAATTTGACAGGCATGGAGCAATAAATAAAAGGTAATCTGCACACAGATGGTGGCCGGGAAGAAAATAAACATTGCGAGGTTTGAATTTTCTCCACAAGTGTTAACTCTAAGAAGCCGCCGATAATTGCAACATGTAGCGCCAGATCTAAGCTATCCATACATGTCAAAATTACTGAATTTGGTTGATATTTCATGCAATTATGAATGAGTAAAGCAAGTCCATACCCCAGGGAATTTGACAGGCATGGAGCAATAAATAAAAGGTAATCTGCACACAGATGGTGGCCGGGAAGAAAATAAACATTGCGAGGTTTGAATTTTCTCCACAAGTGTTAACTCTAAGAAGCCGCCGATAATTGCAACATGTAGCGCCAGATCTAAGCTATCCATACATGTCAAAATTACTGAATTTGGTTGATATTTCATGCAATTATGAATGAGTAAAGCAAGTCCATACCCCAGGGAATTTGACAGGCATGGAGCAATAAATAAAAGGTAATCTGCACACAGATGGTGGCCGGGAAGAAAATAAACATTGCGAGGTTTGAATTTTCTCCACAAGTGTTAACTCTAAGAAGCCGCCGATAATTGCAACATGTAGCGCCAGATCTAAGCTATCCATACATGTCAAAATTACTGAATTTGATTGATATTTCATGCAATTATGAATGAGTAAAGCAAGTCATACCCCAGGGAATTTGACAGGCATGGAGCAATAAATAGAAGGTAATATGCACACAGATGTTGGCCGGAAAGAAAATAAATATTGCGAGGTTTGAATTTTCTCCACAAGTTTTAACTCTAAGAAGCCGCCGATAATTGCAACATGTAGCGCCAGATCTAAGCTATCCATACATGTCAAAATTACTGAATTTGGTTGATATTTCATGCAATTATGAATGAGTAAAGCAAGTCATACCCCAGGGAATTTGACAGGCATGGAGCAATAAATAAAAGGTAATCTGCACACAGATGGTGGCCGGGAAGAAAATAAACATTGCGAGGTTTGAATTTTCTCTACAAGTGTTAACTCTAAGAAGCCGCCGATAATTGCAACATGTAGCGCCAGATCTAAGCTATCCATACATGTCAAAATTACTGAATTTGGTTGATATTTCATGCAATTATGAATGAGTAAAGCAAGTCATACCCCAGGGAATTTGACAGGCATGGAGCAATAAATAAAAGGTAATCTGCACACAGATGGTGGCCGGGAAGAAAATAAACATTGCGAGGTTTGAATTTTCTCTACAAGTGTTAACTCTAAGAAGCCGCCGATAATTGCAACATGTAGCGCCAGATCTAAGCTATCCATACATGTCAAAATTACTGAATTTGGTTGATATTTCATGCAATTATGAATGAGTAAAGCAAGTCCATACCCCAGGGAATTTGACAGGCATGGAGCAATAAATAGACGGTAACATGTACACAGATGTTGGCCGGAAAGAAAATAAACATTGCGAGGTTTGAATTTTCTCCACAAGTTTTAACTCTAAGAAGCCGCCGATAATTGCAACATGTAGCGCCAGATCTAAGCTATCCATACATGTCAAAATTACTGAATTTGGTTGATATTTCATGCAATTATGAATGAGTAAAGCAAGTCCATACCCCAGGGAATTTGACAGGCATGGAGCAATAAATAAAAGGTAATCTGCACACAGATGGTGGCCGGGAAGAAAATAAACATTGCGAGGTTTGAATTTTCTCCACAAGTGTTAACTCTAAGAAGCCGCCGATAATTGCAACATGTAGCGCCAGATCTAAGCTATCCATACATGTCAAAATTACTGAATTTGGTTGATATTTCATGCAATTATGAATGAGTAAAGCAAGTCCATACCCCAGGGAATTTGACAGGCATGGAGCAATAAATAAAAGGTAATCTGCACACAGATGGTGGCCGGGAAGAAAATAAACATTGCGAGGTTTGCATTTTCTCCACAAGTGTTAACTCTAAGAAGCCGCCGATAATTGCAACATGTAGCGCCAGATATAAGCTATCCATACAGGTCAAAATTACTGAATTTGGTTGATATTTCATGCAATTATGAATGAGTAAAGCAAGTCCATACCCCAGGGAATTTGACAGTCATGGAGCAATACATAAAAGGTAATCTGCACACAGATGGTGGCCGGGAAGAAAATAAACATTGCGAGGTTTGAATTTTCTCCACAAGTGTTAACTCTAAGAAGCCGCCGATAATTGCAACATGTAGCGCCAGATCTAAGCTATTCATACATGTCAAAATTACTGCATTTGGTTGATATTTCATGCAATTATGAATGAGTAAAGCAAGTCCATACCCCAGGGAATTTGACAGGCATGGAGCAATAAATAAAAGGTAATCTGCACACAGATGGTGGCCGGGAAGAAAATAAACATTGCGAGGTTTGAATTTTCTCCACAAGTGTTAACTCTAAGAAGCCGCCGATAATTGCAACATGTAGCGCCAGATCTAAGCTATCCATACATGTCAAAATTACTGAATTTGATTGATATTTCATGCAATTATGAATGAGTAAAGCAAGTCATACCCCAGGGAATTTGACAGGCATGGAGCAATAAATAGAAGGTAATATGCACACAGATGTTGGCCGGAAAGAAAATAAATATTGCGAGGTTTGAATTTTCTCCACAAGTTTTAACTCTAAGAAGCCGCCGATAATTGCAACATGTAGCGCCAGATCTAAGCTATCCATACATGTCAAAATTACTGAATTTGGTTGATATTTCATGCAATTATGAATGAGTAAAGCAAGTCATACCCCAGGGAATTTGACAGGCATGGAGCAATAAATAAAAGGTAATCTGCACACAGATGGTGGCCGGGAAGAAAATAAACATTGCGAGGTTTGAATTTTCTCTACAAGTGTTAACTCTAAGAAGCCGCCGATAATTGCAACATGTAGCGCCAGATCTAAGCTATCCATACATGTCAAAATTACTGAATTTGGTTGATATTTCATGCAATTATGAATGAGTAAAGCAAGTCATACCCCAGGGAATTTGACAGGCATGGAGCAATACATAAAAGGTAATCTGCACACAGATGGTGGCCGGGAAGAAAATAAACATTGCGAGGTTTGAATTTTCTCCACAAGTGTTAACTCTAAGAAGCCGCCGATAATTGCAACATGTAGCGCCAGATCTAAGCTATCCATACATGTCAAAATTACTGAATTTGGTTGATATTTCATGCAATTATGAATGAGTAAAGCAAGTCATACCCCAGGGAATTTGACAGGCATGGAGCAATAAATAAAAGGTAATCTGCACACAGATGGTGGCCGGGAAGAAAATAAACATTGCGAGGTTTGAATTTTCTCCACAAGTGTTAACTCTAAGAAGCCGCCGATAATTGCAACATGTAGCGCCAGATCTAAGCTATCCATACATGTCAAAATTACTGAATTTGGTTGATATTTCATGCAATTATGAATGAGTAAAGCAAGTCCATACCCCAGGGAATTTGACATGCATGGAGCAATAAATAGACGGTAACATGTACACAGATGTTGGCCGGAAAGAAAATAAACATTGCGAGGTTTGAATTTTCTCCACAAGTTTTAACTCTAAGAAGCCGCCGATAATTGCAACATGTAGCGCCAGATCTAAGCTATCCATACATGTCAAAATTACTGAATTTGGTTGATATTTCATGCAATTATGAATGAGTAAAGCAAGTCCATACCCCAGGGAATTTGACAGGCATGGAGCAATAAATAAAAGGTAATCTGCACACAGATGGTGGCCGGGAAGAAAATAAACATTGCGAGGTTTGAATTTTCTCCACAAGTGTTAACTCTAAGAAGCCGCCGATAATTGCAACATGTAGCGCCAGATCTAAGCTATCCATACATGTCAACATTACTGAATTTGGTTGATATTTCATGCAATTATGAATGAGTAAAGCAAGTCCATACCCCAGGGAATTTGACAGGCATGGAGCAATAAATAAAAGGTAATCTGCACACAGATGGTGGCCGGGAAGAAAATAAACATTGCGAGGTTTGAATTTTCTCCACAAGTGTTAACTCTAAGAAGCCGCCGATAATTGCAACATGTAGCGCCAGATCTAAGCTATCCATACATGTCAAAATTACTGAATTTGGTTGATATTTCATGCAATTATGAATGAGTAAAGCAAGTCCATACCCCAGGGAATTTGACAGGCATGGAGCAATAAATAAAAGGTAATCTGCACACAGATGGTGGCCGGGAAGAAAATAAACATTGCGAGGTTTGAATTTTCTCCACAAGTGTTAACTCTAAGAAGCCGCCGATAATTGCAACATGTAGCGCCAGATCTAAGCTATCCATACATGTCAAAATTACTGAATTTGGTTGATATTTCATGCAATTATGAATGAGTAAAGCAAGTCCATACCCCAGGGAATTTGACAGGCATGGAGCAATAAATAAAAGGTAATCTGCACACAGATGGTGGCCGGGAAGAAAATAAACATTGCGAGGTTTGAATTTTCTCCACAAGTGTTAACTCTAAGAAGCCGCCGATAATTGCAACATGTAGCGCCAGATCTAAGCTATCCATACATGTCAAAATTACTGAATTTGATTGATATTTCATGCAATTATGAATGAGTAAAGCAAGTCATACCCCAGGGAATTTGACAGGCATGGAGCAATAAATAGAAGGTAATATGCACACAGATGTTGGCCGGAAAGAAAATAAATATTGCGAGGTTTGAATTTTCTCCACAAGTTTTAACTCTAAGAAGCCGCCGATAATTGCAACATGTAGCGCCAGATCTAAGCTATCCATACATGTCAAAATTACTGAATTTGGTTGATATTTCATGCAATTATGAATGAGTAAAGCAAGTCATACCCCAGGGAATTTGACAGGCATGGAGCAATAAATAAAAGGTAATCTGCACACAGATGGTGGCCGGGAAGAAAATAAACATTGCGAGGTTTGAATTTTCTCTACAAGTGTTAACTCTAAGAAGCCGCCGATAATTGCAACATGTAGCGCCAGATCTAAGCTATCCATACATGTCAAAATTACTGAATTTGGTTGATATTTCATGCAATTATGAATGAGTAAAGCAAGTCATACCCCAGGGAATTTGACAGGCATGGAGCAATAAATAAAAGGTAATCTGCACACAGATGGTGGCCGGGAAGAAAATAAACATTGCGAGGTTTGAATTTTCTCTACAAGTGTTAACTCTAAGAAGCCGCCGATAATTGCAACATGTAGCGCCAGATCTAAGCTATCCATACATGTCAAAATTACTGAATTTGGTTGATATTTCATGCAATTATGAATGAGTAAAGCAAGTCCATACCCCAGGGAATTTGACAGGCATGGAGCAATAAATAGACGGTAACATGTACACAGATGTTGGCCGGAAAGAAAATAAACATTGCGAGGTTTGAATTTTCTCCACAAGTTTTAACTCTAAGAAGCCGCCGATAATTGCAACATGTAGCGCCAGATCTAAGCTATCCATACATGTCAAAATTACTGAATTTGGTTGATATTTCATGCAATTATGAATGAGTAAAGCAAGTCCATACCCCAGGGAATTTGACAGGCATGGAGCAATAAATAAAAGGTAATCTGCACACAGATGGTGGCCGGGAAGAAAATAAACATTGCGAGGTTTGAATTTTCTCCACAAGTGTTAACTCTAAGAAGCCGCCGATAATTGCAACATGTAGCGCCAGATCTAAGCTATCCATACATGTCAAAATTACTGAATTTGGTTGATATTTCATGCAATTATGAATGAGTAAAGCAAGTCCATACCCCAGGGAATTTGACAGGCATGGAGCAATAAATAAAAGGTAATCTGCACACAGATGGTGGCCGGGAAGAAAATAAACATTGCGAGGTTTGCATTTTCTCCACAAGTGTTAACTCTAAGAAGCCGCCGATAATTGCAACATGTAGCGCCAGATATAAGCTATCCATACAGGTCAAAATTACTGAATTTGGTTGATATTTCATGCAATTATGAATGAGTAAAGCAAGTCCATACCCCAGGGAATTTGACAGTCATGGAGCAATACATAAAAGGTAATCTGCACACAGATGGTGGCCGGGAAGAAAATAAACATTGCGAGGTTTGAATTTTCTCCACAAGTGTTAACTCTAAGAAGCCGCCGATAATTGCAACATGTAGCGCCAGATCTAAGCTATTCATACATGTCAAAATTACTGCATTTGGTTGATATTTCATGCAATTATGAATGAGTAAAGCAAGTCCATACCCCAGGGAATTTGACAGGCATGGAGCAATAAATAAAAGGTAATCTGCACACAGATGGTGGCCGGGAAGAAAATAAACATTGCGAGGTTTGAATTTTCTCCACAAGTGTTAACTCTAAGAAGCCGCCGATAATTGCAACATGTAGCGCCAGATCTAAGCTATCCATACATGTCAAAATTACTGAATTTGATTGATATTTCATGCAATTATGAATGAGTAAAGCAAGTCATACCCCAGGGAATTTGACAGGCATGGAGCAATAAATAGAAGGTAATATGCACACAGATGTTGGCCGGAAAGAAAATAAATATTGCGAGGTTTGAATTTTCTCCACAAGTTTTAACTCTAAGAAGCCGCCGATAATTGCAACATGTAGCGCCAGATCTAAGCTATCCATACATGTCAAAATTACTGAATTTGGTTGATATTTCATGCAATTATGAATGAGTAAAGCAAGTCATACCCCAGGGAATTTGACAGGCATGGAGCAATAAATAAAAGGTAATCTGCACACAGATGGTGGCCGGGAAGAAAATAAACATTGCGAGGTTTGAATTTTCTCTACAAGTGTTAACTCTAAGAAGCCGCCGATAATTGCAACATGTAGCGCCAGATCTAAGCTATCCATACATGTCAAAATTACTGAATTTGGTTGATATTTCATGCAATTATGAATGAGTAAAGCAAGTCATACCCCAGGGAATTTGACAGGCATGGAGCAATAAATAAAAGGTAATCTGCACACAGATGGTGGCCGGGAAGAAAATAAACATTGCGAGGTTTGAATTTTCTCTACAAGTGTTAACTCTAAGAAGCCGCCGATAATTGCAACATGTAGCGCCAGATCTAAGCTATCCATACATGTCAAAATTACTGAATTTGGTTGATATTTCATGCAATTATGAATGAGTAAAGCAAGTCCATACCCCAGGGAATTTGACAGGCATGGAGCAATAAATAGACGGTAACATGTACACAGATGTTGGCCGGAAAGAAAATAAACATTGCGAGGTTTGAATTTTCTCCACAAGTTTTAACTCTAAGAAGCCGCCGATAATTGCAACATGTAGCGCCAGATCTAAGCTATCCATACATGTCAAAATTACTGAATTTGGTTGATATTTCATGCAATTATGAATGAGTAAAGCAAGTCCATACCCCAGGGAATTTGACAGGCATGGAGCAATAAATAAAAGGTAATCTGCACACAGATGGTGGCCGGGAAGAAAATAAACATTGCGAGGTTTGAATTTTCTCCACAAGTGTTAACTCTAAGAAGCCGCCGATAATTGCAACATGTAGCGCCAGATCTAAGCTATCCATACATGTCAAAATTACTGCATTTGGTTGATATTTCATGCAATTATGAATGAGTAAAGCAAGTCCATACCCCAGGGAATTTGACAGGCATGGAGCAATAAATAGACGGTAACATGTACACAGATGTTGGCCGGAAAGAAAATAAACATTGCGAGGTTTGAATTTTCTCCACAAGTTTTAACTCTAAGAAGCCGCCGATAATTGCAACATGTAGCGCCAGATCTAAGCTATCCATACATGTCAAAATTACTGAATTTGGTTGATATTTCATGCAATTATGAATGAGTAAAGCAAGTCCATACCCCAGGGAATTTGACATGCATGGAGCAATAAATAGACGGTAACATGTACACAGATGTTGGCCGGAAAGAAAATAAACATTGCGAGGTTTGAATTTTCTCCACAAGTTTTAACTCTAAGAAGCCGCCGATAATTGCAACATGTAGCGCCAGATCTAAGCTATCCATACATGTCAAAATTACTGAATTTGGTTGATATTTCATGCAATTATGAATGAGTAAAGCAAGTCCATACCCCAGGGAATTTGACAGGCATGGAGCAATAAATAAAAGGTAATCTGCACACAGATGGTGGCCGGGAAGAAAATAAACATTGCGAGGTTTGAATTTTCTCCACAAGTGTTAACTCTAAGAAGCCGCCGATAATTGCAACATGTAGCGCCAGATCTAAGCTATCCATACATGTCAAAATTACTGCATTTGGTTGATATTTCATGCAATTATGAATGAGTAAAGCAAGTCCATACCCCAGGGAATTTGACAGGCATGGAGCAATAAATAGACGGTAACATGTACACAGATGTTGGCCGGAAAGAAAATAAACATTGCGAGGTTTGAATTTTCTCCACAAGTTTTAACTCTAAGAAGCCGCCGATAATTGCAACATGTAGCGCCAGATCTAAGCTATTCATACATGTCAAAATTACTGAATTTGGTTGATATTTCATGCAATTATGAATGAGTAAAGCAAGTCCATACCCCAGGGAATTTGACAGGCATGGAGCAATAAATAAAAGGTAATCTGCACACAGATGGTGGCCGGGAAGAAAATAAACATTGCGAGGTTTGAATTTTCTCCACAAGTGTTAACTCTAAGAAGCCGCCGATAATTGCAACATGTAGCGCCAGATCTAAGCTATCCATACATGTCAAAATTACTGCATTTGGTTGATATTTCATGCAATTATGAATGAGTAAAGCAAGTCCATACCCCAGGGAATTTGACAGGCATGGAGCAATAAATAAAAGGTAATCTGCACACAGATGGTGGCCGGGAAGAAAATAAACATTGCGAGGTTTGAATTTTCTCCACAAGTGTTAACTCTAAGAAGCCGCCGATAATTGCAACATGTAGCGCCAGATCTAAGCTATTCATACATGTCAAAATTACTGAATTTGGTTGATATTTCATGCAATTATGAATGAGTAAAGCACGTCCATACCCCAGGGAATTTGACAGGCATGGAGCAATAAATAAAAGGTAATCTGCACACAGATGGTGGCCAGGAAGAAAATAAACATTGCGAGGTTTGAATTTTCTCCACAAGTGTTAACTCTAAGAAGCCGCCGATAATTGCAACATGTAGCGCCAGATCTAAGCTATCCATACATGTCAAAATTACTGAATTTGGTTGATATTTCATGCAATTATGAATGAGTAAAGCAAGTCCATACCCCAGGGAATTTGACAGGCATGGAGCAATGAATAAAAGGTAATCTGCACACAGATGGTGGCCGGGAAGAAAAAAAACATTGCGAGGTTTGCATTTTCTCCACAAGTGTTAACTCTAAGAAGCCGCCGATAATTGCAACATGTAGCGCCAGATCTAAGCTATCCATACATGTCAAAATTACTGAATTTGGTTGATATTTCATGCAATTATGAATGAGTAAAGCAAGTCCATACCCCAGGGAATTTGACAGTCATGGAGCAATAAATAAAAGGTAATCTGCACACAGATGGTGGCCGGGAAGAAAATAAACATTGCGAGGTTTGAATTTTCTCCACAAGTGTTAACTCTAAGAAGCCGCCGATAATTGCAACATGTAGCGCCAGATCTAAGCTATCCATACATGTCAAAATTACTGAATTTGGTTGATATTTCATGCAATTATGAATGAGTAAAGCAAGTCCATACCCCAGGGAATTTGACAGGCATGGAGCAATAAATAAAAGGTAATCTGCACACAGATGGTGGCCGGGAAGAAAATAAACATTGCGAGGTTTGAATTTTCTCCACAAGTGTTAACTCTAAGAAGCCGCCGATAATTGCAACATGTAGCGCCAGATCTAAGCTATCCATACATGTCAAAATTACTGAATTTGATTGATATTTCATGCAATTATGAATGAGTAAAGCAAGTCCATACCCCAGGGAATTTGACAGGCATGGAGCAATAAATAAAAGGTAATCTGCACACAGATGGTGGCCGGGAAGAAAATAAACATTGCGAGGTTTGAATTTTCTCCACAAGTGTTAACTCTAAGAAGCCGCCGATAATTGCAACATGTAGCGCCAGATCTAAGCTATTCATACATGTCAAAATTACTGAATTTGGTTGATATTTCATGCAATTATGAATGAGTAAAGCAAGTCCATACCCCAGGGAATTTGACAGGCATAGAGCAATAAATAAAAGGTAATCTGCACACAGATGGTGGCCGGGAAGAAAATAAACATTGCGAGGTTTGAATTTTCTCCACAAGTGTTAACTCTAAGAAGCCGCCGATAATTGCAACATGTAGCGCCAGATCTAAGCTATCCATACATGTCAAAATTACTGCATTTGGTTGATATTTCATGCAATTATGAATGAGTAAAGCAAGTCCATACCCCAGGGAATTTGACAGGCATGGAGCAATAAATAAAAGGTAATCTGCACACAGATGGTGGCCGGGAAGAAAATAAACATTGCGAGGTTTGAATTTTCTCCACAAGTGTTAACTCTAAGAAGCCGCCGATAATTGCAACATGTAGCGCCAGATCTAAGCTATCCATACATGTCAAAATTACTGAATTTGATTGATATTTCATGCAATTATGAATGAGTAAAGCAAGTCATACCCCAGGGAATTTGACAGGCATGGAGCAATAAATAGAAGGTAATATGCACACAGATGTTGGCCGGAAAGAAAATAAATATTGCGAGGTTTGAATTTTCTCCACAAGTTTTAACTCTAAGAAGCCGCCGATAATTGCAACATGTAGCGCCAGATCTAAGCTATCCATACATGTCAAAATTACTGAATTTGGTTGATATTTCATGCAATTATGAATGAGTAAAGCAAGTCATACCCCAGGGAATTTGACAGGCATGGAGCAATAAATAAAAGGTAATCTGCACACAGATGGTGGCCGGGAAGAAAATAAACATTGCGAGGTTTGAATTTTCTCTACAAGTGTTAACTCTAAGAAGCCGCCGATAATTGCAACATGTAGCGCCAGATCTAAGCTATCCATACATGTCAAAATTACTGAATTTGGTTGATATTTCATGCAATTATGAATGAGTAAAGCAAGTCATACCCCAGGGAATTTGACAGGCATGGAGCAATAAATAAAAGGTAATCTGCACACAGATGGTGGCCGGGAAGAAAATAAACATTGCGAGGTTTGAATTTTCTCTACAAGTGTTAACTCTAAGAAGCCGCCGATAATTGCAACATGTAGCGCCAGATCTAAGCTATCCATACATGTCAAAATTACTGAATTTGGTTGATATTTCATGCAATTATGAATGAGTAAAGCAAGTCCATACCCCAGGGAATTTGACAGGCATGGAGCAATAAATAAAAGGTAATCTGCACACAGATGGTGGCCGGGAAGAAAATAAACATTGCGAGGTTTGAATTTTCTCCACAAGTGTTAACTCTAAGAAGCCGCCGATAATTGCAACATGTAGCGCCAGATCTAAGCTATCCATACATGTCAAAATTACTGCATTTGGTTGATATTTCATGCAATTATGAATGAGTAAAGCAAGTCCATACCCCAGGGAATTTGACAGGCATGGAGCAATAAATAGACGGTAACATGTACACAGATGTTGGCCGGAAAGAAAATAAACATTGCGAGGTTTGAATTTTCTCCACAAGTTTTAACTCTAAGAAGCCGCCGATAATTGCAACATGTAGCGCCAGATCTAAGCTATCCATACATGTCAAAATTACTGAATTTGGTTGATATTTCATGCAATTATGAATGAGTAAAGCAAGTCCATACCCCAGGGAATTTGACATGCATGGAGCAATAAATAGACGGTAACATGTACACAGATGTTGGCCGGAAAGAAAATAAACATTGCGAGGTTTGAATTTTCTCCACAAGTTTTAACTCTAAGAAGCCGCCGATAATTGCAACATGTAGCGCCAGATCTAAGCTATCCATACATGTCAAAATTACTGAATTTGGTTGATATTTCATGCAATTATGAATGAGTAAAGCAAGTCCATACCCCAGGGAATTTGACAGGCATGGAGCAATAAATAAAAGGTAATCTGCACACAGATGGTGGCCGGGAAGAAAATAAACATTGCGAGGTTTGAATTTTCTCCACAAGTGTTAACTCTAAGAAGCCGCCGATAATTGCAACATGTAGCGCCAGATCTAAGCTATCCATACATGTCAAAATTACTGCATTTGGTTGATATTTCATGCAATTATGAATGAGTAAAGCAAGTCCATACCCCAGGGAATTTGACAGGCATGGAGCAATAAATAGACGGTAACATGTACACAGATGTTGGCCGGAAAGAAAATAAACATTGCGAGGTTTGTATTTTCTCCACAAGTTTTAACTCTAAGAAGCCGCCGATAATTGCAACATGTAGCGCCAGATCTAAGCTATTCATACATGTCAAAATTACTGAATTTGGTTGATATTTCATGCAATTATGAATGAGTAAAGCAAGTCCATACCCCAGGGAATTTGACAGGCATGGAGCAATAAATAAAAGGTAATCTGCACACAGATGGTGGCCGGGAAGAAAATAAACATTGCGAGGTTTGAATTTTCTCCACAAGTGTTAACTCTAAGAAGCCGCCGATAATTGCAACATGTAGCGCCAGATCTAAGCTATCCATACATGTCAAAATTACTGCATTTGGTTGATATTTCATGCAATTATGAATGAGTAAAGCAAGTCCATACCCCAGGGAATTTGACAGGCATGGAGCAATAAATAAAAGGTAATCTGCACACAGATGGTGGCCGGGAAGAAAATAAACATTGCGAGGTTTGAATTTTCTCCACAAGTGTTAACTCTAAGAAGCCGCCGATAATTGCAACATGTAGCGCCAGATCTAAGCTATTCATACATGTCAAAATTACTGAATTTGGTTGATATTTCATGCAATTATGAATGAGTAAAGCACGTCCATACCCCAGGGAATTTGACAGGCATGGAGCAATAAATAAAAGGTAATCTGCACACAGATGGTGGCCAGGAAGAAAATAAACATTGCGAGGTTTGAATTTTCTCCACAAGTGTTAACTCTAAGAAGCCGCCGATAATTGCAACATGTAGCGCCAGATCTAAGCTATCCATACATGTCAAAATTACTGAATTTGGTTGATATTTCATGCAATTATGAATGAGTAAAGCAAGTCCATACCCCAGGGAATTTGACAGGCATGGAGCAATGAATAAAAGGTAATCTGCACACAGATGGTGGCCGGGAAGAAAAAAAACATTGCGAGGTTTGCATTTTCTCCACAAGTGTTAACTCTAAGAAGCCGCCGATAATTGCAACATGTAGCGCCAGATCTAAGCTATCCATACATGTCAAAATTACTGAATTTGGTTGATATTTCATGCAATTATGAATGAGTAAAGCAAGTCCATACCCCAGGGAATTTGACAGTCATGGAGCAATAAATAAAAGGTAATCTGCACACAGATGGTGGCCGGGAAGAAAATAAACATTGCGAGGTTTGAATTTTCTCCACAAGTGTTAACTCTAAGAAGCCGCCGATAATTGCAACATGTAGCGCCAGATCTAAGCTATCCATACATGTCAAAATTACTGAATTTGGTTGATATTTCATGCAATTATGAATGAGTAAAGCAAGTCCATACCCCAGGGAATTTGACAGGCATGGAGCAATAAATAAAAGGTAATCTGCACACAGATGGTGGCCGGGAAGAAAATAAACATTGCGAGGTTTGAATTTTCTCCACAAGTGTTAACTCTAAGAAGCCGCCGATAATTGCAACATGTAGCGCCAGATCTAAGCTATCCATACATGTCAAAATTACTGAATTTGATTGATATTTCATGCAATTATGAATGAGTAAAGCAAGTCCATACCCCAGGGAATTTGACAGGCATGGAGCAATAAATAAAAGGTAATCTGCACACAGATGGTGGCCGGGAAGAAAATAAACATTGCGAGGTTTGAATTTTCTCCACAAGTGTTAACTCTAAGAAGCCGCCGATAATTGCAACATGTAGCGCCAGATCTAAGCTATTCATACATGTCAAAATTACTGAATTTGGTTGATATTTCATGCAATTATGAATGAGTAAAGCAAGTCCATACCCCAGGGAATTTGACAGGCATGGAGCAATAAATAAAAGGTAATCTGCACACAGATGGTGGCCGGGAAGAAAATAAACATTGCGAGGTTTGAATTTTCTCCACAAGTGTTAACTCTAAGAAGCCGCCGATAATTGCAACATGTAGCGCCAGATCTAAGCTATCCATACATGTCAAAATTACTGAATTTGGTTGATATTTCATGCAATTATGAATGAGTAAAGCAAGTCCATACCCCAGGGAATTTGACAGGCATGGAGCAATGAATAAAAGGTAATCTGCACACAGATGTTGGCCGGGAAGAAAAAAAACATTGCGAGGTTTGCATTTTCTCCACAAGTGTTAACTCTAAGAAGCCGCCGATAATTGCAACATGTAGCGCCAGATCTAAGCTATCCATACATGTCAAAATTACTGAATTTGGTTGATATTTCATGCAATTATGAATGAGTAAAGCAAGTCCATACCCCAGGGAATTTGACAGTCATGGAGCAATAAATAAAAGGTAATCTGCACACAGATGGTGGCCGGGAAGAAAATAAACATTGCGAGGTTTGAATTTTCTCCACAAGTGTTAACTCTAAGAAGCCGCCGATAATTGCAACATGTAGCGCCAGATCTAAGCTATCCATACATGTCAAAATTACTGAATTTGGTTGATATTTCATGCAATTATGAATGAGTAAAGCAAGTCCATACCCCAGGGAATTTGACAGGCATGGAGCAATAAATAAAAGGTAATCTGCACACAGATGGTGGCCGGGAAGAAAATAAACATTGCGAGGTTTGAATTTTCTCCACAAGTTTTAACTCTAAGAAGCCGCCGATAATTGCAACATGTAGCGCCAGATCTAAGCTATCCATACATGTCAAAATTACTGAATTTGGTTGATATTTCATGCAATTATGAATGAGTAAAGCAAGTCATACCCCAGGGAATTTGACAGGCATGGAGCAATAAATAAAAGGTAATCTGCACACAGATGGTGGCCGGGAAGAAAATAAACATTGCGAGGTTTGAAATTTCTCCACAAGTGTTAACTCTAAGAAGCCGCCGATAATTGCAACATGTAGCGCCAGATCTAAGCTATCCATACATGTCAAAATTACTGAATTTGGTTGATATTTCATGCAATTATGAATGAGTAAAGCAAGTCCATACCCCAGGGAATTTGACATGCATGGAGCAATAAATAGACGGTAACATGTACACAGATGTTGGCCGGAAAGAAAATAAACATTGCGAGGTTTGAATTTTCTCCACAAGTTTTAACTCTAAGAAGCCGCCGATAATTGCAACATGTAGCGCCAGATCTAAGCTATCCATACATGTCGAAATTACTGAATTTGGTTGATATTTCATGCAATTATGAATGAGTAAAGCAAGTCCATACCCCAGGGAATTTGACAGGCATGGAGCAATAAATAAAAGGTAATCTGCACACAGATGGTGGCCGGGAAGAAAATAAACATTGCGAGGTTTGAATTTTCTCCACAAGTGTTAACTCTAAGAAGCCGCCGATAATTGCAACATGTAGCGCCAGATCTAAGCTATCCATACATGTCAAAATTACTGAATTTGATTGATATTTCATGCAATTATGAATGAGTAAAGCAAGTCATACCCCAGGGAATTTGACAGGCATGGAGCAATAAATAGAAGGTAATATGCACACAGATGTTGGCCGGAAAGAAAATAAATATTGCGAGGTTTGAATTTTCTCCACAAGTTTTAACTCTAAGAAGCCGCCGATAATTGCAACATGTAGCGCCAGATCTAAGCTATCCATACATGTCAAAATTACTGAATTTGGTTGATATTTCATGCAATTATGAATGAGTAAAGCAAGTCCATACCCCAGGGAATTTGACAGGCATGGAGCAATAAATAAAAGGTAATCTGCACACAGATGGTGGCCGGGAAGAAAATAAACATTGCGAGGTTTGAATTTTCTCCACAAGTGTTAACTCTAAGAAGCCGCCGATAATTGCAACATGTAGCGCCAGATCTAAGCTATCCATACATGTCAAAATTACTGCATTTGGTTGATATTTCATGCAATTATGAATGAGTAAAGCAAGTCCATACCCCAGGGAATTTGACAGGCATGGAGCAATAAATAGACGGTAACATGTACACAGATGTTGGCCGGAAAGAAAATAAACATTGCGAGGTTTGAATTTTCTCCACAAGTTTTAACTCTAAGAAGCCGCCGATAATTGCAACATGTAGCGCCAGATCTAAGCTATCCATACATGTCAAAATTACTGAATTTGGTTGATATTTCATGCAATTATGAATGAGTAAAGCAAGTCCATACCCCAGGGAATTTGACATGCATGGAGCAATAAATAGACGGTAACATGTACACAGATGTTGGCCGGAAAGAAAATAAACATTGCGAGGTTTGAATTTTCTCCACAAGTTTTAACTCTAAGAAGCCGCCGATAATTGCAACATGTAGCGCCAGATCTAAGCTATCCATACATGTCAAAATTACTGAATTTGGTTGATATTTCATGCAATTATGAATGAGTAAAGCAAGTCCATACCCCAGGGAATTTGACAGGCATGGAGCAATAAATAAAAGGTAATCTGCACACAGATGGTGGCCGGGAAGAAAATAAACATTGCGAGGTTTGAAATTTCTCCACAAGTGTTAACTCTAAGAAGCCGCCGATAATTGCAACATGTAGCGCCAGATCTAAGCTATCCATACATGTCAAAATTACTGAATTTGGTTGATATTTCATGCAATTATGAATGAGTAAAGCAAGTCCATACCCCAGGGAATTTGACATGCATGGAGCAATAAATAGACGGTAACATGTACACAGATGTTGGCCGGAAAGAAAATAAACATTGCGAGGTTTGAATTTTCTCCACAAGTTTTAACTCTAAGAAGCCGCCGATAATTGCAACATGTAGCGCCAGATCTAAGCTATCCATACATGTCGAAATTACTGAATTTGGTTGATATTTCATGCAATTATGAATGAGTAAAGCAAGTCCATACCCCAGGGAATTTGACAGGCATGGAGCAATAAATAAAAGGTAATCTGCACACAGATGGTGGCCGGGAAGAAAATAAACATTGCGAGGTTTGAATTTTCTCCACAAGTGTTAACTCTAAGAAGCCGCCGATAATTGCAACATGTAGCGCCAGATCTAAGCTATCCATACATGTCAAAATTACTGAATTTGATTGATATTTCATGCAATTATGAATGAGTAAAGCAAGTCATACCCCAGGGAATTTGACAGGCATGGAGCAATAAATAGAAGGTAATATGCACACAGATGTTGGCCGGAAAGAAAATAAATATTGCGAGGTTTGAATTTTCTCCACAAGTTTTAACTCTAAGAAGCCGCCGATAATTGCAACATGTAGCGCCAGATCTAAGCTATCCATACATGTCAAAATTACTGAATTTGGTTGATATTTCATGCAATTATGAATGAGTAAAGCAAGTCCATACCCCAGGGAATTTGACAGGCATGGAGCAATAAATAAAAGGTAATCTGCACACAGATGGTGGCCGGGAAGAAAATAAACATTGCGAGGTTTGAATTTTCTCCACAAGTGTTAACTCTAAGAAGCCGCCGATAATTGCAACATGTAGCGCCAGATCTAAGCTATCCATACATGTCAAAATTACTGCATTTGGTTGATATTTCATGCAATTATGAATGAGTAAAGCAAGTCCATACCCCAGGGAATTTGACAGGCATGGAGCAATAAATAGACGGTAACATGTACACAGATGTTGGCCGGAAAGAAAATAAACATTGCGAGGTTTGAATTTTCTCCACAAGTTTTAACTCTAAGAAGCCGCCGATAATTGCAACATGTAGCGCCAGATCTAAGCTATCCATACATGTCAAAATTACTGAATTTGGTTGATATTTCATGCAATTATGAATGAGTAAAGCAAGTCCATACCCCAGGGAATTTGACATGCATGGAGCAATAAATAGACGGTAACATGTACACAGATGTTGGCCGGAAAGAAAATAAACATTGCGAGGTTTGAATTTTCTCCACAAGTTTTAACTCTAAGAAGCCGCCGATAATTGCAACATGTAGCGCCAGATCTAAGCTATCCATACATGTCAAAATTACTGAATTTGGTTGATATTTCATGCAATTATGAATGAGTAAAGCAAGTCCATACCCCAGGGAATTTGACAGGCATGGAGCAATAAATAAAAGGTAATCTGCACACAGATGGTGGCCGGGAAGAAAATAAACATTGCGAGGTTTGAATTTTCTCCACAAGTGTTAACTCTAAGAAGCCGCCGATAATTGCAACATGTAGCGCCAGATCTAAGCTATCCATACATGTCAAAATTACTGCATTTGGTTGATATTTCATGCAATTATGAATGAGTAAAGCAAGTCCATACCCCAGGGAATTTGACAGGCATGGAGCAATAAATAGACGGTAACATGTACACAGATGTTGGCCGGAAAGAAAATAAACATTGCGAGGTTTGAATTTTCTCCACAAGTTTTAACTCTAAGAAGCCGCCGATAATTGCAACATGTAGCGCCAGATCTAAGCTATTCATACATGTCAAAATTACTGAATTTGGTTGATATTTCATGCAATTATGAATGAGTAAAGCAAGTCCATACCCCAGGGAATTTGACAGGCATGGAGCAATAAATAAAAGGTAATCTGCACACAGATGGTGGCCGGGAAGAAAATAAACATTGCGAGGTTTGAATTTTCTCCACAAGTGTTAACTCTAAGAAGCCGCCGATAATTGCAACATGTAGCGCCAGATCTAAGCTATCCATACATGTCAAAATTACTGCATTTGGTTGATATTTCATGCAATTATGAATGAGTAAAGCAAGTCCATACCCCAGGGAATTTGACAGGCATGGAGCAATAAATAAAAGGTAATCTGCACACAGATGGTGGCCGGGAAGAAAATAAACATTGCGAGGTTTGAATTTTCTCCACAAGTGTTAACTCTAAGAAGCCGCCGATAATTGCAACATGTAGCGCCAGATCTAAGCTATTCATACATGTCAAAATTACTGAATTTGGTTGATATTTCATGCAATTATGAATGAGTAAAGCACGTCCATACCCCAGGGAATTTGACAGGCATGGAGCAATAAATAAAAGGTAATCTGCACACAGATGGTGGCCGGGAAGAAAATAAACATTGCGAGGTTTGAATTTTCTCCACAAGTGTTAACTCTAAGAAGCCGCCGATAATTGCAACATGTAGCGCCAGATCTAAGCTATCCATACATGTCAAAATTACTGAATTTGGTTGATATTTCATGCAATTATGAATGAGTAAAGCAAGTCCATACCCCAGGGAATTTGACAGGCATGGAGCAATGAATAAAAGGTAATCTGCACACAGATGGTGGCCGGGAAGAAAAAAAACATTGCGAGGTTTGCATTTTCTCCACAAGTGTTAACTCTAAGAAGCCGCCGATAATTGCAACATGTAGCGCCAGATCTAAGCTATCCATACATGTCAAAATTACTGAATTTGGTTGATATTTCATGCAATTATGAATGAGTAAAGCAAGTCCATACCCCAGGGAATTTGACAGTCATGGAGCAATAAATAAAAGGTAATCTGCACACAGATGGTGGCCGGGAAGAAAATAAACATTGCGAGGTTTGAATTTTCTCCACAAGTGTTAACTCTAAGAAGCCGCCGATAATTGCAACATGTAGCGCCAGATCTAAGCTATCCATACATGTCAAAATTACTGAATTTGGTTGATATTTCATGCAATTATGAATGAGTAAAGCAAGTCCATACCCCAGGGAATTTGACAGGCATGGAGCAATAAATAAAAGGTAATCTGCACACAGATGGTGGCCGGGAAGAAAATAAACATTGCGAGGTTTGAATTTTCTCCACAAGTGTTAACTCTAAGAAGCCGCCGATAATTGCAACATGTAGCGCCAGATCTAAGCTATCCATACATGTCAAAATTACTGAATTTGATTGATATTTCATGCAATTATGAATGAGTAAAGCAAGTCCATACCCCAGGGAATTTGACAGGCATGGAGCAATAAATAAAAGGTAATCTGCACACAGATGGTGGCCGGGAAGAAAATAAACATTGCGAGGTTTGAATTTTCTCCACAAGTGTTAACTCTAAGAAGCCGCCGATAATTGCAACATGTAGCGCCAGATCTAAGCTATCCATACATGTCAAAATTACTGAATTTGGTTGATATTTCATGCAATTATGAATGAGTAAAGCAAGTCCATACCCCAGGGAATTTGACATGCATGGAGCAATAAATAGACGGTAACATGTACACAGATGTTGGCCGGAAAGAAAATAAACATTGCGAGGTTTGAATTTTCTCCACAAGTTTTAACTCTAAGAAGCCGCCGATAATTGCAACATGTAGCGCCAGATCTAAGCTATCCATACATGTCAAAATTACTGAATTTGGTTGATATTTCATGCAATTATGAATGAGTAAAGCAAGTCCATACCCCAGGGAATTTGACAGGCATGGAGCAATAAATAAAAGGTAATCTGCACACAGATGGTGGCCGGGAAGAAAATAAACATTGCGAGGTTTGAATTTTCTCCACAAGTGTTAACTCTAAGAAGCCGCCGATAATTGCAACATGTAGCGCCAGATCTAAGCTATCCATACATGTCAAAATTACTGCATTTGGTTGATATTTCATGCAATTATGAATGAGTAAAGCAAGTCCATACCCCAGGGAATTTGACAGGCATGGAGCAATAAATAGACGGTAACATGTACACAGATGTTGGCCGGAAAGAAAATAAACATTGCGAGGTTTGAATTTTCTCCACAAGTTTTAACTCTAAGAAGCCGCCGATAATTGCAACATGTAGCGCCAGATCTAAGCTATTCATACATGTCAAAATTACTGAATTTGGTTGATATTTCATGCAATTATGAATGAGTAAAGCAAGTCCATACCCCAGGGAATTTGACAGGCATGGAGCAATAAATAAAAGGTAATCTGCACACAGATGGTGGCCGGGAAGAAAATAAACATTGCGAGGTTTGAATTTTCTCCACAAGTGTTAACTCTAAGAAGCCGCCGATAATTGCAACATGTAGCGCCAGATCTAAGCTATCCATACATGTCAAAATTACTGCATTTGGTTGATATTTCATGCAATTATGAATGAGTAAAGCAAGTCCATACCCCAGGGAATTTGACAGGCATGGAGCAATAAATAAAAGGTAATCTGCACACAGATGGTGGCCGGGAAGAAAATAAACATTGCGAGGTTTGAATTTTCTCCACAAGTGTTAACTCTAAGAAGCCGCCGATAATTGCAACATGTAGCGCCAGATCTAAGCTATTCATACATGTCAAAATTACTGAATTTGGTTGATATTTCATGCAATTATGAATGAGTAAAGCACGTCCATACCCCAGGGAATTTGACAGGCATGGAGCAATAAATAAAAGGTAATCTGCACACAGATGGTGGCCGGGAAGAAAATAAACATTGCGAGGTTTGAATTTTCTCCACAAGTGTTAACTCTAAGAAGCCGCCGATAATTGCAACATGTAGCGCCAGATCTAAGCTATCCATACATGTCAAAATTACTGAATTTGGTTGATATTTCATGCAATTATGAATGAGTAAAGCAAGTCCATACCCCAGGGAATTTGACAGGCATGGAGCAATGAATAAAAGGTAATCTGCACACAGATGGTGGCCGGGAAGAAAAAAAACATTGCGAGGTTTGCATTTTCTCCACAAGTGTTAACTCTAAGAAGCCGCCGATAATTGCAACATGTAGCGCCAGATCTAAGCTATCCATACATGTCAAAATTACTGAATTTGGTTGATATTTCATGCAATTATGAATGAGTAAAGCAAGTCCATACCCCAGGGAATTTGACAGGCATGGAGCAATAAATAAAAGGTAATCTGCACACAGATGGTGGCCGGGAAGAAAATAAACATTGCGAGGTTTGAATTTTCTCCACAAGTGTTAACTCTAAGAAGCCGCCGATAATTGCAACATGTAGCGCCAGATCTAAGCTATCCATACATGTCAAAATTACTGAATTTGATTGATATTTCATGCAATTATGAATGAGTAAAGCAAGTCCATACCCCAGGGAATTTGACAGGCATGGAGCAATAAATAAAAGGTAATCTGCACACAGATGGTGGCCGGGAAGAAAATAAACATTGCGAGGTTTGAATTTTCTCCACAAGTGTTAACTCTAAGAAGCCGCCGATAATTGCAACATGTAGCGCCAGATCTAAGCTATTCATACATGTCAAAATTACTGAATTTGGTTGATATTTCATGCAATTATGAATGAGTAAAGCAAGTCCATACCCCAGGGAATTTGACAGGCATGGAGCAATAAATAAAAGGTAATCTGCACACAGATGGTGGCCGGGAAGAAAATAAACATTGCGAGGTTTGAATTTTCTCCACAAGTGTTAACTCTAAGAAGCCGCCGATAATTGCAACATGTAGCGCCAGATCTAAGCTATCCATACATGTCAAAATTACTGAATTTGGTTGATATTTCATGCAATTATGAATGAGTAAAGCAAGTCCATACCCCAGGGAATTTGACAGGCATGGAGCAATGAATAAAAGGTAATCTGCACACAGATGTTGGCCGGGAAGAAAAAAAACATTGCGAGGTTTGCATTTTCTCCACAAGTGTTAACTCTAAGAAGCCGCCGATAATTGCAACATGTAGCGCCAGATCTAAGCTATCCATACATGTCAAAATTACTGAATTTGGTTGATATTTCATGCAATTATGAATGAGTAAAGCAAGTCCATACCCCAGGGAATTTGACAGTCATGGAGCAATAAATAAAAGGTAATCTGCACACAGATGGTGGCCGGGAAGAAAATAAACATTGCGAGGTTTGAATTTTCTCCACAAGTGTTAACTCTAAGAAGCCGCCGATAATTGCAACATGTAGCGCCAGATCTAAGCTATCCATACATGTCAAAATTACTGAATTTGGTTGATATTTCATGCAATTATGAATGAGTAAAGCAAGTCCATACCCCAGGGAATTTGACAGGCATGGAGCAATAAATAAAAGGTAATCTGCACACAGATGGTGGCCGGGAAGAAAATAAACATTGCGAGGTTTGAATTTTCTCCACAAGTGTTAACTCTAAGAAGCCGCCGATAATTGCAACATGTAGCGCCAGATCTAAGCTATCCATACATGTCAAAATTACTGAATTTGATTGATATTTCATGCAATTATGAATGAGTAAAGCAAGTCATACCCCAGGGAATTTGACAGGCATGGAGCAATAAATAGAAGGTAATATGCACACAGATGTTGGCCGGAAAGAAAATAAATATTGCGAGGTTTGAATTTTCTCCACAAGTTTTAACTCTAAGAAGCCGCCGATAATTGCAACATGTAGCGCCAGATCTAAGCTATCCATACATGTCAAAATTACTGAATTTGGTTGATATTTCATGCAATTATGAATGAGTAAAGCAAGTCATACCCCAGGGAATTTGACAGGCATGGAGCAATAAATAAAAGGTAATCTGCACACAGATGGTGGCCGGGAAGAAAATAAACATTGCGAGGTTTGAAATTTCTCCACAAGTGTTAACTCTAAGAAGCCGCCGATAATTGCAACATGTAGCGCCAGATCTAAGCTATCCATACATGTCAAAATTACTGAATTTGGTTGATATTTCATGCAATTATGAATGAGTAAAGCAAGTCCATACCCCAGGGAATTTGACATGCATGGAGCAATAAATAGACGGTAACATGTACACAGATGTTGGCCGGAAAGAAAATAAACATTGCGAGGTTTGAATTTTCTCCACAAGTTTTAACTCTAAGAAGCCGCCGATAATTGCAACATGTAGCGCCAGATCTAAGCTATCCATACATGTCGAAATTACTGAATTTGGTTGATATTTCATGCAATTATGAATGAGTAAAGCAAGTCCATACCCCAGGGAATTTGACAGGCATGGAGCAATAAATAAAAGGTAATCTGCACACAGATGGTGGCCGGGAAGAAAATAAACATTGCGAGGTTTGAATTTTCTCCACAAGTGTTAACTCTAAGAAGCCGCCGATAATTGCAACATGTAGCGCCAGATCTAAGCTATCCATACATGTCAAAATTACTGAATTTGATTGATATTTCATGCAATTATGAATGAGTAAAGCAAGTCATACCCCAGGGAATTTGACAGGCATGGAGCAATAAATAGAAGGTAATATGCACACAGATGTTGGCCGGAAAGAAAATAAATATTGCGAGGTTTGAATTTTCTCCACAAGTTTTAACTCTAAGAAGCCGCCGATAATTGCAACATGTAGCGCCAGATCTAAGCTATCCATACATGTCAAAATTACTGAATTTGGTTGATATTTCATGCAATTATGAATGAGTAAAGCAAGTCATACCCCAGGGAATTTGACAGGCATGGAGCAATAAATAAAAGGTAATCTGCACACAGATGGTGGCCGGGAAGAAAATAAACATTGCGAGGTTTGAATTTTCTCCACAAGTGTTAACTCTAAGAAGCCGCCGATAATTGCAACATGTAGCGCCAGATCTAAGCTATCCATACATGTCAAAATTACTGAATTTGGTTGATATTTCATGCAATTATGAATGAGTAAAGCAAGTCCATACCCCAGGGAATTTGACATGCATGGAGCAATAAATAGACGGTAACATGTACACAGATGTTGGCCGGAAAGAAAATAAACATTGCGAGGTTTGAATTTTCTCCACAAGTTTTAACTCTAAGAAGCCGCCGATAATTGCAACATGTAGCGCCAGATCTAAGCTATCCATACATGTCAAAATTACTGAATTTGGTTGATATTTCATGCAATTATGAATGAGTAAAGCAAGTCCATACCCCAGGGAATTTGACAGGCATGGAGCAATAAATAAAAGGTAATCTGCACACAGATGGTGGCCGGGAAGAAAATAAACGTTGCGAGGTTTGCATTTTCTCCACAAGTGTTAACTCTAAGAAGCCGCCGATAATTGCAACATGTAGCGCCAGATCTAAGCTATCCATACATGTCAAAATTACTGAATTTGATTGATGTTTCATGCAATTATGAATGAGTAAAGCAAGTCATACCCCAGGGAATTTGACAGGCATGGAGCAATAAATAGAAGGTAATATGCACACAGATGTTGGCCGGAAAGAAAATAAATATTGCGAGGTTTGAATTTTCTCCACAAGTTTTAACTCTAAGAAGCCGCCGATAATTGCAACATGTAGCGCCAGATCTAAGCTATCCATACATGTCAAAATTACTGAATTTGGTTGATATTTCATGCAATTATGAATGAGTAAAGCAAGTCCATACCCCAGGGAATTTGACAGTCATGGAGCAATAAATAAAAGGTAATCTGCACACAGATGGTGGCCGGGAAGAAAATAAACATTGCGAGGTTTGAATTTTCTCCACAAGTGTTAACTCTAAGAAGCCGCCGATAATTGCAACATGTAGCGCCAGATCTAAGCTATCCATACATGTCAAAATTACTGAATTTGGTTGATATTTCATGCAATTATGAATGAGTAAAGCAAGTCCATACCCCAGGGAATTTGACAGGCATGGAGCAATAAATAAAAGGTAATCTGCACACAGATGGTGGCCGGGAAGAAAATAAACATTGCGAGGTTTGAATTTTCTCCACAAGTGTTAACTCTAAGAAGCCGCCGATAATTGCAACATGTAGCGCCAGATCTAAGCTATCCATACATGTCAAAATTACTGAATTTGATTGATATTTCATGCAATTATGAATGAGTAAAGCAAGTCATACCCCAGGGAATTTGACAGGCATGGAGCAATAAATAGAAGGTAATATGCACACAGATGTTGGCCGGAAAGAAAATAAATATTGCGAGGTTTGAATTTTCTCCACAAGTTTTAACTCTAAGAAGCCGCCGATAATTGCAACATGTAGCGCCAGATCTAAGCTATCCATACATGTCAAAATTACTGAATTTGGTTGATATTTCATGCAATTATGAATGAGTAAAGCAAGTCATACCCCAGGGAATTTGACAGGCATGGAGCAATAAATAAAAGGTAATCTGCACACAGATGGTGGCCGGGAAGAAAATAAACATTGCGAGGTTTGAATTTTCTCTACAAGTGTTAACTCTAAGAAGCCGCCGATAATTGCAACATGTAGCGCCAGATCTAAGCTATCCATACATGTCAAAATTACTGAATTTGGTTGATATTTCATGCAATTATGAATGAGTAAAGCAAGTCCACACCCCAGGGAATTTGACATGCATGGAGCAATAAATAGACGGTAACATGTACACAGATGTTGGCCGGAAAGAAAATAAACATTGCGAGGTTTGAATTTTCTCCACAAGTTTTAACTCTAAGAAGCCGCCGATAATTGCAACATGTAGCGCCAGATCTAAGCTATCCATACATGTCAAAATTACTGAATTTGGTTGATATTTCATGCAATTATGAATGAGTAAAGCAAGTCCATACCCCAGGGAATTTGACAGGCATGGAGCAATAAATAAAAGGTAATCTGCACACAGATGGTGGCCGGGAAGAAAATAAACATTGCGAGGTTTGAATTTTCTCCACAAGTGTTAACTCTAAGAAGCCGCCGATAATTGCAACATGTAGCGCCAGATCTAAGCTATCCATACATGTCAAAATTACTGAATTTGGTTGATATTTCATGCAATTATGAATGAGTAAAGCAAGTCCATACCCCAGGGAATTTGACAGGCATGGAGCAATAAATAAAAGGTAATCTGCACACAGATGGTGGCCGGGAAGAAAATAAACATTGCGAGGTTTGCATTTTCTCCACAAGTGTTAACTCTAAGAAGCCGCCGATAATTGCAACATGTAGCGCCAGATATAAGCTATCCATACATGTCAAAATTACTGAATTTGGTTGATATTTCATGCAATTATGAATGAGTAAAGCAAGTCCATACCCCAGGGAATTTGACAGGCATGGAGCAATAAATAAAAGGTAATCTGCACACAGATGGTGGCCGGGAAGAAAATAAACATTGCGAGGTTTGAATTTTCTCCACAAGTGTTAACTCTAAGAAGCCGCCGATAATTGCAACATGTAGCGCCAGATCTAAGCTATCCATACATGTCAAAATTACTGAATTTGGTTGATATTTCATGCAATTATGAATGAGTAAAGCAAGTCCATACCCCAGGGAATTTGACAGGCATGGAGCAATAAATAAAAGGTAATCTGCACACAGATGGTGGCCGGGAAGAAAATAAACATTGCGAGGTTTGCATTTTCTCCACAAGTGTTAACTCTAAGAAGCCGCCGATAATTGCAACATGTAGCGCCAGATCTAAGCTATCCATACATGTCAAAATTACTGAATTTGGTTGATATTTCATGCAATTATGAATGAGTAAAGCAAGTCCACACCCCAGGGAATTTGACATGCATGGAGCAATAAATAGACGGTAACATGTACACAGATGTTGGCCGGAAAGAAAATAAACATTGCGAGGTTTGAATTTTCTCCACAAGTTTTAACTCTAAGAAGCCGCCGATAATTGCAACATGTAGCGCCAGATCTAAGCTATCCATACATGTCAAAATTACTGAATTTGGTTGATATTTCATGCAATTATGAATGAGTAAAGCAAGTCCATACCCCAGGGAATTTGACAGGCATGGAGCAATAAATAAAAGGTAATCTGCACACAGATGGTGGCCGGGAAGAAAATAAACATTGCGAGGTTTGAATTTTCTCCACAAGTGTTAACTCTAAGAAGCCGCCGATAATTGCAACATGTAGCGCCAGATCTAAGCTATCCATACATGTCAAAATTACTGAATTTGGTTGATATTTCATGCAATTATGAATGAGTAAAGCAAGTCCATACCCCAGGGAATTTGACAGGCATGGAGCAATAAATAAAAGGTAATCTGCACACAGATGGTGGCCGGGAAGAAAATAAACATTGCGAGGTTTGCATTTTCTCCACAAGTGTTAACTCTAAGAAGCCGCCGATAATTGCAACATGTAGCGCCAGATATAAGCTATCCATACATGTCAAAATTACTGAATTTGGTTGATATTTCATGCAATTATGAATGAGTAAAGCAAGTCCATACCCCAGGGAATTTGACAGGCATGGAGCAATAAATAAAAGGTAATCTGCACACAGATGGTGGCCGGGAAGAAAATAAACATTGCGAGGTTTGAATTTTCTCCACAAGTGTTAACTCTAAGAAGCCGCCGATAATTGCAACATGTAGCGCCAGATCTAAGCTATCCATACATGTCAAAATTACTGAATTTGGTTGATATTTCATGCAATTATGAATGAGTAAAGCAAGTCCATACCCCAGGGAATTTGACAGGCATGGAGCAATAAATAAAAGGTAATCTGCACACAGATGGTGGCCGGGAAGAAAATAAACATTGCGAGGTTTGCATTTTCTCCACAAGTGTTAACTCTAAGAAGCCGCCGATAATTGCAACATGTAGCGCCAGATATAAGCTATCCATACATGTCAAAATTACTGAATTTGGTTGATATTTCATGCAATTATGAATGAGTAAAGCAAGTCCATACCCCAGGGAATTTGACAGTCATGGAGCAATAAATAGAAGGTAATCTGCACACAGATGGTGGCCGGGAAGAAAATAAACATTGCGAGGTTTGAATTTTCTCCACAAGTGTTAACTCTAAGAAGCCGCCGATAATTGCAACATGTAGCGCCAGATCTAAGCTATCCATGCATGTCAAAATTACTGAATTTGGTTGATATTTCATGCAATTATGAATGAGTAAAGCAAGTCATACCCCAGGGAATTTGACAGGCATGGAGCAATAAATAAAAGGTAATCTGCACACAGATGGTGGCCGGGAAGAAAATAAACATTGCGAGGTTTGCATTTTCTCCACAAGTGTTAACTCTAAGAAGCCGCCGATAATTGCAACATGTAGCGCCAGATATAAGCTATCCATACATGTCAAAATTACTGAATTTGGTTGATATTTCATGCAATTATGAATGAGTAAAGCAAGTCCATACCCCAGGGAATTTGACAGTCATGGAGCAATAAATAGAAGGTAATCTGCACACAGATGGTGGCCGGGAAGAAAATAAACATTGCGAGGTTTGAATTTTCTCCACAAGTGTTAACTCTAAGAAGCCGCCGATAATTGCAACATGTAGCGCCAGATCTAAGCTATCCATGCATGTCAAAATTACTGAATTTGGTTGATATTTCATGCAATTATGAATGAGTAAAGCAAGTCATACCCCAGGGAATTTGACAGGCATGGAGCAATAAATAAAAGGTAATCTGCACACAGATGGTGGCCGGGAAGAAAATAAACATTGCGAGGTTTGAATTTTCTCTACAAGTGTTAACTCTAAGAAGCCGCCGATAATTGCAACATGTAGCGCCAGATCTAAGCTATCCATACATGTCAAAATTACTGAATTTGGTTGATATTTCATGCAATTATGAATGAGTAAAGCAAGTCCATACCCCAGGAGAATTTGACATGCATGGAGCAATAAATAGACGGTAACATGTACACAGATGTTGGCCGGAAAGAAAATAAACATTGCGAGGTTTGAATTTTCTCCACAAGTTTTAACTCTAAGAAGCCGCCGATAATTGCAACATGTAGCGCCAGATCTAAGCTATCCATACATGTCAAAATTACTGAATTTGGTTGATATTTCATGCAATTATGAATGAGTAAAGCAAGTCCATACCCCAGGGAATTTGACAGGCATGGAGCAATAAATAAAAGGTAATCTGCACACAGATGGTGGCCGGGAAGAAAATAAACATTGCGAGGTTTGAATTTTCTCTACAAGTGTTAACTCTAAGAAGCCGCCGATAATTGCAACATGTAGCGCCAGATCTAAGCTATCCATACATGTCAAAATTACTGAATTTGGTTGATATTTCATGCAATTATGAATGAGTAAAGCAAGTCCATACCCCAGGGAATTTGACATGCATGGAGCAATAAATAGACGGTAACATGTACACAGATGTTGGCCGGAAAGAAAATAAACATTGCGAGGTTTGAATTTTCTCCACAAGTTTTAACTCTAAGAAGCCGCCGATAATTGCAACATGTAGCGCCAGATCTAAGCTATCCATACATGTCAAAATTACTGAATTTGGTTGATATTTCATGCAATTATGAATGAGTAAAGCAAGTCCATACCCCAGGGAATTTGACAGGCATGGAGCAATAAATAAAAGGTAATCTGCACACAGATGGTGGCCGGGAAGAAAATAAACATTGCGAGGTTTGAATTTTCTCCACAAGTGTTAACTCTAAGAAGCCGCCGATAATTGCAACATGTAGCGCCAGATCTAAGCTATCCATACATGTCAAAATACTGAATTTGGTTGATATTTCATGCAATTATGAATGAGTAAAGCAAGTCCATACCCCAGGGAATTTGACAGTCATGGAGCAATAAATAAAAGGTAATCTGCACACAGATGGTGGCCGGGAAGAAAATAAACATTGCGAGGTTTGAATTTTCTCCACAAGTGTTAACTCAAATGCAGTAATTTTGACATGTATGGATAGCTTAGATCTGGCGCTACATGTTGCAATTATCGGCGGCTTCTTAGAGTTAACACTTGTGGAGAAAATTCAAACCTCCCAATGTTTATTTTCTTCCCGGCCACCATCTGTGTGCAGATTACCTTTTATTTATTGCTCCATGCCTGTCAAATTCCATGGGGTATGGACTTGCTTTACTCATTCATAATTGCATGAAATATCAACCAAATTCAGTAATTTTGACATGTATGAATAGCTTAGATCTGGCGCTACATGTTGCAATTATCGGCGGCTTCTTAGAGTTAACACTTGTGGAGAAAATTCAAACCTCGCAATGTTTATTTTCTTCCCGGCCACCATCTGTGTGCAGATTACCTTTTATTTATTGCTCCATGCCTGTCAAATTCCCTGGGGTATGGACTTGCTTTACTCATTCATAATTGCATGAAATATCAACCAAATTCAGTAATTTTGACATGTATGGATAGCTTAGATCTGGCGCTACATGTTGCAATTATCGGCGGCTTCTTAGAGTTAACACTTGTGGAGAAAATACAAACCTCGCAATGTTTATTTTCTTCCCGGCCAACCATCTGTGTGCAGATTACCTTTTATTTATTGCTCCATGCCTGTCAAATTCCCTGGGGTATGGACTTGCTTTACTCATTCATAATTGCATGAAATATCAACCAAATTCAGTAATTTTGACATGTATGGATAGCTTAGATCTGGCGCTACATGTTGCAATTATCGGCGGCTTCTTAGACTTAACACTTGTGGAGAAAATTCAAACCTCGCAATGTTTATTTTCTTCCCGGCCACCATCTGTGTGCAGATTACCTTTTATTTATTGCTCCATGCATGTCAAATTCCCTGGGGTATGGACTTGCTTTACTCATTCATAATTGCATGAAATATCAACCAAATGCAGTAATTTTGACATGTATGGATAGCTTAGATCTGGCGCTACATGTTGCAATTATCGGCGGCTTCTTAGAGTTAACACTTGTGGAGAAAATTCAAACCTCGCAATGTTTATTTTCTTCCCGGCCACCATCTGTGTGCAGATTACCTTTTATTTATTGCTCCATGCCTGTCAAATTCCCTGGGGTATGGACTTGCTTTACTCATTCATAATTGCATGAAATATCAACCAAATTCAGTAATTTTGACATGTATGAATAGCTTAGATCTGGCGCTACATGTTGCAATTATCGGCGGCTTCTTAGAGTTAAAACTTGTGGAGAAAATTCAAACCTCGCAATGTTTATTTTCTTTCCGGCCAACATCTGTGTACATGTTACCGTCTATTTATTGCTCCATGCCTGTCAAATTCCCTGGGGTATGGACTTGCTTTACTCATTCATAATTGCATGAAATATCAACCAAATGCAGTAATTTTGACATGTATGGATAGCTTAGATCTGGCGCTACATGTTGCAATTATCGGCGGCTTCTTAGAGTTAACACTTGTGGAGAAAATTCAAACCTCGCAATGTTTATTTTCTTCCCGGCCACCATCTGTGTGCAGATTACCTTTTATTTATTGCTCCATGCCTGTCAAATTCCCTGGGGTATGGACTTGCTTTACTCATTCATAATTGCATGAAATATCAACCAAATTCAGTAATTTTGACATGTATGGATAGCTTAGATCTGGCGCTACATGTTGCAATTATCGGCGGCTTCTTAGACTTAACACTTGTGGAGAAAATTCAAACCTCGCAATGTTTATTTTCTTCCCGGCCACCATCTGTGTGCAGATTACCTTTTATTTATTGCTCCATGCATGTCAAATTCCCTGGGGTATGGACTTGCTTTACTCATTCATAATTGCATGAAATATCAACCAAATTCAGTAATTTTGACATGTATGGATAGCTTAGATCTGGCGCTACATGTTGCAATTATCGGCGGCTTCTTAGAGTTAAAACTTGTGGAGAAAATTCAAACCTCGCAATGTTTATTTTCTTTCCGGCCAACATCTGTGTACATGTTACCGTCTATTTATTGCTCCATGCCTGTCAAATTCCCTGGGGCATGACTTGCTTTACTCATTCATAATTGCATGAAATATCAATCAAATTCAGTAATTTTGACATGTATGGATAGCTTAGATCTGGCGCTACATGTTGCAATTATCGGCGGCTTCTTAGAGTTAACACTTGTGGAGAAAATTCAAACCTCGCAATGTATATTTTCTTCCCGGCCACCATCTGTGTGCAGATTACCTTTTATTTATTGCTCCATGCCTGTCAAATTCCCTGGGGTATGGACTTGCTTTACTCATTCATAATTGCATGAAATATCAACCAAATTCAGTAATTTTGACATGTATGGATAGCTTAGATCTGGCGCTACATGTTGCAATTATCGGCGGCTTCTTAGAGTTAAAACTTGTGGAGAAAATTCAAACCTCGCAATATTTATTTTCTTTCCGGCCAACATCTGTGTACATGTTACCGTCTATTTATTGCTCCATGCATGTCAAATTCCCTGGGGTATGGACTTGCTTTACTCATTCATAATTGCATGAAATATCAACCAAATTCAGTAATTTTGACATGTATGGATAGCTTAGATCTGGCGCTACATGTTGCAATTATCGGCGGCTTCTTAGAGTTAACACTTGTGGAGAAAATTCAAACATCGCAATGTTTATTTTCTTCCCGGCCACCATCTGTGTGCAGATTACCTTTTATTTATTGCTCCATGCCTGTCAAATTCCCTGGGGTATGGACTTGCTTTACTCATTCATAATTGCATGAAATATCAACCAAATTCAGTAATTTTGACATGTATGGATAGCTTAGATCTGGCGCTACATGTTGCAATTATCGGCGGCTTCTTAGAGTTAACACTTGTGGAGAAAATTCAAACCTCGCAATGTTTATTTTCTTCCCGGCCACCATCTGTGTGCAGATTACCTTTTATTTATTGCTCCATGCCTGTCAAATTCCCTGGGGTATGGACTTGCTTTACTCATTCATAATTGCATGAAATATCAACCAAATTCAGTAATTTTGACATGTATGGATAGCTTAGATCTGGCGCTACATGTTGCAATTATCGGCGGCTTCTTAGACTTAACACTTGTGGAGAAAATTCAAACCTCGCAATATTTATTTTCTTTCCGGCCAACATCTGTGTACATGTTACCTTCTATTTATTGCTCCATGCCTGTCAAATTCCCTGGGGTATGACATGCTTTACTCATTCATAATTGCATGAAATATCAATCAAATTCAGTAATTTTGACATGTATGGATAGCTTAGATCTGGCGCTACATGTTGCAATTATCGGCGGCTTCTTAGAGTTAAAACTTGTGGAGAAAATTCAAACCTCGCAATGTTTATTTTCTTTCCGGACAACATCTGTGTACATGTTACCGTCTATTTATTGCTCCATGCATGTCAAATTCCCTGGGGTATGGACTTGCTTTACTCATTCATAATTGCATGAAATATCAATCAAATTCAGTAATTTTGACATGTATGGATAGCTTAGATCTGGCGCTACATGTTGCAATTATCGGCGGCTTCTTAGAGTTAACACTTGTGGAGAAAATTCAAACCTCGCAATGTTTATTTTCTTCCCGGCCACCATCTGTGTGCAGATTACCTTTTATTGATTGCTCCATGCCTGTCAAATTCCCTGGGGTATGGACTTGCTTTACTCATTCATAATTGCATGAAATATCAACCAAATTCAGTAATTTGGACATGTATGGATAGCTTAGATCTGGCGCTACATGTTGCAATTATCGGCGGCTTCTTAGAGTTAAAACTTGTGGAGAAAATTCAAACCTCGCAATATTTATTTTCTTTCCGGCCAACATCTGTGTACATGTTACCTTTTATTTATTGCTCCATGCATGTCAAATTCCATGGGGTATGGACTTGCTTTACTCATTCATAATTGCATGAAATATCAACCAAATTCAGTAATTTTGACATGTATGGATAGCTTAGATCTGGCGCTACATGTTGCAATTATCGGCGGCTTCTTAGAGTTAACACTTGTGGAGAAAATTCAAACATCGCAATGTTTATTTTCTTCCCGGCCACCATCTGTGTGCAGATTACCTTTTATTTATTGCTCCATGCCTGTCAAATTCCCTGGGGTATGGACTTGCTTTACTCATTCATAATTGCATGAAATATCAACCAAATTCAGTAATTTTGACATGTATGGATAGCTTAGATCTGGCGCTACATGTTGCAATTATCGGCGGCTTCTTAGAGTTAACACTTGTGGAGAAAATTCAAACCTCCCAATGTTTATTTTCTTCCCGGCCACCATCTGTGTGCAGATTACCTTTTATTTATTGCTCCATGCCTGTCAAATTCCCTGGGGTATGGACTTGCTTTACTCATTCATAATTGCATGAAATATCAACCAAATTCAGTAATGTTGACATGTATGGATAGCTTAGATCTGGCGCTACATGTTGCAATTATCGGCGGCTTCTTAGAGTTAACACTTGTGGAGAAAATGCAAACCTCGCAATGTTTATTTTCTTCCCGGCCACCATCTGTGTGCAGATTACCTTCTATTTATTGCTCCATGCCTGTCAAATTCCCTGGGGTATGACTTGCTTTACTCATTCATAATTGCATGAAATATCAATCAAATTCAGTAATTTTGACATGTATGGATAGCTTAGATCTGGCGCTACATGTTGCAATTATCGGCGGCTTCTTAGAGTTAACACTTGTGGAGAAAATTCAAACCTCGCAATGTTTATTTTCTTCCCGGCCACCATCTGTGTGCAGATTACCTTTTATTTATTGCTCCATGCCTGTCAAATTCCCTGGGGTATGGACTTGCTTTACTCATTCATAATTGCATGAAATATCAACCAAATTCAGTAATTTTGACATGTATGGATAGCTTAGATCTGGCGCTACATGTTGCAATTATCGGCGGCTTCTTAGAGTTAAAACTTGTGGAGAAAATTCAAACCTCGCAATGTTTATTTTCTTTCCGGCCAACATCTGTGTACATGTTACCGTCTATTTATTGCTCCATGCATGTCAAATTCCCTGGGGTATGACTTGCTTTACTCATTCATAATTGCATGAAATATCAACCAAATTCAGTAATTTTGACATGTATGGATAGCTTAGATCTGGCGCTACATGTTGCAATTATCGGCGGCTTCTTAGAGTTAAAACTTGTGGAGAAAATTCAAACCTCGCAATATTTATTTTCTTTCCGGCCAACATCTGTGTGCATATTACCTTCTATTTATTGCTCCATGCCTGTCAAATTCCCTGGGGTATGACTTGCTTTACTCATTCATAATTGCATGAAATATCAATCAAATTCAGTAATTTTGACATGTATGGATAGCTTAGATCTGGCGCTACATGTTGCAATTATCGGCGGCTTCTTAGAGTTAACACTTGTGGAGAAAATTCAAACCTCGCAATGTTTATTTTCTTCCCGGCCACCATCTGTGTGCAGATTACCTTTTATTTATTGCTCCATGCCTGTCAAATTCCCTGGGGTATGGACTTGCTTTACTCATTCATAATTGCATGAAATATCAACCAAATTCAGTAATTTTGACATGTATGGATAGCTTAGATCTGGCGCTACATGTTGCAATTATCGGCGGCTTCTTAGAGTTAAAACTTGTGGAGAAAATTCAAACCTCGCAATGTTTATTTTCTTTCCGGCCAACATCTGTGTACATGTTACCGTCTATTTATTGCTCCATGCATGTCAAATTCCCTGGGGTATGGACTTGCTTTACTCATTCATAATTGCATGAAATATCAACCAAATTCAGTAATTTTGACATGTATGGATAGCTTAGATCTGGCGCTACATGTTGCAATTATCGGCGGCTTCTTAGAGTTAACACTTGTGGAGAAAATTCAAACCTCGCAATGTTTATTTTCTTCCCGGCCACCATCTGTGTGCAGATTACCTTTTATTTATTGCTCCATGCCTGTCAAATTCCCTGGGGTATGACTTGCTTTACTCATTCATAATTGCATGAAATATCAACCAAATTCAGTAATTTTGACATGTATGGATAGCTTAGATCTGGCGCTACATGTTGCAATTATCGGCGGCTTCTTAGAGTTAAAACTTGTGGAGAAAATTCAAACCTCGCAATATTTATTTTCTTTCCGGCCAACATCTGTGTGCATATTACCTTCTATTTATTGCTCCATGCCTGTCAAATTCCCTGGAGTATGACTTGCTTTACTCATTCATAATTGCATGAAATATCAATCAAATTCAGTAATTTTGACATGTATGGATAGCTTAGATCTGGCGCTACATGTTGCAATTATCGGCGGCTTCTTAGAGTTAACACTTGTGGAGAAAATTCAAACCTCGCAATGTTTATTTTCTTCCCGGCCACCATCTGTGTGCAGATTACCTTTTATTTATTGCTCCATGCCTGTCAAATTCCCTGGGGTATGGACTTGCTTTACTCATTCATAATTGCATGAAATATCAACCAAATTCAGTAATTTTGACATGTATGGATAGCTTAGATCTGGCGCTACATGTTGCAATTATCGGCGGCTTCTTAGAGTTAACACTTGTGGAGAAAATTCAAACCTCGCAATGTTTATGTTCTTCCCGGCCACCATCTGTGTGCAGATTACCTTTTATTTATTGCTCCATGACTGTCAAATTCCCTGGGGTATGGACTTGCTTTACTCATTCATAATTGCATGAAATATCAACCAAATTCAGTAATTTTGACATGTATGGATAGCTTAGATCTGGCGCTACATGTTGCAATTATCGGCGGCTTCTTAGAGTTAACACTTGTGGAGAAAATGCAAACCTCGCAATGTTTATTTTCTTCCCGGCCACCATCTGTGTGCAGATTACCTTTTATTTATTGCTCCATGACTGTCAAATTCCCTGGGGTATGGACTTGCTTTACTCATTCATAATTGCATGAAATATCAACCAAATTCAGTAATTTTGACATGTATGGATAGCTTAGATCTGGCCCTACATGTTGCAATTATCGGCGGCTTCTTAGAGTTAAAACTTGTGGAGAAAATTCAAACCTCGCAATATTTATTTTCTTTCCGGCCAACATCTGTGTGCATATTACCTTCTATTTATTGCTCCATGCCTGTCAAATTCCCTGGGGTATGACTTGCTTTACTCATTCATAATTGCATGAAATATCAATCAAATTCAGTAATTTTGACATGTATGGATAGCTTAGATCTGGCGCTACATGTTGCAATTATCGGCGGCTTCTTAGAGTTAACACTTGTGGAGAAAATTCAAACCTCGCAATGTTTATTTTCTTCCCGGCCACCATCTGTGTGCAGATTACCTTTTATTTATTGCTCCATGCCTGTCAAATTCCCTGGGGTATGGACTTGCTTTACTCATTCATAATTGCATGAAATATCAACCAAATTCAGTAATTTTGACATGTATGGATAGCTTAGATCTGGCGCTACATGTTGCAATTATCGGCGGCTTCTTAGAGTTAAAACTTGTGGAGAAAATTCAAACCTCGCAATATTTATTTTCTTTCCGGCCAACATCTGTGTGCATATTACCTTCTATTTATTGCTCCATGCCTGTCAAATTCCCTGGGGTATGACTTGCTTTACTCATTCATAATTGCATGAAATATCAATCAAATTCAGTAATTTTGACATGTATGGATAGCTTAGATCTGGCGCTACATGTTGCAATTATCGGCGGCTTCTTAGAGTTAACACTTGTGGAGAAAATTCAAACCTCGCAATGTTTATTTTCTTCCCGGCCACCATCTGTGTGCAGATTACCTTTTATTTATTGCTCCATGCCTGTCAAATTCCCTGGGGTATGGACTTGCTTTACTCATTCATAATTGCATGAAATATCAACCAAATTCAGTAATTTTGACATGTATGGATAGCTTAGATCTGGCGCTACATGTTGCAATTATCGGCGGCTTCTTAGAGTTAAAACTTGTGGAGAAAATTCAAACCTCGCAATGTTTATTTTCTTTCCGGCCAACATCTGTGTACATGTTACCGTCTATTTATTGCTCCATGCATGTCAAATTCCCTGGGGTATGGACTTGCTTTACTCATTCATAATTGCATGAAATATCAACCAAATTCAGTAATTTTGACATGTATGGATAGCTTAGATCTGGCGCTACATGTTGCAATTATCGGCGGCTTCTTAGAGTTAACACTTGTGGAGAAAATTCAAACCTCGCAATGTTTATTTTCTTCCCGGCCACCATCTGTGTGCAGATTACCTTTTATTTATTGCTCCATGCCTGTCAAATTCCCTGGGGTATGACTTGCTTTACTCATTCATAATTGCATGAAATATCAACCAAATTCAGTAATTTTGACATGTATGGATAGCTTAGATCTGGCGCTACATGTTGCAATTATCGGCGGCTTCTTAGAGTTAAAACTTGTGGAGAAAATTCAAACCTCGCAATATTTATTTTCTTTCCGGCCAACATCTGTGTGCATATTACCTTCTATTTATTGCTCCATGCCTGTCAAATTCCCTGGAGTATGACTTGCTTTACTCATTCATAATTGCATGAAATATCAATCAAATTCAGTAATTTTGACATGTATGGATAGCTTAGATCTGGCGCTACATGTTGCAATTATCGGCGGCTTCTTAGAGTTAACACTTGTGGAGAAAATTCAAACCTCGCAATGTTTATTTTCTTCCCGGCCACCATCTGTGTGCAGATTACCTTTTATTTATTGCTCCATGCCTGTCAAATTCCCTGGGGTATGGACTTGCTTTACTCATTCATAATTGCATGAAATATCAACCAAATTCAGTAATTTTGACATGTATGGATAGCTTAGATCTGGCGCTACATGTTGCAATTATCGGCGGCTTCTTAGAGTTAACACTTGTGGAGAAAATTCAAACCTCGCAATGTTTATGTTCTTCCCGGCCACCATCTGTGTGCAGATTACCTTTTATTTATTGCTCCATGACTGTCAAATTCCCTGGGGTATGGACTTGCTTTACTCATTCATAATTGCATGAAATATCAACCAAATTCAGTAATTTTGACATGTATGGATAGCTTAGATCTGGCGCTACATGTTGCAATTATCGGCGGCTTCTTAGAGTTAACACTTGTGGAGAAAATGCAAACCTCGCAATGTTTATTTTCTTCCCGGCCACCATCTGTGTGCAGATTACCTTTTATTTATTGCTCCATGACTGTCAAATTCCCTGGGGTATGGACTTGCTTTACTCATTCATAATTGCATGAAATATCAACCAAATTCAGTAATTTTGACATGTATGGATAGCTTAGATCTGGCCCTACATGTTGCAATTATCGGCGGCTTCTTAGAGTTAAAACTTGTGGAGAAAATTCAAACCTCGCAATATTTATTTTCTTTCCGGCCAACATCTGTGTGCATATTACCTTCTATTTATTGCTCCATGCCTGTCAAATTCCCTGGGGTATGACTTGCTTTACTCATTCATAATTGCATGAAATATCAATCAAATTCAGTAATTTTGACATGTATGGATAGCTTAGATCTGGCGCTACATGTTGCAATTATCGGCGGCTTCTTAGAGTTAACACTTGTGGAGAAAATTCAAACCTCGCAATGTTTATTTTCTTCCCGGCCACCATCTGTGTGCAGATTACCTTTTATTTATTGCTCCATGCCTGTCAAATTCCCTGGGGTATGGACTTGCTTTACTCATTCATAATTGCATGAAATATCAACCAAATTCAGTAATTTTGACATGTATGGATAGCTTAGATCTGGCGCTACATGTTGCAATTATCGGCGGCTTCTTAGAGTTAACACTTGTGGAGAAAATTCAAACCTCGCAATGTTTATGTTCTTCCCGGCCACCATCTGTGTGCAGATTACCTTTTATTTATTGCTCCATGACTGTCAAATTCCCTGGGGTATGGACTTGCTTTACTCATTCATAATTGCATGAAATATCAACCAAATTCAGTAATTTTGACATGTATGGATAGCTTAGATCTGGCGCTACATGTTGCAATTATCGGCGGCTTCTTAGAGTTAACACTTGTGGAGAAAATGCAAACCTCGCAATGTTTATTTTCTTCCCGGCCACCATCTGTGTGCAGATTACCTTTTATTTATTGCTCCATGACTGTCAAATTCCCTGGGGTATGGACTTGCTTTACTCATTCATAATTGCATGAAATATCAACCAAATTCAGTAATTTTGACATGTATGGATAGCTTAGATCTGGCGCTACATGTTGCAATTATCGGCGGCTTCTTAGAGTTAACACTTGTGGAGAAAATGCAAACCTCGCAATGTTTATTTTCTTCCCGGCCACCATCTGTGTGCAGATTACCTTTTATTCATTGCTCCATGCCTGTCAAATTCCCTGGGGTATGGACTTGCTTTACTCATTCATAATTGCATGAAATATCAACCAAATGCAGTAATTTTGACATGTATGGATAGCTTAGATCTGGCGCTACATGTTGCAATTATCGGCGGCTTCTTAGAGTTAACACTTGTGGAGAAAATTCAAACCTCCCAATGTTTATTTTCTTCCCGGCCACCATCTGTGTGCAGATTACCTTTTATTTATTGCTCCATGCCTGTCAAATTCCATGGGGTATGGACTTGCTTTACTCATTCATAATTGCATGAAATATCAACCAAATTCAGTAATTTTGACATGTATGGATAGCTTAGATCTGGCGCTACATGTTGCAATTATCGGCGGCTTCTTAGAGTTAACACTTGTGGAGAAAATGCAAACCTCGCAATGTTTATTTTCTTCCCGGCCAACCATCTGTGTGCAGATTACCTTTTATTTATTGCTCCATGCCTGTCAAATTCCCTGGGGTATGGACTTGCTTTACTCATTCATAATTGCATGAAATATCAACCAAATTCAGTAATTTTGACATGTATGGATAGCTTAGATCTGGCGCTACATGTTGCAATTATCGGCGGCTTCTTAGACTTAACACTTGTGGAGAAAATTCAAACCTCGCAATGTTTATTTTCTTCCCGGCCACCATCTGTGTGCAGATTACCTTTTATTTATTGCTCCATGCATGTCAAATTCCCTGGGGTATGGACTTGCTTTACTCATTCATAATTGCATGAAATATCAACCAAATGCAGTAATTTTGACATGTATGGATAGCTTAGATCTGGCGCTACATGTTGCAATTATCGGCGGCTTCTTAGAGTTAACACTTGTGGAGAAAATTCAAACCTCGCAATGTTTATTTTCTTCCCGGCCACCATCTGTGTGCAGATTACCTTTTATTTATTGCTCCATGCCTGTCAAATTCCCTGGGGTATGGACTTGCTTTACTCATTCATAATTGCATGAAATATCAACCAAATTCAGTAATTTTGACATGTATGAATAGCTTAGATCTGGCGCTACATGTTGCAATTATCGGCGGCTTCTTAGAGTTAAAACTTGTGGAGAAAATTCAAACCTCGCAATGTTTATTTTCTTTCCGGCCAACATCTGTGTACATGTTACCGTCTATTTATTGCTCCATGCCTGTCAAATTCCCTGGGGTATGGACTTGCTTTACTCATTCATAATTGCATGAAATATCAACCAAATGCAGTAATTTTGACATGTATGGATAGCTTAGATCTGGCGCTACATGTTGCAATTATCGGCGGCTTCTTAGAGTTAACACTTGTGGAGAAAATTCAAACCTCGCAATGTTTATTTTCTTCCCGGCCACCATCTGTGTGCAGATTACCTTTTATTTATTGCTCCATGCCTGTCAAATTCCCTGGGGTATGGACTTGCTTTACTCATTCATAATTGCATGAAATATCAACCAAATTCAGTAATTTTGACATGTATGAATAGCTTAGATCTGGCGCTACATGTTGCAATTATCGGCGGCTTCTTAGAGTTAACACTTGTGGAGAAAATTCAAACCTCGCAATGTTTATTTTCTTCCCGGCCACCATCTGTGTGCAGATTACCTTTTATTTATTGCTCCATGCCTGTCAAATTCCCTGGGGTATGGACTTGCTTTACTCATTCATAATTGCATGAAATATCAACCAAATTCAGTAATTTTGACATGTATGGATAGCTTAGATCTGGCGCTACATGTTGCAATTATCGGCGGCTTCTTAGACTTAACACTTGTGGAGAAAATTCAAACCTCGCAATGTTTATTTTCTTCCCGGCCACCATCTGTGTGCAGATTACCTTTTATTTATTGCTCCATGCATGTCAAATTCCCTGGGGTATGGACTTGCTTTACTCATTCATAATTGCATGAAATATCAACCAAATTCAGTAATTTTGACATGTATGGATAGCTTAGATCTGGCGCTACATGTTGCAATTATCGGCGGCTTCTTAGAGTTAACACTTGTGGAGAAAATTCAAACCTCGCAATGTTTATTTTCTTCCCGGCCACCATCTGTGTGCAGATTACCTTTTATTTATTGCTCCATGCCTGTCAAATTCCCTGGGGTATGGACTTGCTTTACTCATTCATAATTGCATGAAATATCAACCAAATTCAGTAATTTTGACATGTATGGATAGCTTAGATCTGGCGCTACATGTTGCAATTATCGGCGGCTTCTTAGAGTTAAAACTTGTGGAGAAAATTCAAACCTCGCAATATTTATTTTCTTTCCGGCCAACATCTGTGTACATGTTACCGTCTATTTATTGCTCCATGCATGTCAAATTCCCTGGGGTATGGACTTGCTTTACTCATTCATAATTGCATGAAATATCAACCAAATTCAGTAATTTTGACATGTATGGATAGCTTAGATCTGGCGCTACATGTTGCAATTATCGGCGGCTTCTTAGACTTAACACTTGTGGAGAAAATTCAAACCTCGCAATGTTTATTTTCTTCCCGGCCACCATCTGTGTGCAGATTACCTTTTATTTATTGCTCCATGCATGTCAAATTCCCTGGGGTATGGACTTGCTTTACTCATTCATAATTGCATGAAATATCAACCAAATGCAGTAATTTTGACATGTATGGATAGCTTAGATCTGGCGCTACATGTTGCAATTATCGGCGGCTTCTTAGAGTTAACACTTGTGGAGAAAATTCAAACCTCGCAATGTTTATTTTCTTCCCGGCCACCATCTGTGTGCAGATTACCTTTTATTTATTGCTCCATGCCTGTCAAATTCCCTGGGGTATGGACTTGCTTTACTCATTCATAATTGCATGAAATATCAACCAAATTCAGTAATTTTGACATGTATGAATAGCTTAGATCTGGCGCTACATGTTGCAATTATCGGCGGCTTCTTAGAGTTAAAACTTGTGGAGAAAATTCAAACCTCGCAATGTTTATTTTCTTTCCGGCCAACATCTGTGTACATGTTACCGTCTATTTATTGCTCCATGCCTGTCAAATTCCCTGGGGTATGGACTTGCTTTACTCATTCATAATTGCATGAAATATCAACCAAATGCAGTAATTTTGACATGTATGGATAGCTTAGATCTGGCGCTACATGTTGCAATTATCGGCGGCTTCTTAGAGTTAACACTTGTGGAGAAAATTCAAACCTCGCAATGTTTATTTTCTTCCCGGCCACCATCTGTGTGCAGATTACCTTTTATTTATTGCTCCATGCCTGTCAAATTCCCTGGGGTATGGACTTGCTTTACTCATTCATAATTGCATGAAATATCAACCAAATTCAGTAATTTTGACATGTATGAATAGCTTAGATCTGGCGCTACATGTTGCAATTATCGGCGGCTTCTTAGAGTTAACACTTGTGGAGAAAATACAAACCTCGCAATGTTTATTTTCTTCCCGGCCACCATCTGTGTGCAGATTACCTTTTATTTATTGCTCCATGCCTGTCAAATTCCCTGGGGTATGGACTTGCTTTACTCATTCATAATTGCATGAAATATCAACCAAATTCAGTAATTTTGACATGTATGGATAGCTTAGATCTGGCGCTACATGTTGCAATTATCGGCGGCTTCTTAGACTTAACACTTGTGGAGAAAATTCAAACCTCGCAATGTTTATTTTCTTCCCGGCCACCATCTGTGTGCAGATTACCTTTTATTTATTGCTCCATGCATGTCAAATTCCCTGGGGTATGGACTTGCTTTACTCATTCATAATTGCATGAAATATCAACCAAATTCAGTAATTTTGACATGTATGGATAGCTTAGATCTGGCGCTACATGTTGCAATTATCGGCGGCTTCTTAGAGTTAACACTTGTGGAGAAAATTCAAACCTCGCAATGTTTATTTTCTTCCCGGCCACCATCTGTGTGCAGATTACCTTTTATTTATTGCTCCATGCCTGTCAAATTCCCTGGGGTATGGACTTGCTTTACTCATTCATAATTGCATGAAATATCAACCAAATTCAGTAATTTTGACATGTATGGATAGCTTAGATCTGGCGCTACATGTTGCAATTATCGGCGGCTTCTTAGAGTTAAAACTTGTGGAGAAAATTCAAACCTCGCAATATTTATTTTCTTTCCGGCCAACATCTGTGTACATGTTACCGTCTATTTATTGCTCCATGCATGTCAAATTCCCTGGGGTATGGACTTGCTTTACTCATTCATAATTGCATGAAATATCAACCAAATTCAGTAATTTTGACATGTATGGATAGCTTAGATCTGGCGCTACATGTTGCAATTATCGGCGGCTTCTTAGAGTTAACACTTGTGGAGAAAATTCAAACATCGCAATGTTTATTTTCTTCCCGGCCACCATCTGTGTGCAGATTACCTTTTATTTATTGCTCCATGCCTGTCAAATTCCCTGGGGTATGGACTTGCTTTACTCATTCATAATTGCATGAAATATCAACCAAATTCAGTAATTTTGACATGTATGGATAGCTTAGATCTGGCGCTACATGTTGCAATTATCGGCGGCTTCTTAGACTTAACACTTGTGGAGAAAATTCAAACCTCGCAATGTTTATTTTCTTCCCGGCCACCATCTGTGTGCAGATTACCTTTTATTTATTGCTCCATGCATGTCAAATTCCCTGGGGTATGGACTTGCTTTACTCATTCATAATTGCATGAAATATCAACCAAATTCAGTAATTTTGACATGTATGGATAGCTTAGATCTGGCGCTACATGTTGCAATTATCGGCGGCTTCTTAGAGTTAACACTTGTGGAGAAAATTCAAACCTCGCAATGTTTATTTTCTTCCCGGCCACCATCTGTGTGCAGATTACCTTTTATTTATTGCTCCATGCCTGTCAAATTCCCTGGGGTATGGACTTGCTTTACTCATTCATAATTGCATGAAATATCAACCAAATTCAGTAATTTTGACATGTATGGATAGCTTAGATCTGGCGCTACATGTTGCAATTATCGGCGGCTTCTTAGAGTTAAAACTTGTGGAGAAAATTCAAACCTCGCAATATTTATTTTCTTTCCGGCCAACATCTGTGTACATGTTACCGTCTATTTATTGCTCCATGCATGTCAAATTCCCTGGGGTATGGACTTGCTTTACTCATTCATAATTGCATGAAATATCAACCAAATTCAGTAATTTTGACATGTATGGATAGCTTAGATCTGGCGCTACATGTTGCAATTATCGGCGGCTTCTTAGAGTTAACACTTGTGGAGAAAATTCAAACATCGCAATGTTTATTTTCTTCCCGGCCACCATCTGTGTGCAGATTACCTTTTATTTATTGCTCCATGCCTGTCAAATTCCCTGGGGTATGGACTTGCTTTACTCATTCATAATTGCATGAAATATCAACCAAATTCAGTAATTTTGACATGTATGGATAGCTTAGATCTGGCGCTACATGTTGCAATTATCGGCGGCTTCTTAGACTTAACACTTGTGGAGAAAATTCAAACCTCGCAATATTTATTTTCTTTCCGGCCAACATCTGTGTACATGTTACCTTCTATTTATTGCTCCATGCCTGTCAAATTCCCTGGGGTATGACATGCTTTACTCATTCATAATTGCATGAAATATCAATCAAATTCAGTAATTTTGACATGTATGGATAGCTTAGATCTGGCGCTACATGTTGCAATTATCGGCGGCTTCTTAGAGTTAAAACTTGTGGAGAAAATTCAAACCTCGCAATGTTTATTTTCTTTCCGGACAACATCTGTGTACATGTTACCGTCTATTTGTTGCTCCATGCATGTCAAATTCCCTGGGGTATGGACTTGCTTTACTCATTCATAATTGCATGAAATATCAATCAAATTCAGTAATTTTGACATGTATGGATAGCTTAGATCTGGCGCTACATGTTGCAATTATCGGCGGCTTCTTAGAGTTAACACTTGTGGAGAAAATTCAAACCTCGCAATGTTTATTTTCTTCCCGGCCACCATCTGTGTGCAGATTACCTTTTATTGATTGCTCCATGCCTGTCAAATTCCCTGGGGTATGGACTTGCTTTACTCATTCATAATTGCATGAAATATCAACCAAATTCAGTAATTTTGACATGTATGGATAGCTTAGATCTGGCGCTACATGTTGCAATTATCGGCGGCTTCTTAGAGTTAAAACTTGTGGAGAAAATTCAAACCTCGCAATATTTATTTTCTTTCCGGCCAACATCTGTGTACATGTTACCGTCTATTTATTGCTCCATGCATGTCAAATTCCATGGGGTATGGACTTGCTTTACTCATTCATAATTGCATGAAATATCAACCAAATTCAGTAATTTTGACATGTATGGATAGCTTAGATCTGGCGCTACATGTTGCAATTATCGGCGGCTTCTTAGAGTTAACACTTGTGGAGAAAATTCAAACCTCGCAATGTTTATTTTCTTCCCGGCCACCATCTGTGTGCAGATTACCTTTTATTTATTGCTCCATGCCTGTCAAATTCCCTGGGGTATGGACTTGCTTTACTCATTCATAATTGCATGAAATATCAACCAAATTCAGTAATTTTGACATGTATGGATAGCTTAGATCTGGCGCTACATGTTGCAATTATCGGCGGCTTCTTAGAGTTAAAACTTGTGGAGAAAATTCAAACCTCGCAATGTTTATTTTCTTTCCGGCCAACATCTGTGTACATGTTACCGTCTATTTATTGCTCCATGCATGTCAAATTCCCTGGGGTATGGACTTGCTTTACTCATTCATAATTGCATGAAATATCAACCAAATTCAGTAATTTTGACATGTATGGATAGCTTAGATCTGGCGCTACATGTTGCAATTATCGGCGGCTTCTTAGAGTTAACACTTGTGGAGAAAATTCAAACCTCGCAATGTTTATTTTCTTCCCGGCCACCATCTGTGTGCAGATTACCTTTTATTTATTGCTCCATGCCTGTCAAATTCCCTGAGGTATGACTTGCTTTACTCATTCATAATTGCATGAAATATCAACCAAATTCAGTAATTTTGACATGTATGGATAGCTTAGATCTGGCGCTACATGTTGCAATTATCGGCGGCTTCTTAGACTTAACACTTGTGGAGAAAATTCAAACCTCGCAATGTTTATTTTCTTCCCGGCCACCATCTGTGTGCAGATTACCTTTTATTTATTGCTCCATGCATGTCAAATTCCCTGGGGTATGGACTTGCTTTACTCATTCATAATTGCATGAAATATCAACCAAATGCAGTAATTTTGACATGTATGGATAGCTTAGATCTGGCGCTACATGTTGCAATTATCGGCGGCTTCTTAGAGTTAACACTTGTGGAGAAAATTCAAACCTCGCAATGTTTATTTTCTTCCCGGCCACCATCTGTGTGCAGATTACCTTTTATTTATTGCTCCATGCCTGTCAAATTCCCTGGGGTATGGACTTGCTTTACTCATTCATAATTGCATGAAATATCAACCAAATTCAGTAATTTTGACATGTATGAATAGCTTAGATCTGGCGCTACATGTTGCAATTATCGGCGGCTTCTTAGAGTTAAAACTTGTGGAGAAAATTCAAACCTCGCAATGTTTATTTTCTTTCCGGCCAACATCTGTGTACATGTTACCGTCTATTTATTGCTCCATGCCTGTCAAATTCCCTGGGGTATGGACTTGCTTTACTCATTCATAATTGCATGAAATATCAACCAAATTCAGTAATTTTGACATGTATGGATAGCTTAGATCTGGCGCTACATGTTGCAATTATCGGCGGCTTCTTAGACTTAACACTTGTGGAGAAAATTCAAACCTCGCAATGTTTATTTTCTTCCCGGCCACCATCTGTGTGCAGATTACCTTTTATTTATTGCTCCATGCATGTCAAATTCCCTGGGGTATGGACTTGCTTTACTCATTCATAATTGCATGAAATATCAACCAAATTCAGTAATTTTGACATGTATGGATAGCTTAGATCTGGCGCTACATGTTGCAATTATCGGCGGCTTCTTAGAGTTAACACTTGTGGAGAAAATTCAAACCTCGCAATGTTTATTTTCTTCCCGGCCACCATCTGTGTGCAGATTACCTTTTATTTATTGCTCCATGCCTGTCAAATTCCCTGGGGTATGGACTTGCTTTACTCATTCATAATTGCATGAAATATCAACCAAATTCAGTAATTTTGACATGTATGGATAGCTTAGATCTGGCGCTACATGTTGCAATTATCGGCGGCTTCTTAGAGTTAACACTTGTGGAGAAAATTCAAACCTCGCAATGTTTATGTTCTTCCCGGCCACCATCTGTGTGCAGATTACCTTTTATTTATTGCTCCATGACTGTCAAATTCCCTGGGGTATGGACTTGCTTTACTCATTCATAATTGCATGAAATATCAACCAAATTCAGTAATTTTGACATGTATGGATAGCTTAGATCTGGCGCTACATGTTGCAATTATCGGCGGCTTCTTAGAGTTAACACTTGTGGAGAAAATGCAAACCTCGCAATGTTTATTTTCTTCCCGGCCACCATCTGTGTGCAGATTACCTTTTATTTATTGCTCCATGACTGTCAAATTCCCTGGGGTATGGACTTGCTTTACTCATTCATAATTGCATGAAATATCAACCAAATTCAGTAATTTTGACATGTATGGATAGCTTAGATCTGGCCCTACATGTTGCAATTATCGGCGGCTTCTTAGAGTTAAAACTTGTGGAGAAAATTCAAACCTCGCAATATTTATTTTCTTTCCGGCCAACATCTGTGTGCATATTACCTTCTATTTATTGCTCCATGCCTGTCAAATTCCCTGGGGTATGACTTGCTTTACTCATTCATAATTGCATGAAATATCAATCAAATTCAGTAATTTTGACATGTATGGATAGCTTAGATCTGGCGCTACATGTTGCAATTATCGGCGGCTTCTTAGAGTTAACACTTGTGGAGAAAATTCAAACCTCGCAATGTTTATTTTCTTCCCGGCCACCATCTGTGTGCAGATTACCTTTTATTTATTGCTCCATGCCTGTCAAATTCCCTGGGGTATGGACTTGCTTTACTCATTCATAATTGCATGAAATATCAACCAAATTCAGTAATTTTGACATGTATGGATAGCTTAGATCTGGCGCTACATGTTGCAATTATCGGCGGCTTCTTAGAGTTAACACTTGTGGAGAAAATTCAAACCTCGCAATGTTTATGTTCTTCCCGGCCACCATCTGTGTGCAGATTACCTTTTATTTATTGCTCCATGACTGTCAAATTCCCTGGGGTATGGACTTGCTTTACTCATTCATAATTGCATGAAATATCAACCAAATTCAGTAATTTTGACATGTATGGATAGCTTAGATCTGGCGCTACATGTTGCAATTATCGGCGGCTTCTTAGAGTTAACACTTGTGGAGAAAATGCAAACCTCGCAATGTTTATTTTCTTCCCGGCCACCATCTGTGTGCAGATTACCTTTTATTTATTGCTCCATGACTGTCAAATTCCCTGGGGTATGGACTTGCTTTACTCATTCATAATTGCATGAAATATCAACCAAATTCAGTAATTTTGACATGTATGGATAGCTTAGATCTGGCGCTACATGTTGCAATTATCGGCGGCTTCTTAGAGTTAACACTTGTGGAGAAAATGCAAACCTCGCAATGTTTATTTTCTTCCCGGCCACCATCTGTGTGCAGATTACCTTTTATTCATTGCTCCATGCCTGTCAAATTCCCTGGGGTATGGACTTGCTTTACTCATTCATAATTGCATGAAATATCAACCAAATGCAGTAATTTTGACATGTATGGATAGCTTAGATCTGGCGCTACATGTTGCAATTATCGGCGGCTTCTTAGAGTTAACACTTGTGGAGAAAATTCAAACCTCCCAATGTTTATTTTCTTCCCGGCCACCATCTGTGTGCAGATTACCTTTTATTTATTGCTCCATGCCTGTCAAATTCCATGGGGTATGGACTTGCTTTACTCATTCATAATTGCATGAAATATCAACCAAATTCAGTAATTTTGACATGTATGGATAGCTTAGATCTGGCGCTACATGTTGCAATTATCGGCGGCTTCTTAGAGTTAACACTTGTGGAGAAAATGCAAACCTCGCAATGTTTATTTTCTTCCCGGCCAACCATCTGTGTGCAGATTACCTTTTATTTATTGCTCCATGCCTGTCAAATTCCCTGGGGTATGGACTTGCTTTACTCATTCATAATTGCATGAAATATCAACCAAATTCAGTAATTTTGACATGTATGGATAGCTTAGATCTGGCGCTACATGTTGCAATTATCGGCGGCTTCTTAGACTTAACACTTGTGGAGAAAATTCAAACCTCGCAATGTTTATTTTCTTCCCGGCCACCATCTGTGTGCAGATTACCTTTTATTTATTGCTCCATGCATGTCAAATTCCCTGGGGTATGGACTTGCTTTACTCATTCATAATTGCATGAAATATCAACCAAATGCAGTAATTTTGACATGTATGGATAGCTTAGATCTGGCGCTACATGTTGCAATTATCGGCGGCTTCTTAGAGTTAACACTTGTGGAGAAAATTCAAACCTCGCAATGTTTATTTTCTTCCCGGCCACCATCTGTGTGCAGATTACCTTTTATTTATTGCTCCATGCCTGTCAAATTCCCTGGGGTATGGACTTGCTTTACTCATTCATAATTGCATGAAATATCAACCAAATTCAGTAATTTTGACATGTATGAATAGCTTAGATCTGGCGCTACATGTTGCAATTATCGGCGGCTTCTTAGAGTTAAAACTTGTGGAGAAAATTCAAACCTCGCAATGTTTATTTTCTTTCCGGCCAACATCTGTGTACATGTTACCGTCTATTTATTGCTCCATGCCTGTCAAATTCCCTGGGGTATGGACTTGCTTTACTCATTCATAATTGCATGAAATATCAACCAAATGCAGTAATTTTGACATGTATGGATAGCTTAGATCTGGCGCTACATGTTGCAATTATCGGCGGCTTCTTAGAGTTAACACTTGTGGAGAAAATTCAAACCTCGCAATGTTTATTTTCTTCCCGGCCACCATCTGTGTGCAGATTACCTTTTATTTATTGCTCCATGCCTGTCAAATTCCCTGGGGTATGGACTTGCTTTACTCATTCATAATTGCATGAAATATCAACCAAATTCAGTAATTTTGACATGTATGAATAGCTTAGATCTGGCGCTACATGTTGCAATTATCGGCGGCTTCTTAGAGTTAACACTTGTGGAGAAAATTCAAACCTCGCAATGTTTATTTTCTTCCCGGCCACCATCTGTGTGCAGATTACCTTTTATTTATTGCTCCATGCCTGTCAAATTCCCTGGGGTATGGACTTGCTTTACTCATTCATAATTGCATGAAATATCAACCAAATTCAGTAATTTTGACATGTATGGATAGCTTAGATCTGGCGCTACATGTTGCAATTATCGGCGGCTTCTTAGACTTAACACTTGTGGAGAAAATTCAAACCTCGCAATGTTTATTTTCTTCCCGGCCACCATCTGTGTGCAGATTACCTTTTATTTATTGCTCCATGCATGTCAAATTCCCTGGGGTATGGACTTGCTTTACTCATTCATAATTGCATGAAATATCAACCAAATTCAGTAATTTTGACATGTATGGATAGCTTAGATCTGGCGCTACATGTTGCAATTATCGGCGGCTTCTTAGAGTTAACACTTGTGGAGAAAATTCAAACCTCGCAATGTTTATTTTCTTCCCGGCCACCATCTGTGTGCAGATTACCTTTTATTTATTGCTCCATGCCTGTCAAATTCCCTGGGGTATGGACTTGCTTTACTCATTCATAATTGCATGAAATATCAACCAAATTCAGTAATTTTGACATGTATGGATAGCTTAGATCTGGCGCTACATGTTGCAATTATCGGCGGCTTCTTAGAGTTAAAACTTGTGGAGAAAATTCAAACCTCGCAATATTTATTTTCTTTCCGGCCAACATCTGTGTACATGTTACCGTCTATTTATTGCTCCATGCATGTCAAATTCCCTGGGGTATGGACTTGCTTTACTCATTCATAATTGCATGAAATATCAACCAAATTCAGTAATTTTGACATGTATGGATAGCTTAGATCTGGCGCTACATGTTGCAATTATCGGCGGCTTCTTAGACTTAACACTTGTGGAGAAAATTCAAACCTCGCAATGTTTATTTTCTTCCCGGCCACCATCTGTGTGCAGATTACCTTTTATTTATTGCTCCATGCATGTCAAATTCCCTGGGGTATGGACTTGCTTTACTCATTCATAATTGCATGAAATATCAACCAAATGCAGTAATTTTGACATGTATGGATAGCTTAGATCTGGCGCTACATGTTGCAATTATCGGCGGCTTCTTAGAGTTAACACTTGTGGAGAAAATTCAAACCTCGCAATGTTTATTTTCTTCCCGGCCACCATCTGTGTGCAGATTACCTTTTATTTATTGCTCCATGCCTGTCAAATTCCCTGGGGTATGGACTTGCTTTACTCATTCATAATTGCATGAAATATCAACCAAATTCAGTAATTTTGACATGTATGAATAGCTTAGATCTGGCGCTACATGTTGCAATTATCGGCGGCTTCTTAGAGTTAAAACTTGTGGAGAAAATTCAAACCTCGCAATGTTTATTTTCTTTCCGGCCAACATCTGTGTACATGTTACCGTCTATTTATTGCTCCATGCCTGTCAAATTCCCTGGGGTATGGACTTGCTTTACTCATTCATAATTGCATGAAATATCAACCAAATGCAGTAATTTTGACATGTATGGATAGCTTAGATCTGGCGCTACATGTTGCAATTATCGGCGGCTTCTTAGAGTTAACACTTGTGGAGAAAATTCAAACCTCGCAATGTTTATTTTCTTCCCGGCCACCATCTGTGTGCAGATTACCTTTTATTTATTGCTCCATGCCTGTCAAATTCCCTGGGGTATGGACTTGCTTTACTCATTCATAATTGCATGAAATATCAACCAAATTCAGTAATTTTGACATGTATGAATAGCTTAGATCTGGCGCTACATGTTGCAATTATCGGCGGCTTCTTAGAGTTAACACTTGTGGAGAAAATACAAACCTCGCAATGTTTATTTTCTTCCCGGCCACCATCTGTGTGCAGATTACCTTTTATTTATTGCTCCATGCCTGTCAAATTCCCTGGGGTATGGACTTGCTTTACTCATTCATAATTGCATGAAATATCAACCAAATTCAGTAATTTTGACATGTATGGATAGCTTAGATCTGGCGCTACATGTTGCAATTATCGGCGGCTTCTTAGACTTAACACTTGTGGAGAAAATTCAAACCTCGCAATGTTTATTTTCTTCCCGGCCACCATCTGTGTGCAGATTACCTTTTATTTATTGCTCCATGCATGTCAAATTCCCTGGGGTATGGACTTGCTTTACTCATTCATAATTGCATGAAATATCAACCAAATTCAGTAATTTTGACATGTATGGATAGCTTAGATCTGGCGCTACATGTTGCAATTATCGGCGGCTTCTTAGAGTTAACACTTGTGGAGAAAATTCAAACCTCGCAATGTTTATTTTCTTCCCGGCCACCATCTGTGTGCAGATTACCTTTTATTTATTGCTCCATGCCTGTCAAATTCCCTGGGGTATGGACTTGCTTTACTCATTCATAATTGCATGAAATATCAACCAAATTCAGTAATTTTGACATGTATGGATAGCTTAGATCTGGCGCTACATGTTGCAATTATCGGCGGCTTCTTAGAGTTAAAACTTGTGGAGAAAATTCAAACCTCGCAATATTTATTTTCTTTCCGGCCAACATCTGTGTACATGTTACCGTCTATTTATTGCTCCATGCATGTCAAATTCCCTGGGGTATGGACTTGCTTTACTCATTCATAATTGCATGAAATATCAACCAAATTCAGTAATTTTGACATGTATGGATAGCTTAGATCTGGCGCTACATGTTGCAATTATCGGCGGCTTCTTAGAGTTAACACTTGTGGAGAAAATTCAAACATCGCAATGTTTATTTTCTTCCCGGCCACCATCTGTGTGCAGATTACCTTTTATTTATTGCTCCATGCCTGTCAAATTCCCTGGGGTATGGACTTGCTTTACTCATTCATAATTGCATGAAATATCAACCAAATTCAGTAATTTTGACATGTATGGATAGCTTAGATCTGGCGCTACATGTTGCAATTATCGGCGGCTTCTTAGACTTAACACTTGTGGAGAAAATTCAAACCTCGCAATGTTTATTTTCTTCCCGGCCACCATCTGTGTGCAGATTACCTTTTATTTATTGCTCCATGCATGTCAAATTCCCTGGGGTATGGACTTGCTTTACTCATTCATAATTGCATGAAATATCAACCAAATTCAGTAATTTTGACATGTATGGATAGCTTAGATCTGGCGCTACATGTTGCAATTATCGGCGGCTTCTTAGAGTTAACACTTGTGGAGAAAATTCAAACCTCGCAATGTTTATTTTCTTCCCGGCCACCATCTGTGTGCAGATTACCTTTTATTTATTGCTCCATGCCTGTCAAATTCCCTGGGGTATGGACTTGCTTTACTCATTCATAATTGCATGAAATATCAACCAAATTCAGTAATTTTGACATGTATGGATAGCTTAGATCTGGCGCTACATGTTGCAATTATCGGCGGCTTCTTAGAGTTAAAACTTGTGGAGAAAATTCAAACCTCGCAATATTTATTTTCTTTCCGGCCAACATCTGTGTACATGTTACCGTCTATTTATTGCTCCATGCATGTCAAATTCCCTGGGGTATGGACTTGCTTTACTCATTCATAATTGCATGAAATATCAACCAAATTCAGTAATTTTGACATGTATGGATAGCTTAGATCTGGCGCTACATGTTGCAATTATCGGCGGCTTCTTAGAGTTAACACTTGTGGAGAAAATTCAAACATCGCAATGTTTATTTTCTTCCCGGCCACCATCTGTGTGCAGATTACCTTTTATTTATTGCTCCATGCCTGTCAAATTCCCTGGGGTATGGACTTGCTTTACTCATTCATAATTGCATGAAATATCAACCAAATTCAGTAATTTTGACATGTATGGATAGCTTAGATCTGGCGCTACATGTTGCAATTATCGGCGGCTTCTTAGACTTAACACTTGTGGAGAAAATTCAAACCTCGCAATATTTATTTTCTTTCCGGCCAACATCTGTGTACATGTTACCTTCTATTTATTGCTCCATGCCTGTCAAATTCCCTGGGGTATGACATGCTTTACTCATTCATAATTGCATGAAATATCAATCAAATTCAGTAATTTTGACATGTATGGATAGCTTAGATCTGGCGCTACATGTTGCAATTATCGGCGGCTTCTTAGAGTTAAAACTTGTGGAGAAAATTCAAACCTCGCAATGTTTATTTTCTTTCCGGACAACATCTGTGTACATGTTACCGTCTATTTGTTGCTCCATGCATGTCAAATTCCCTGGGGTATGGACTTGCTTTACTCATTCATAATTGCATGAAATATCAATCAAATTCAGTAATTTTGACATGTATGGATAGCTTAGATCTGGCGCTACATGTTGCAATTATCGGCGGCTTCTTAGAGTTAACACTTGTGGAGAAAATTCAAACCTCGCAATGTTTATTTTCTTCCCGGCCACCATCTGTGTGCAGATTACCTTTTATTGATTGCTCCATGCCTGTCAAATTCCCTGGGGTATGGACTTGCTTTACTCATTCATAATTGCATGAAATATCAACCAAATTCAGTAATTTTGACATGTATGGATAGCTTAGATCTGGCGCTACATGTTGCAATTATCGGCGGCTTCTTAGAGTTAAAACTTGTGGAGAAAATTCAAACCTCGCAATATTTATTTTCTTTCCGGCCAACATCTGTGTACATGTTACCGTCTATTTATTGCTCCATGCATGTCAAATTCCATGGGGTATGGACTTGCTTTACTCATTCATAATTGCATGAAATATCAACCAAATTCAGTAATTTTGACATGTATGGATAGCTTAGATCTGGCGCTACATGTTGCAATTATCGGCGGCTTCTTAGAGTTAACACTTGTGGAGAAAATTCAAACCTCGCAATGTTTATTTTCTTCCCGGCCACCATCTGTGTGCAGATTACCTTTTATTTATTGCTCCATGCCTGTCAAATTCCCTGGGGTATGGACTTGCTTTACTCATTCATAATTGCATGAAATATCAACCAAATTCAGTAATTTTGACATGTATGGATAGCTTAGATCTGGCGCTACATGTTGCAATTATCGGCGGCTTCTTAGAGTTAAAACTTGTGGAGAAAATTCAAACCTCGCAATGTTTATTTTCTTTCCGGCCAACATCTGTGTACATGTTACCGTCTATTTATTGCTCCATGCATGTCAAATTCCCTGGGGTATGGACTTGCTTTACTCATTCATAATTGCATGAAATATCAACCAAATTCAGTAATTTTGACATGTATGGATAGCTTAGATCTGGCGCTACATGTTGCAATTATCGGCGGCTTCTTAGAGTTAACACTTGTGGAGAAAATTCAAACCTCGCAATGTTTATTTTCTTCCCGGCCACCATCTGTGTGCAGATTACCTTTTATTTATTGCTCCATGCCTGTCAAATTCCCTGAGGTATGACTTGCTTTACTCATTCATAATTGCATGAAATATCAACCAAATTCAGTAATTTTGACATGTATGGATAGCTTAGATCTGGCGCTACATGTTGCAATTATCGGCGGCTTCTTAGACTTAACACTTGTGGAGAAAATTCAAACCTCGCAATGTTTATTTTCTTCCCGGCCACCATCTGTGTGCAGATTACCTTTTATTTATTGCTCCATGCATGTCAAATTCCCTGGGGTATGGACTTGCTTTACTCATTCATAATTGCATGAAATATCAACCAAATGCAGTAATTTTGACATGTATGGATAGCTTAGATCTGGCGCTACATGTTGCAATTATCGGCGGCTTCTTAGAGTTAACACTTGTGGAGAAAATTCAAACCTCGCAATGTTTATTTTCTTCCCGGCCACCATCTGTGTGCAGATTACCTTTTATTTATTGCTCCATGCCTGTCAAATTCCCTGGGGTATGGACTTGCTTTACTCATTCATAATTGCATGAAATATCAACCAAATTCAGTAATTTTGACATGTATGAATAGCTTAGATCTGGCGCTACATGTTGCAATTATCGGCGGCTTCTTAGAGTTAAAACTTGTGGAGAAAATTCAAACCTCGCAATGTTTATTTTCTTTCCGGCCAACATCTGTGTACATGTTACCGTCTATTTATTGCTCCATGCCTGTCAAATTCCCTGGGGTATGGACTTGCTTTACTCATTCATAATTGCATGAAATATCAACCAAATTCAGTAATTTTGACATGTATGGATAGCTTAGATCTGGCGCTACATGTTGCAATTATCGGCGGCTTCTTAGACTTAACACTTGTGGAGAAAATTCAAACCTCGCAATGTTTATTTTCTTCCCGGCCACCATCTGTGTGCAGATTACCTTTTATTTATTGCTCCATGCATGTCAAATTCCCTGGGGTATGGACTTGCTTTACTCATTCATAATTGCATGAAATATCAACCAAATTCAGTAATTTTGACATGTATGGATAGCTTAGATCTGGCGCTACATGTTGCAATTATCGGCGGCTTCTTAGAGTTAACACTTGTGGAGAAAATTCAAACCTCGCAATGTTTATTTTCTTCCCGGCCACCATCTGTGTGCAGATTACCTTTTATTTATTGCTCCATGCCTGTCAAATTCCCTGGGGTATGGACTTGCTTTACTCATTCATAATTGCATGAAATATCAACCAAATTCAGTAATTTTGACATGTATGGATAGCTTAGATCTGGCGCTACATGTTGCAATTATCGGCGGCTTCTTAGAGTTAAAACTTGTGGAGAAAATTCAAACCTCGCAATATTTATTTTCTTTCCGGCCAACATCTGTGTACATGTTACCTTCTATTTATTGCTCCATGCCTGTCAAATTCCCTGGGGTATGACATGCTTTACTCATTCATAATTGCATGAAATATCAATCAAATTCAGTAATTTTGACATGTATGGATAGCTTAGATCTGGCCCTACATGTTGCAATTATCGGCGGCTTCTTAGAGTTAAAACTTGTGGAGAAAATTCAAACCTCGCAATGTTTATTTTCTTTCCGGACAACATCTGTGTACATGTTACCGTCTATTTGTTGCTCCATGCATGTCAAATTCCCTGGGGTATGGACTTGCTTTACTCATTCATAATTGCATGAAATATCAATCAAATTCAGTAATTTTGACATGTATGGATAGCTTAGATCTGGCGCTACATGTTGCAATTATCGGCGGCTTCTTAGAGTTAACACTTGTGGAGAAAATTCAAACCTCGCAATGTTTATTTTCTTCCCGGCCACCATCTGTGTGCAGATTACCTTTTATTGATTGCTCCATGCCTGTCAAATTCCCTGGGGTATGGACTTGCTTTACTCATTCATAATTGCATGAAATATCAACCAAATTCAGTAATTTTGACATGTATGGATAGCTTAGATCTGGCGCTACATGTTGCAATTATCGGCGGCTTCTTAGAGTTAAAACTTGTGGAGAAAATTCAAACCTCGCAATATTTATTTTCTTTCCGGCCAACATCTGTGTACATGTTACCGTCTATTTATTGCTCCATGCATGTCAAATTCCATGGGGTATGGACTTGCTTTACTCATTCATAATTGCATGAAATATCAACCAAATTCAGTAATTTTGACATGTATGGATAGCTTAGATCTGGCGCTACATGTTGCAATTATCGGCGGCTTCTTAGAGTTAACACTTGTGGAGAAAATTCAAACCTCGCAATGTTTATTTTCTTCCCGGCCACCATCTGTGTGCAGATTACCTTTTATTTATTGCTCCATGCCTGTCAAATTCCCTGGGGTATGGACTTGCTTTACTCATTAATAATTGCATGAAATATCAACCAAATTCAGTAATTTTGACATGTATGGATAGCTTAGATCTGGCGCTACATGTTGCAATTATCGGCGGCTTCTTAGAGTTAAAACTTGTGGAGAAAATTCAAACCTCGCAATGTTTATTTTCTTTCCGGCCAACATCTGTGTACATGTTACCGTCTATTTATTGCTCCATGCATGTCAAATTCCCTGGGGTATGGACTTGCTTTACTCATTCATAATTGCATGAAATATCAACCAAATTCAGTAATTTTGACATGTATGGATAGCTTAGATCTGGCGCTACATGTTGCAATTATCGGCGGCTTCTTAGAGTTAACACTTGTGGAGAAAATTCAAACCTCGCAATGTTTATTTTCTTCCCGGCCACCATCTGTGTGCAGATTACCTTTTATTTATTGCTCCATGCCTGTCAAATTCCCTGAGGTATGACTTGCTTTACTCATTCATAATTGCATGAAATATCAACCAAATTCAGTAATTTTGACATGTATGGATAGCTTAGATCTGGCGCTACATGTTGCAATTATCGGCGGCTTCTTAGAGTTAAAACTTGTGGAGAAAATTCAAACCTCGCAATATTTATTTTCTTTCCGGCCAACATCTGTGTGCATATTACCTTCTATTTATTGCTCCATGCCTGTCAAATTCCCTGGGGTATGACTTGCTTTACTCATTCATAATTGCATGAAATATCAATCAAATTCAGTAATTTTGACATGTATGGATAGCTTAGATCTGGCGCTACATGTTGCAATTATCGGCGGCTTCTTAGAGTTAACACTTGTGGAGAAAATTCAAACCTCGCAATGTTTATTTTCTTCCCGGCCACCATCTGTGTGCAGATTACCTTTTATTTATTGCTCCATGCCTGTCAAATTCCCTGGGGTATGGACTTGCTTTACTCATTCATAATTGCATGAAATATCAACCAAATTCAGTAATTTTGACATGTATGGATAGCTTAGATCTGGCGCTACATGTTGCAATTATCGGCGGCTTCTTAGAGTTAAAACTTGTGGAGAAAATTCAAACCTCGCAATGTTTATTTTCTTTCCGGCCAACATCTGTGTACATGTTACCGTCTATTTATTGCTCCATGCATGTCAAATTCCCTGGGGTATGGACTTGCTTTACTCATTCATAATTGCATGAAATATCAACCAAATTCAGTAATTTTGACATGTATGGATAGCTTAGATCTGGCGCTACATGTTGCAATTATCGGCGGCTTCTTAGAGTTAACACTTGTGGAGAAAATTCAAACCTCGCAATGTTTATTTTCTTCCCGGCCACCATCTGTGTGCAGATTACCTTTTATTTATTGCTCCATGCCTGTCAAATTCCCTGGGGTATGGACTTGCTTTACTCATTCATAATTGCATGAAATATCAACCAAATTCAGTAATTTTGACATGTATGAATAGCTTAGATCTGGCGCTACATGTTGCAATTATCGGCGGCTTCTTAGAGTTAACACTTGTGGAGAAAATTCAAACCTCGCAATGTTTATTTTCTTCCCGGCCACCATCTGTGTGCAGATTACCTTTTATTTATTGCTCCATGCCTGTCAAATTCCCTGGGGTATGGACTTGCTTTACTCATTCATAATTGCATGAAATATCAACCAAATTCAGTAATTTTGACATGTATGGATAGCTTAGATCTGGCGCTACATGTTGCAATTATCGGCGGCTTCTTAGACTTAACACTTGTGGAGAAAATTCAAACCTCGCAATGTTTATTTTCTTCCCGGCCACCATCTGTGTGCAGATTACCTTTTATTTATTGCTCCATGCATGTCAAATTCCCTGGGGTATGGACTTGCTTTACTCATTCATAATTGCATGAAATATCAACCAAATTCAGTAATTTTGACATGTATGGATAGCTTAGATCTGGCGCTACATGTTGCAATTATCGGCGGCTTCTTAGAGTTAACACTTGTGGAGAAAATTCAAACCTCGCAATGTTTATTTTCTTCCCGGCCACCATCTGTGTGCAGATTACCTTTTATTTATTGCTCCATGCCTGTCAAATTCCCTGGGGTATGGACTTGCTTTACTCATTCATAATTGCATGAAATATCAACCAAATTCAGTAATTTTGACATGTATGGATAGCTTAGATCTGGCGCTACATGTTGCAATTATCGGCGGCTTCTTAGAGTTAACACTTGTGGAGAAAATTCAAACCTCGCAATGTTTATTTTCTTCCCGGCCACCATCTGTGTGCAGATTACCTTTTATTTATTGCTCCATGCCTGTCAAATTCCCTGGGGTATGGACTTGCTTTACTCATTCATAATTGCATGAAATATCAACCAAATTCAGTAATTTTGACATGTATGAATAGCTTAGATCTGGCGCTACATGTTGCAATTATCGGCGGCTTCTTAGAGTTAAAACTTGTGGAGAAAATTCAAACCTCGCAATGTTTATTTTCTTTCCGGCCAACATCTGTGTACATGTTACCGTCTATTTATTGCTCCATGCATGTCAAATTCCCTAGGGTATGGACTTGCTTTACTCATTCATAATTGCATGAAATATCAACCAAATTCAGTAATTTTGACATGTATGGATAGCTTAGATCTGGCGCTACATGTTGCAATTATCGGCGGCTTCTTAGAGTTAACACTTGTGGAGAAAATTCAAACCTCGCAATGTTTATTTTCTTCCCGGCCACCATCTGTGTGCAGATTACCTTTTATTTATTGCTCCATGCCTGTCAAATTCCCTGAGGTATGACTTGCTTTACTCATTCATAATTGCATGAAATATCAACCAAATTCAGTAATTTTGACATGTATGGATAGCTTAGATCTGGCGCTACATGTTGCAATTATCGGCGGCTTCTTAGAGTTAAAACTTGTGGAGAAAATTCAAACCTCGCAATATTTATTTTCTTTCCGGCCAACATCTGTGTGCATATTACCTTCTATTTATTGCTCCATGCCTGTCAAATTCCCTGGGGTATGACTTGCTTTACTCATTCATAATTGCATGAAATATCAATCAAATTCAGTAATTTTGACATGTATGGATAGCTTAGATCTGGCGCTACATGTTGCAATTATCGGCGGCTTCTTAGAGTTAACACTTGTGGAGAAAATTCAAACCTCGCAATGTTTATTTTCTTCCCGGCCACCATCTGTGTGCAGATTACCTTTTATTTATTGCTCCATGCCTGTCAAATTCCCTGGGGTATGGACTTGCTTTACTCATTCATAATTGCATGAAATATCAACCAAATTCAGTAATTTTGACATGTATGGATAGCTTAGATCTGGCGCTACATGTTGCAATTATCGGCGGCTTCTTAGAGTTAAAACTTGTGGAGAAAATTCAAACCTCGCAATGTTTATTTTCTTTCCGGCCAACATCTGTGTACATGTTACCGTCTATTTATTGCTCCATGCATGTCAAATTCCCTGGGGTATGGACTTGCTTTACTCATTCATAATTGCATGAAATATCAACCAAATTCAGTAATTTTGACATGTATGGATAGCTTAGATCTGGCGCTACATGTTGCAATTATCGGCGGCTTCTTAGAGTTAACACTTGTGGAGAAAATTCAAACCTCGCAATGTTTATTTTCTTCCCGGCCACCATCTGTGTGCAGATTACCTTTTATTTATTGCTCCATGCCTGTCAAATTCCCTGGGGTATGGACTTGCTTTACTCATTCATAATTGCATGAAATATCAACCAAATTCAGTAATTTTGACATGTATGAATAGCTTAGATCTGGCGCTACATGTTGCAATTATCGGCGGCTTCTTAGAGTTAACACTTGTGGAGAAAATTCAAACCTCGCAATGTTTATTTTCTTCCCGGCCACCATCTGTGTGCAGATTACCTTTTATTTATTGCTCCATGCCTGTCAAATTCCCTGGGGTATGGACTTGCTTTACTCATTCATAATTGCATGAAATATCAACCAAATTCAGTAATTTTGACATGTATGGATAGCTTAGATCTGGCGCTACATGTTGCAATTATCGGCGGCTTCTTAGAGTTAAAACTTGTGGAGAAAATTCAAACCTCGCAATATTTATTTTCTTTCCGGCCAACATCTGTGTGCATATTACCTTCTATTTATTGCTCCATGCCTGTCAAATTCCCTGGGGTATGGACTTGCTTTACTCATTCATAATTGCATGAAATATCAACCAAATTCAGTAATTTTGACATGTATGGATAGCTTAGATCTGGCGCTACATGTTGCAATTATCGGCGGCTTCTTAGAGTTAAAACTTGTGGAGAAAATTCAAACCTCGCAATGTTTATTTTCTTTCCGGCCAACATCTGTGTACATGTTACCGTCTATTTATTGCTCCATGCATGTCAAATTCCCTAGGGTATGGACTTGCTTTACTCATTCATAATTGCATGAAATATCAACCAAATTCAGTAATTTTGACATGTATGGATAGCTTAGATCTGGCGCTACATGTTGCAATTATCGGCGGCTTCTTAGAGTTAACACTTGTGGAGAAAATTCAAACCTCGCAATGTTTATTTTCTTCCCGGCCACCATCTGTGTGCAGATTACCTTTTATTTATTGCTCCATGCCTGTCAAATTCCCTGAGGTATGACTTGCTTTACTCATTCATAATTGCATGAAATATCAACCAAATTCAGTAATTTTGACATGTATGGATAGCTTAGATCTGGCGCTACATGTTGCAATTATCGGCGGCTTCTTAGAGTTAAAACTTGTGGAGAAAATTCAAACCTCGCAATATTTATTTTCTTTCCGGCCAACATCTGTGTGCATATTACCTTCTATTTATTGCTCCATGCCTGTCAAATTCCCTGGGGTATGACTTGCTTTACTCATTCATAATTGCATGAAATATCAATCAAATTCAGTAATTTTGACATGTATGGATAGCTTAGATCTGGCGCTACATGTTGCAATTATCGGCGGCTTCTTAGAGTTAACACTTGTGGAGAAAATTCAAACCTCGCAATGTTTATTTTCTTCCCGGCCACCATCTGTGTGCAGATTACCTTTTATTTATTGCTCCATGCCTGTCAAATTCCCTGGGGTATGGACTTGCTTTACTCATTCATAATTGCATGAAATATCAACCAAATTCAGTAATTTTGACATGTATGGATAGCTTAGATCTGGCGCTACATGTTGCAATTATCGGCGGCTTCTTAGAGTTAAAACTTGTGGAGAAAATTCAAACCTCGCAATGTTTATTTTCTTTCCGGCCAACATCTGTGTACATGTTACCGTCTATTTATTGCTCCATGCATGTCAAATTCCCTGGGGTATGGACTTGCTTTACTCATTCATAATTGCATGAAATATCAACCAAATTCAGTAATTTTGACATGTATGGATAGCTTAGATCTGGCGCTACATGTTGCAATTATCGGCGGCTTCTTAGAGTTAACACTTGTGGAGAAAATTCAAACCTCGCAATGTTTATTTTCTTCCCGGCCACCATCTGTGTGCAGATTACCTTTTATTTATTGCTCCATGCCTGTCAAATTCCCTGGGGTATGGACTTGCTTTACTCATTCATAATTGCATGAAATATCAACCAAATTCAGTAATTTTGACATGTATGAATAGCTTAGATCTGGCGCTACATGTTGCAATTATCGGCGGCTTCTTAGAGTTAACACTTGTGGAGAAAATTCAAACCTCGCAATGTTTATTTTCTTCCCGGCCACCATCTGTGTGCAGATTACCTTTTATTTATTGCTCCATGCCTGTCAAATTCCCTGGGGTATGGACTTGCTTTACTCATTCATAATTGCATGAAATATCAACCAAATTCAGTAATTTTGACATGTATGGATAGCTTAGATCTGGCGCTACATGTTGCAATTATCGGCGGCTTCTTAGAGTTAAAACTTGTGGAGAAAATTCAAACCTCGCAATATTTATTTTCTTTCCGGCCAACATCTGTGTGCATATTACCTTCTATTTATTGCTCCATGCCTGTCAAATTCCCTGGGGTATGACTTGCTTTACTCATTCATAATTGCATGAAATATCAATCAAATTCAGTAATTTTGACATGTATGGATAGCTTAGATCTGGCGCTACATGTTGCAATTATCGGCGGCTTCTTAGAGTTAACACTTGTGGAGAAAATTCAAACCTCGCAATGTTTATTTTCTTCCCGGCCACCATCTGTGTGCAGATTACCTTTTATTGATTGCTCCATGCCTGTCAAATTCCCTGGGGTATGGACTTGCTTTACTCATTCATAATTGCATGAAATATCAACCAAATTCAGTAATTTTGACATGTATGGATAGCTTAGATCTGGCGCTACATGTTGCAATTATCGGCGGCTTCTTAGAGTTAAAACTTGTGGAGAAAATTCAAACCTCGCAATATTTATTTTCTTTCCGGCCAACATCTGTGTACATGTTACCGTCTATTTATTGCTCCATGCATGTCAAATTCCATGGGGTATGGACTTGCTTTACTCATTCATAATTGCATGAAATATCAACCAAATTCAGTAATTTTGACATGTATGGATAGCTTAGATCTGGCGCTACATGTTGCAATTATCGGCGGCTTCTTAGAGTTAACACTTGTGGAGAAAATTCAAACCTCGCAATGTTTATTTTCTTCCCGGCCACCATCTGTGTGCAGATTACCTTTTATTTATTGCTCCATGCCTGTCAAATTCCCTGGGGTATGACTTGCTTTACTCATTCATAATTGCATGAAATATCAACCAAATTCAGTAATTTTGACATGTATGGATAGCTTAGATCTGGCGCTACATGTTGCAATTATCGGCGGCTTCTTAGAGTTAAAACTTGTGGAGAAAATTCAAACCTCGCAATATTTATTTTCTTTCCGGCCAACATCTGTGTGCATATTACCTTCTATTTATTGCTCCATGCCTGTCAAATTCCCTGGGGTATGACTTGCTTTACTCATTCATAATTGCATGAAATATCAATCAAATTCAGTAATTTTGACATGTATGGATAGCTTAGATCTGGCGCTACATGTTGCAATTATCGGCGGCTTCTTAGAGTTAACACTTGTGGAGAAAATTCAAACCTCGCAATGTTTATTTTCTTCCCGGCCACCATCTGTGTGCAGATTACCTTTTATTTATTGCTCCATGCCTGTCAAATTCCCTGGGGTATGGACTTGCTTTACTCATTCATAATTGCATGAAATATCAACCAAATTCAGTAATTTTGACATGTATGGATAGCTTAGATCTGGCGCTACATGTTGCAATTATCGGCGGCTTCTTAGAGTTAAAACTTGTGGAGAAAATTCAAACCTCGCAATGTTTATTTTCTTTCCGGCCAACATCTGTGTACATGTTACCGTCTATTTATTGCTCCATGCATGTCAAATTCCCTGGGGTATGGACTTGCTTTACTCATTCATAATTGCATGAAATATCAACCAAATTCAGTAATTTTGACATGTATGGATAGCTTAGATCTGGCGCTACATGTTGCAATTATCGGCGGCTTCTTAGAGTTAACACTTGTGGAGAAAATTCAAACCTCGCAATGTTTATTTTCTTCCCGGCCACCATCTGTGTGCAGATTACCTTTTATTTATTGCTCCATGCCTGTCAAATTCCCTGGGGTATGACTTGCTTTACTCATTCATAATTGCATGAAATATCAACCAAATTCAGTAATTTTGACATGTATGGATAGCTTAGATCTGGCGCTACATGTTGCAATTATCGGCGGCTTCTTAGAGTTAAAACTTGTGGAGAAAATTCAAACCTCGCAATATTTATTTTCTTTCCGGCCAACATCTGTGTGCATATTACCTTCTATTTATTGCTCCATGCCTGTCAAATTCCCTGGGGTATGGACTTGCTTTACTCATTCATAATTGCATGAAATATCAACCAAATTCAGTAATTTTGACATGTATGGATAGCTTAGATCTGGCGCTACATGTTGCAATTATCGGCGGCTTCTTAGAGTTAACACTTGTGGAGAAAATTCAAACCTCGCAATGTTTATTTTCTTTCCGGCCAACATCTGTGTACATGTTACCGTCTATTTATTGCTCCATGCATGTCAAATTCCCTGGGGTATGGACTTGCTTTACTCATTCATAATTGCATGAAATATCAACCAAATTCAGTAATTTTGACATGTATGGATAGCTTAGATCTGGCGCTACATGTTGCAATTATCGGCGGCTTCTTAGAGTTAACACTTGTGGAGAAAATTCAAACCTCGCAATGTTTATTTTCTTCCCGGCCACCATCTGTGTGCAGATTACCTTTTATTTATTGCTCCATGCCTGTCAAATTCCCTGGGGTATGACTTGCTTTACTCATTCATAATTGCATGAAATATCAACCAAATTCAGTAATTTTGACATGTATGGATAGCTTAGATCTGGCGCTACATGTTGCAATTATCGGCGGCTTCTTAGAGTTAACACTTGTGGAGAAAATTCAAACCTCGCAATGTTTATGTTCTTCCCGGCCACCATCTGTGTGCAGATTACCTTTTATTTATTGCTCCATGACTGTCAAATTCCCTGGGGTATGGACTTGCTTTACTCATTCATAATTGCATGAAATATCAACCAAATTCAGTAATTTTGACATGTATGGATAGCTTAGATCTGGCGCTACATGTTGCAATTATCGGCGGCTTCTTAGAGTTAACACTTGTGGAGAAAATGCAAACCTCGCAATGTTTATTTTCTTCCCGGCCACCATCTGTGTGCAGATTACCTTTTATTCATTGCTCCATGCCTGTCAAATTCCCTGGGGTATGGACTTGCTTTACTCATTCATAATTGCATGAAATATCAACCAAATGCAGTAATTTTGACATGTATGGATAGCTTAGATCTGGCGCTACATGTTGCAATTATCGGCGGCTTCTTAGAGTTAACACTTGTGGAGAAAATTCAAACCTCCCAATGTTTATTTTCTTCCCGGCCACCATCTGTGTGCAGATTACCTTTTATTTATTGCTCCATGCCTGTCAAATTCCATGGGGTATGGACTTGCTTTACTCATTCATAATTGCATGAAATATCAACCAAATTCAGTAATTTTGACATGTATGAATAGCTTAGATCTGGCGCTACATGTTGCAATTATCGGCGGCTTCTTAGAGTTAACACTTGTGGAGAAAATTCAAACCTCGCAATGTTTATTTTCTTCCCGGCCACCATCTGTGTGCAGATTACCTTTTATTTATTGCTCCATGCCTGTCAAATTCCCTGGGGTATGGACTTGCTTTACTCATTCATAATTGCATGAAATATCAACCAAATTCAGTAATTTTGACATGTATGGATAGCTTAGATCTGGCGCTACATGTTGCAATTATCGGCGGCTTCTTAGAGTTAAAACTTGTGGAGAAAATTCAAACCTCGCAATGTTTATTTTCTTTCCGGCCAACATCTGTGTACATGTTACCGTCTATTTATTGCTCCATGCATGTCAAATTCCCTGGGGTATGGACTTGCTTTACTCATTCATAATTGCATGAAATATCAACCAAATTCAGTAATTTGGACATGTATGGATAGCTTAGATCTGGCGCTACATGTTGCAATTATCGGCGGCTTCTTAGAGTTAACACTTGTGGAGAAAATTCAAACCTCGCAATGTTTATTTTCTTCCCGGCCACCATCTGTGTGCAGATTACCTTTTATTTATTGCTCCATGCCTGTCAAATTCCCTGGGGTATGACTTGCTTTACTCATTCATAATTGCATGAAATATCAACCAAATTCAGTAATTTTGACATGTATGGATAGCTTAGATCTGGCGCTACATGTTGCAATTATCGGCGGCTTCTTAGAGTTAAAACTTGTGGAGAAAATTCAAACCTCGCAATATTTATTTTCTTTCCGGCCAACATCTGTGTGCATATTACCTTCTATTTATTGCTCCATGCCTGTCAAATTCCCTGGGGTATGACTTGCTTTACTCATTCATAATTGCATGAAATATCAATCAAATTCAGTAATTTTGACATGTATGGATAGCTTAGATCTGGCGCTACATGTTGCAATTATCGGCGGCTTCTTAGAGTTAACACTTGTGGAGAAAATTCAAACCTCGCAATGTTTATTTTCTTCCCGGCCACCATCTGTGTGCAGATTACCTTTTATTTATTGCTCCATGCCTGTCAAATTCCCTGGGGTATGGACTTGCTTTACTCATTCATAATTGCATGAAATATCAACCAAATTCAGTAATTTTGACATGTATGGATAGCTTAGATCTGGCGCTACATGTTGCAATTATCGGCGGCTTCTTAGAGTTAAAACTTGTGGAGAAAATTCAAACCTCGCAATGTTTATTTTCTTTCCGGCCAACATCTGTGTACATGTTACCGTCTATTTATTGCTCCATGCATGTCAAATTCCCTGGGGTATGGACTTGCTTTACTCATTCATAATTGCATGAAATATCAACCAAATTCAGTAATTTTGACATGTATGGATAGCTTAGATCTGGCGCTACATGTTGCAATTATCGGCGGCTTCTTAGAGTTAACACTTGTGGAGAAAATTCAAACCTCGCAATGTTTATTTTCTTCCCGGCCACCATCTGTGTGCAGATTACCTTTTATTTATTGCTCCATGCCTGTCAAATTCCCTGGGGTATGACTTGCTTTACTCATTCATAATTGCATGAAATATCAACCAAATTCAGTAATTTTGACATGTATGGATAGCTTAGATCTGGCGCTACATGTTGCAATTATCGGCGGCTTCTTAGAGTTAAAACTTGTGGAGAAAATTCAAACCTCGCAATATTTATTTTCTTTCCGGCCAACATCTGTGTGCATATTACCTTCTATTTATTGCTCCATGCCTGTCAAATTCCCTGGGGTATGGACTTGCTTTACTCATTCATAATTGCATGAAATATCAACCAAATTCAGTAATTTTGACATGTATGGATAGCTTAGATCTGGCGCTACATGTTGCAATTATCGGCGGCTTCTTAGAGTTAACACTTGTGGAGAAAATTCAAACCTCGCAATGTTTATTTTCTTTCCGGCCAACATCTGTGTACATGTTACCGTCTATTTATTGCTCCATGCATGTCAAATTCCCTGGGGTATGGACTTGCTTTACTCATTCATAATTGCATGAAATATCAACCAAATTCAGTAATTTTGACATGTATGGATAGCTTAGATCTGGCGCTACATGTTGCAATTATCGGCGGCTTCTTAGAGTTAACACTTGTGGAGAAAATGCAAACCTCGCAATGTTTATTTTCTTCCCGGCCACCATCTGTGTGCAGATTACCTTTTATTCATTGCTCCATGCCTGTCAAATTCCCTGGGGTATGGACTTGCTTTACTCATTCATAATTGCATGAAATATCAACCAAATGCAGTAATTTTGACATGTATGGATAGCTTAGATCTGGCGCTACATGTTGCAATTATCGGCGGCTTCTTAGAGTTAACACTTGTGGAGAAAATTCAAACCTCCCAATGTTTATTTTCTTCCCGGCCACCATCTGTGTGCAGATTACCTTTTATTTATTGCTCCATGCCTGTCAAATTCCATGGGGTATGGACTTGCTTTACTCATTCATAATTGCATGAAATATCAACCAAATTCAGTAATTTTGACATGTATGAATAGCTTAGATCTGGCGCTACATGTTGCAATTATCGGCGGCTTCTTAGAGTTAAAACTTGTGGAGAAAATTCAAACCTCGCAATATTTATTTTCTTTCCGGCCAACATCTGTGTGCATATTACCTTCTATTTATTGCTCCATGCCTGTCAAATTCCCTGGGGTATGGACTTGCTTTACTCATTCATAATTGCATGAAATATCAACCAAATTCAGTAATTTTGACATGTATGGATAGCTTAGATCTGGCGCTACATGTTGCAATTATCGGCGGCTTCTTAGAGTTAACACTTGTGGAGAAAATTCAAACCTCGCAATGTTTATTTTCTTTCCGGCCAACATCTGTGTACATGTTACCGTCTATTTATTGCTCCATGCATGTCAAATTCCCTGGGGTATGGACTTGCTTTACTCATTCATAATTGCATGAAATATCAACCAAATTCAGTAATTTTGACATGTATGGATAGCTTAGATCTGGCGCTACATGTTGCAATTATCGGCGGCTTCTTAGAGTTAACACTTGTGGAGAAAATTCAAACCTCGCAATGTTTATTTTCTTCCCGGCCACCATCTGTGTGCAGATTACCTTTTATTTATTGCTCCATGCCTGTCAAATTCCCTGGGGTATGACTTGCTTTACTCATTCATAATTGCATGAAATATCAACCAAATTCAGTAATTTTGACATGTATGGATAGCTTAGATCTGGCGCTACATGTTGCAATTATCGGCGGCTTCTTAGAGTTAACACTTGTGGAGAAAATTCAAACCTCGCAATGTTTATGTTCTTCCCGGCCACCATCTGTGTGCAGATTACCTTTTATTTATTGCTCCATGACTGTCAAATTCCCTGGGGTATGGACTTGCTTTACTCATTCATAATTGCATGAAATATCAACCAAATTCAGTAATTTTGACATGTATGGATAGCTTAGATCTGGCGCTACATGTTGCAATTATCGGCGGCTTCTTAGAGTTAACACTTGTGGAGAAAATGCAAACCTCGCAATGTTTATTTTCTTCCCGGCCACCATCTGTGTGCAGATTACCTTTTATTCATTGCTCCATGCCTGTCAAATTCCCTGGGGTATGGACTTGCTTTACTCATTCATAATTGCATGAAATATCAACCAAATGCAGTAATTTTGACATGTATGGATAGCTTAGATCTGGCGCTACATGTTGCAATTATCGGCGGCTTCTTAGAGTTAACACTTGTGGAGAAAATTCAAACCTCCCAATGTTTATTTTCTTCCCGGCCACCATCTGTGTGCAGATTACCTTTTATTTATTGCTCCATGCCTGTCAAATTCCATGGGGTATGGACTTGCTTTACTCATTCATAATTGCATGAAATATCAACCAAATTCAGTAATTTTGACATGTATGAATAGCTTAGATCTGGCGCTACATGTTGCAATTATCGGCGGCTTCTTAGAGTTAACACTTGTGGAGAAAATTCAAACCTCGCAATGTTTATTTTCTTCCCGGCCACCATCTGTGTGCAGATTACCTTTTATTTATTGCTCCATGCCTGTCAAATTCCCTGGGGTATGGACTTGCTTTACTCATTCATAATTGCATGAAATATCAACCAAATTCAGTAATTTTGACATGTATGGATAGCTTAGATCTGGCGCTACATGTTGCAATTATCGGCGGCTTCTTAGAGTTAAAACTTGTGGAGAAAATTCAAACCTCGCAATGTTTATTTTCTTTCCGGCCAACATCTGTGTACATGTTACCGTCTATTTATTGCTCCATGCATGTCAAATTCCCTGGGGTATGGACTTGCTTTACTCATTCATAATTGCATGAAATATCAACCAAATTCAGTAATTTTGACATGTATGGATAGCTTAGATCTGGCGCTACATGTTGCAATTATCGGCGGCTTCTTAGAGTTAACACTTGTGGAGAAAATTCAAACCTCGCAATGTTTATTTTCTTCCCGGCCACCATCTGTGTGCAGATTACCTTTTATTTATTGCTCCATGCCTGTCAAATTCCCTGGGGTATGACTTGCTTTACTCATTCATAATTGCATGAAATATCAACCAAATTCAGTAATTTTGACATGTATGGATAGCTTAGATCTGGCGCTACATGTTGCAATTATCGGCGGCTTCTTAGAGTTAAAACTTGTGGAGAAAATTCAAACCTCGCAATATTTATTTTCTTTCCGGCCAACATCTGTGTGCATATTACCTTCTATTTATTGCTCCATGCCTGTCAAATTCCCTGGGGTATGACTTGCTTTACTCATTCATAATTGCATGAAATATCAATCAAATTCAGTAATTTTGACATGTATGGATAGCTTAGATCTGGCGCTACATGTTGCAATTATCGGCGGCTTCTTAGAGTTAACACTTGTGGAGAAAATTCAAACCTCGCAATGTTTATTTTCTTCCCGGCCACCATCTGTGTGCAGATTACCTTTTATTTATTGCTCCATGCCTGTCAAATTCCCTGGGGTATGGACTTGCTTTACTCATTCATAATTGCATGAAATATCAACCAAATTCAGTAATTTTGACATGTATGGATAGCTTAGATCTGGCGCTACATGTTGCAATTATCGGCGGCTTCTTAGAGTTAAAACTTGTGGAGAAAATTCAAACCTCGCAATGTTTATTTTCTTTCCGGCCAACATCTGTGTACATGTTACCGTCTATTTATTGCTCCATGCATGTCAAATTCCCTGGGGTATGGACTTGCTTTACTCATTCATAATTGCATGAAATATCAACCAAATTCAGTAATTTTGACATGTATGGATAGCTTAGATCTGGCGCTACATGTTGCAATTATCGGCGGCTTCTTAGAGTTAACACTTGTGGAGAAAATTCAAACCTCGCAATGTTTATTTTCTTCCCGGCCACCATCTGTGTGCAGATTACCTTTTATTTATTGCTCCATGCCTGTCAAATTCCCTGGGGTATGACTTGCTTTACTCATTCATAATTGCATGAAATATCAACCAAATTCAGTAATTTTGACATGTATGGATAGCTTAGATCTGGCGCTACATGTTGCAATTATCGGCGGCTTCTTAGAGTTAAAACTTGTGGAGAAAATTCAAACCTCGCAATATTTATTTTCTTTCCGGCCAACATCTGTGTGCATATTACCTTCTATTTATTGCTCCATGCCTGTCAAATTCCCTGGGGTATGGACTTGCTTTACTCATTCATAATTGCATGAAATATCAACCAAATTCAGTAATTTTGACATGTATGGATAGCTTAGATCTGGCGCTACATGTTGCAATTATCGGCGGCTTCTTAGAGTTAACACTTGTGGAGAAAATTCAAACCTCGCAATGTTTATTTTCTTTCCGGCCAACATCTGTGTACATGTTACCGTCTATTTATTGCTCCATGCATGTCAAATTCCCTGGGGTATGGACTTGCTTTACTCATTCATAATTGCATGAAATATCAACCAAATTCAGTAATTTTGACATGTATGGATAGCTTAGATCTGGCGCTACATGTTGCAATTATCGGCGGCTTCTTAGAGTTAACACTTGTGGAGAAAATGCAAACCTCGCAATGTTTATTTTCTTCCCGGCCACCATCTGTGTGCAGATTACCTTTTATTCATTGCTCCATGCCTGTCAAATTCCCTGGGGTATGGACTTGCTTTACTCATTCATAATTGCATGAAATATCAACCAAATGCAGTAATTTTGACATGTATGGATAGCTTAGATCTGGCGCTACATGTTGCAATTATCGGCGGCTTCTTAGAGTTAACACTTGTGGAGAAAATTCAAACCTCCCAATGTTTATTTTCTTCCCGGCCACCATCTGTGTGCAGATTACCTTTTATTTATTGCTCCATGCCTGTCAAATTCCATGGGGTATGGACTTGCTTTACTCATTCATAATTGCATGAAATATCAACCAAATTCAGTAATTTTGACATGTATGAATAGCTTAGATCTGGCGCTACATGTTGCAATTATCGGCGGCTTCTTAGAGTTAACACTTGTGGAGAAAATTCAAACCTCGCAATGTTTATTTTCTTCCCGGCCACCATCTGTGTGCAGATTACCTTTTATTTATTGCTCCATGCCTGTCAAATTCCCTGGGGTATGGACTTGCTTTACTCATTCATAATTGCATGAAATATCAACCAAATTCAGTAATTTTGACATGTATGGATAGCTTAGATCTGGCGCTACATGTTGCAATTATCGGCGGCTTCTTAGACTTAACACTTGTGGAGAAAATTCAAACCTCGCAATGTTTATTTTCTTCCCGGCCACCATCTGTGTGCAGATTACCTTTTATTTATTGCTCCATGCATGTCAAATTCCCTGGGGTATGGACTTGCTTTACTCATTCATAATTGCATGAAATATCAACCAAATGCAGTAATTTTGACATGTATGGATAGCTTAGATCTGGCGCTACATGTTGCAATTATCGGCGGCTTCTTAGAGTTAACACTTGTGGAGAAAATTCAAACCTCGCAATGTTTATTTTCTTCCCGGCCACCATCTGTGTGCAGATTACCTTTTATTTATTGCTCCATGCCTGTCAAATTCCCTGGGGTATGGACTTGCTTTACTCATTCATAATTGCATGAAATATCAACCAAATTCAGTAATTTTGACATGTATGAATAGCTTAGATCTGGCGCTACATGTTGCAATTATCGGCGGCTTCTTAGAGTTAAAACTTGTGGAGAAAATTCAAACCTCGCAATGTTTATTTTCTTTCCGGCCAACATCTGTGTACATGTTACCGTCTATTTATTGCTCCATGCCTGTCAAATTCCCTGGGGTATGGACTTGCTTTACTCATTCATAATTGCATGAAATATCAACCAAATGCAGTAATTTTGACATGTATGGATAGCTTAGATCTGGCGCTACATGTTGCAATTATCGGCGGCTTCTTAGAGTTAACACTTGTGGAGAAAATTCAAACCTCGCAATGTTTATTTTCTTCCCGGCCACCATCTGTGTGCAGATTACCTTTTATTTATTGCTCCATGCCTGTCAAATTCCCTGGGGTATGGACTTGCTTTACTCATTCATAATTGCATGAAATATCAACCAAATTCAGTAATTTTGACATGTATGAATAGCTTAGATCTGGCGCTACATGTTGCAATTATCGGCGGCTTCTTAGACTTAACACTTGTGGAGAAAATTCAAACCTCGCAATGTTTATTTTCTTCCCGGCCACCATCTGTGTGCAGATTACCTTTTATTTATTGCTCCATGCATGTCAAATTCCCTGGGGTATGGACTTGCTTTACTCATTCATAATTGCATGAAATATCAACCAAATTCAGTAATTTTGACATGTATGGATAGCTTAGATCTGGCGCTACATGTTGCAATTATCGGCGGCTTCTTAGAGTTAAAACTTGTGGAGAAAATTCAAACCTCGCAATGTTTATTTTCTTTCCGGCCAACATCTGTGTACATGTTACCGTCTATTTATTGCTCCATGCCTGTCAAATTCCCTGGGGCATGACTTGCTTTACTCATTCATAATTGCATGAAATATCAATCAAATTCAGTAATTTTGACATGTATGGATAGCTTAGATCTGGCGCTACATGTTGCAATTATCGGCGGCTTCTTAGAGTTAACACTTGTGGAGAAAATTCAAACCTCGCAATGTTTATTTTCTTCCCGGCCACCATCTGTGTGCAGATTACCTTTTATTTATTGCTCCATGCCTGTCAAATTCCCTGGGGTATGGACTTGCTTTACTCATTCATAATTGCATGAAATATCAACCAAATTCAGTAATTTTGACATGTATGGATAGCTTAGATCTGGCGCTACATGTTGCAATTATCGGCGGCTTCTTAGAGTTAAAACTTGTGGAGAAAATTCAAACCTCGCAATATTTATTTTCTTTCCGGCCAACATCTGTGTACATGTTACCGTCTATTTATTGCTCCATGCATGTCAAATTCCCTGGGGTATGGACTTGCTTTACTCATTCATAATTGCATGAAATATCAACCAAATTCAGTAATTTTGACATGTATGGATAGCTTAGATCTGGCGCTACATGTTGCAATTATCGGCGGCTTCTTAGAGTTAACACTTGTGGAGAAAATTCAAACATCGCAATGTTTATTTTCTTCCCGGCCACCATCTGTGTGCAGATTACCTTTTATTTATTGCTCCATGCCTGTCAAATTCCCTGGGGTATGGACTTGCTTTACTCATTCATAATTGCATGAAATATCAACCAAATTCAGTAATTTTGACATGTATGGATAGCTTAGATCTGGCGCTACATGTTGCAATTATCGGCGGCTTCTTAGAGTTAACACTTGTGGAGAAAATTCAAACCTCGCAATGTTTATTTTCTTCCCGGCCACCATCTGTGTGCAGATTACCTTTTATTTATTGCTCCATGCCTGTCAAATTCCCTGGGGTATGGACTTGCTTTACTCATTCATAATTGCATGAAATATCAACCAAATTCAGTAATTTTGACATGTATGAATAGCTTAGATCTGGCGCTACATGTTGCAATTATCGGCGGCTTCTTAGAGTTAACACTTGTGGAGAAAATTCAAACCTCGCAATGTTTATTTTCTTCCCGGCCACCATCTGTGTGCAGATTACCTTTTATTTATTGCTCCATGCCTGTCAAATTCCCTGGGGTATGGACTTGCTTTACTCATTCATAATTGCATGAAATATCAACCAAATTCAGTAATTTTGACATGTATGGATAGCTTAGATCTGGCGCTACATGTTGCAATTATCGGCGGCTTCTTAGACTTAACACTTGTGGAGAAAATTCAAACCTCGCAATGTTTATTTTCTTCCCGGCCACCATCTGTGTGCAGATTACCTTTTATTTATTGCTCCATGCATGTCAAATTCCCTGGGGTATGGACTTGCTTTACTCATTCATAATTGCATGAAATATCAACCAAATGCAGTAATTTTGACATGTATGGATAGCTTAGATCTGGCGCTACATGTTGCAATTATCGGCGGCTTCTTAGAGTTAACACTTGTGGAGAAAATTCAAACCTCGCAATGTTTATTTTCTTCCCGGCCACCATCTGTGTGCAGATTACCTTTTATTTATTGCTCCATGCCTGTCAAATTCCCTGGGGTATGGACTTGCTTTACTCATTCATAATTGCATGAAATATCAACCAAATTCAGTAATTTTGACATGTATGAATAGCTTAGATCTGGCGCTACATGTTGCAATTATCGGCGGCTTCTTAGAGTTAAAACTTGTGGAGAAAATTCAAACCTCGCAATGTTTATTTTCTTTCCGGCCAACATCTGTGTACATGTTACCGTCTATTTATTGCTCCATGCCTGTCAAATTCCCTGGGGTATGGACTTGCTTTACTCATTCATAATTGCATGAAATATCAACCAAATGCAGTAATTTTGACATGTATGGATAGCTTAGATCTGGCGCTACATGTTGCAATTATCGGCGGCTTCTTAGAGTTAACACTTGTGGAGAAAATTCAAACCTCGCAATGTTTATTTTCTTCCCGGCCACCATCTGTGTGCAGATTACCTTTTATTTATTGCTCCATGCCTGTCAAATTCCCTGGGGTATGGACTTGCTTTACTCATTCATAATTGCATGAAATATCAACCAAATTCAGTAATTTTGACATGTATGAATAGCTTAGATCTGGCGCTACATGTTGCAATTATCGGCGGCTTCTTAGACTTAACACTTGTGGAGAAAATTCAAACCTCGCAATGTTTATTTTCTTCCCGGCCACCATCTGTGTGCAGATTACCTTTTATTTATTGCTCCATGCATGTCAAATTCCCTGGGGTATGGACTTGCTTTACTCATTCATAATTGCATGAAATATCAACCAAATTCAGTAATTTTGACATGTATGGATAGCTTAGATCTGGCGCTACATGTTGCAATTATCGGCGGCTTCTTAGAGTTAAAACTTGTGGAGAAAATTCAAACCTCGCAATGTTTATTTTCTTTCCGGCCAACATCTGTGTACATGTTACCGTCTATTTATTGCTCCATGCCTGTCAAATTCCCTGGGGCATGACTTGCTTTACTCATTCATAATTGCATGAAATATCAATCAAATTCAGTAATTTTGACATGTATGGATAGCTTAGATCTGGCGCTACATGTTGCAATTATCGGCGGCTTCTTAGAGTTAACACTTGTGGAGAAAATTCAAACCTCGCAATGTTTATTTTCTTCCCGGCCACCATCTGTGTGCAGATTACCTTTTATTTATTGCTCCATGCCTGTCAAATTCCCTGGGGTATGGACTTGCTTTACTCATTCATAATTGCATGAAATATCAACCAAATTCAGTAATTTTGACATGTATGGATAGCTTAGATCTGGCGCTACATGTTGCAATTATCGGCGGCTTCTTAGAGTTAAAACTTGTGGAGAAAATTCAAACCTCGCAATATTTATTTTCTTTCCGGCCAACATCTGTGTACATGTTACCGTCTATTTATTGCTCCATGCATGTCAAATTCCCTGGGGTATGGACTTGCTTTACTCATTCATAATTGCATGAAATATCAACCAAATTCAGTAATTTTGACATGTATGGATAGCTTAGATCTGGCGCTACATGTTGCAATTATCGGCGGCTTCTTAGAGTTAACACTTGTGGAGAAAATTCAAACATCGCAATGTTTATTTTCTTCCCGGCCACCATCTGTGTGCAGATTACCTTTTATTTATTGCTCCATGCCTGTCAAATTCCCTGGGGTATGGACTTGCTTTACTCATTCATAATTGCATGAAATATCAACCAAATTCAGTAATTTTGACATGTATGGATAGCTTAGATCTGGCGCTACATGTTGCAATTATCGGCGGCTTCTTAGAGTTAACACTTGTGGAGAAAATTCAAACCTCGCAATGTTTATTTTCTTCCCGGCCACCATCTGTGTGCAGATTACCTTTTATTTATTGCTCCATGCCTGTCAAATTCCCTGGGGTATGGACTTGCTTTACTCATTCATAATTGCATGAAATATCAACCAAATTCAGTAATTTTGACATGTATGGATAGCTTAGATCTGGCGCTACATGTTGCAATTATCGGCGGCTTCTTAGACTTAACACTTGTGGAGAAAATTCAAACCTCGCAATATTTATTTTCTTTCCGGCCAACATCTGTGTACATGTTACCTTCTATTTATTGCTCCATGCCTGTCAAATTCCCTGGGGTATGACATGCTTTACTCATTCATAATTGCATGAAATATCAATCAAATTCAGTAATTTTGACATGTATGGATAGCTTAGATCTGGCGCTACATGTTGCAATTATCGGCGGCTTCTTAGAGTTAAAACTTGTGGAGAAAATTCAAACCTCGCAATGTTTATTTTCTTTCCGGACAACATCTGTGTACATGTTACCGTCTATTTATTGCTCCATGCATGTCAAATTCCCTGGGGTATGGACTTGCTTTACTCATTCATAATTGCATGAAATATCAATCAAATTCAGTAATTTTGACATGTATGGATAGCTTAGATCTGGCGCTACATGTTGCAATTATCGGCGGCTTCTTAGAGTTAACACTTGTGGAGAAAATTCAAACCTCGCAATGTTTATTTTCTTCCCGGCCACCATCTGTGTGCAGATTACCTTTTATTGATTGCTCCATGCCTGTCAAATTCCCTGGGGTATGGACTTGCTTTACTCATTCATAATTGCATGAAATATCAACCAAATTCAGTAATTTGGACATGTATGGATAGCTTAGATCTGGCGCTACATGTTGCAATTATCGGCGGCTTCTTAGAGTTAAAACTTGTGGAGAAAATTCAAACCTCGCAATATTTATTTTCTTTCCGGCCAACATCTGTGTACATGTTACCTTTTATTTATTGCTCCATGCATGTCAAATTCCATGGGGTATGGACTTGCTTTACTCATTCATAATTGCATGAAATATCAACCAAATTCAGTAATTTTGACATGTATGGATAGCTTAGATCTGGCGCTACATGTTGCAATTATCGGCGGCTTCTTAGAGTTAACACTTGTGGAGAAAATTCAAACATCGCAATGTTTATTTTCTTCCCGGCCACCATCTGTGTGCAGATTACCTTTTATTTATTGCTCCATGCCTGTCAAATTCCCTGGGGTATGGACTTGCTTTACTCATTCATAATTGCATGAAATATCAACCAAATTCAGTAATTTTGACATGTATGGATAGCTTAGATCTGGCGCTACATGTTGCAATTATCGGAGGCTTCTTAGAGTTAACACTTGTGGAGAAAATTCAAACCTCGCAATGTTTATTTTCTTCCCGGCCACCATCTGTGTGCAGATTACCTTTTATTTATTGCTCCATGCCTGTCAAATTCCCTGGGGTATGGACTTGCTTTACTCATTCATAATTGCATGAAATATCAACCAAATTCAGTAATTTTGACATGTATGGATAGCTTAGATCTGGCGCTACATGTTGCAATTATCGGCGGCTTCTTAGACTTAACACTTGTGGAGAAAATTCAAACCTCGCAATATTTATTTTCTTTCCGGCCAACATCTGTGTACATGTTACCTTCTATTTATTGCTCCATGCCTGTCAAATTCCCTGGGGTATGACATGCTTTACTCATTCATAATTGCATGAAATATCAATCAAATTCAGTAATTTTGACATGTATGGATAGCTTAGATCTGGCGCTACATGTTGCAATTATCGGCGGCTTCTTAGAGTTAAAACTTGTGGAGAAAATTCAAACCTCGCAATGTTTATTTTCTTTCCGGACAACATCTGTGTACATGTTACCGTCTATTTATTGCTCCATGCATGTCAAATTCCCTGGGGTATGGACTTGCTTTACTCATTCATAATTGCATGAAATATCAATCAAATTCAGTAATTTTGACATGTATGGATAGCTTAGATCTGGCGCTACATGTTGCAATTATCGGCGGCTTCTTAGAGTTAACACTTGTGGAGAAAATTCAAACCTCGCAATGTTTATTTTCTTCCCGGCCACCATCTGTGTGCAGATTACCTTTTATTGATTGCTCCATGCCTGTCAAATTCCCTGGGGTATGGACTTGCTTTACTCATTCATAATTGCATGAAATATCAACCAAATTCAGTAATTTGGACATGTATGGATAGCTTAGATCTGGCGCTACATGTTGCAATTATCGGCGGCTTCTTAGAGTTAAAACTTGTGGAGAAAATTCAAACCTCGCAATATTTATTTTCTTTCCGGCCAACATCTGTGTACATGTTACCTTTTATTTATTGCTCCATGCATGTCAAATTCCATGGGGTATGGACTTGCTTTACTCATTCATAATTGCATGAAATATCAACCAAATTCAGTAATTTTGACATGTATGGATAGCTTAGATCTGGCGCTACATGTTGCAATTATCGGCGGCTTCTTAGAGTTAACACTTGTGGAGAAAATTCAAACATCGCAATGTTTATTTTCTTCCCGGCCACCATCTGTGTGCAGATTACCTTTTATTTATTGCTCCATGCCTGTCAAATTCCCTGGGGTATGGACTTGCTTTACTCATTCATAATTGCATGAAATATCAACCAAATTCAGTAATTTTGACATGTATGGATAGCTTAGATCTGGCGCTACATGTTGCAATTATCGGCGGCTTCTTAGAGTTAACACTTGTGGAGAAAATTCAAACCTCGCAATGTTTATTTTCTTCCCGGCCACCATCTGTGTGCAGATTACCTTTTATTTATTGCTCCATGCCTGTCAAATTCCCTGGGGTATGGACTTGCTTTACTCATTCATAATTGCATGAAATATCAACCAAATTCAGTAATTTTGACATGTATGGATAGCTTAGATCTGGCGCTACATGTTGCAATTATCGGCGGCTTCTTAGACTTAACACTTGTGGAGAAAATTCAAACCTCGCAATATTTATTTTCTTTCCGGCCAACATCTGTGTACATGTTACCTTCTATTTATTGCTCCATGCCTGTCAAATTCCCTGGGGTATGACATGCTTTACTCATTCATAATTGCATGAAATATCAATCAAATTCAGTAATTTTGACATGTATGGATAGCTTAGATCTGGCGCTACATGTTGCAATTATCGGCGGCTTCTTAGAGTTAAAACTTGTGGAGAAAATTCAAACCTCGCAATGTTTATTTTCTTTCCGGACAACATCTGTGTACATGTTACCGTCTATTTATTGCTCCATGCATGTCAAATTCCCTGGGGTATGGACTTGCTTTACTCATTCATAATTGCATGAAATATCAATCAAATTCAGTAATTTTGACATGTATGGATAGCTTAGATCTGGCGCTACATGTTGCAATTATCGGCGGCTTCTTAGAGTTAACACTTGTGGAGAAAATTCAAACCTCGCAATGTTTATTTTCTTCCCGGCCACCATCTGTGTGCAGATTACCTTTTATTGATTGCTCCATGCCTGTCAAATTCCCTGGGGTATGGACTTGCTTTACTCATTCATAATTGCATGAAATATCAACCAAATTCAGTAATTTGGACATGTATGGATAGCTTAGATCTGGCGCTACATGTTGCAATTATCGGCGGCTTCTTAGAGTTAAAACTTGTGGAGAAAATTCAAACCTCGCAATATTTATTTTCTTTCCGGCCAACATCTGTGTACATGTTACCTTTTATTTATTGCTCCATGCATGTCAAATTCCATGGGGTATGGACTTGCTTTACTCATTCATAATTGCATGAAATATCAACCAAATTCAGTAATTTTGACATGTATGGATAGCTTAGATCTGGCGCTACATGTTGCAATTATCGGCGGCTTCTTAGAGTTAACACTTGTGGAGAAAATTCAAACATCGCAATGTTTATTTTCTTCCCGGCCACCATCTGTGTGCAGATTACCTTTTATTTATTGCTCCATGCCTGTCAAATTCCCTGGGGTATGGACTTGCTTTACTCATTCATAATTGCATGAAATATCAACCAAATTCAGTAATTTTGACATGTATGGATAGCTTAGATCTGGCGCTACATGTTGCAATTATCGGCGGCTTCTTAGAGTTAACACTTGTGGAGAAAATTCAAACCTCGCAATGTTTATTTTCTTCCCGGCCACCATCTGTGTGCAGATTACCTTTTATTTATTGCTCCATGCCTGTCAAATTCCCTGGGGTATGGACTTGCTTTACTCATTCATAATTGCATGAAATATCAACCAAATTCAGTAATTTTGACATGTATGGATAGCTTAGATCTGGCGCTACATGTTGCAATTATCGGCGGCTTCTTAGACTTAACACTTGTGGAGAAAATTCAAACCTCGCAATATTTATTTTCTTTCCGGCCAACATCTGTGTACATGTTACCTTCTATTTATTGCTCCATGCCTGTCAAATTCCCTGGGGTATGACATGCTTTACTCATTCATAATTGCATGAAATATCAATCAAATTCAGTAATTTTGACATGTATGGATAGCTTAGATCTGGCGCTACATGTTGCAATTATCGGCGGCTTCTTAGAGTTAAAACTTGTGGAGAAAATTCAAACCTCGCAATGTTTATTTTCTTTCCGGACAACATCTGTGTACATGTTACCGTCTATTTATTGCTCCATGCATGTCAAATTCCCTGGGGTATGGACTTGCTTTACTCAATCATAATTGCATGAAATATCAACCAAATTCAGTAATTTTGACATGTATGGATAGCTTAGATCTGGCGCTACATGTTGCAATTATCGGCGGCTTCTTAGAGTTAAAACTTGTGGAGAAAATTCAAACCTCGCAATGTTTATTTTCTTTCCGGCCAACATCTGTGTACATGTTACCGTCTATTTATTGCTCCATGCCTGTCAAATTCCCTGGGGTATGGACTTGCTTTACTCATTCATAATTGCATGAAATATCAACCAAATTCAGTAATTTTGACATGTATGGATAGCTTAGATCTGGCGCTACATGTTGCAATTATCGGCGGCTTCTTAGAGTTAACACTTGTGGAGAAAATTCAAACCTCGCAATGTTTATTTTCTTCCCGGCCACCATCTGTGTGCAGATTACCTTTTATTTATTGCTCCATGCCTGTCAAATTCCCTGGGGTATGACTTGCTTTACTCATTCATAATTGCATGAAATATCAACCAAATTCAGTAATTTTGACATGTATGGATAGCTTAGATCTGGCGCTACATGTTGCAATTATCGGCGGCTTCTTAGAGTTAAAACTTGTGGAGAAAATTCAAACCTCGCAATGTTTATTTTCTTCCCGGCCACCATCTGTGTGCAGATTACCTTTTATTTATTGCTCCATGCCTGTCAAATTCCCTGGGGTATGGACTTGCTTTACTCATTCATAATTGCATGAAATATCAACCAAATTCAGTAATTTTGACATGTATGGATAGCTTAGATCTGGCGCTACATGTTGCAATTATCGGCGGCTTCTTAGACTTAACACTTGTGGAGAAAATTCAAACCTCGCAATGTTTATTTTCTTCCCGGCCACCATCTGTGTGCAGATTACCTTTTATTTATTGCTCCATGCATGTCAAATTCCCTGGGGTATGGACTTGCTTTACTCATTCATAATTGCATGAAATATCAACCAAATTCAGTAATTTTGACATGTATGGATAGCTTAGATCTGGCGCTACATGTTGCAATTATCGGCGGCTTCTTAGAGTTAAAACTTGTGGAGAAAATTCAAACCTCGCAATGTTTATTTTCTTTCCGGCCAACATCTGTGTACATGTTACCGTCTATTTATTGCTCCATGCCTGTCAAATTCCCTGGGGCATGACTTGCTTTACTCATTCATAATTGCATGAAATATCAATCAAATTCAGTAATTTTGACATGTATGGATAGCTTAGATCTGGCGCTACATGTTGCAATTATCGGCGGCTTCTTAGAGTTAACACTTGTGGAGAAAATTCAAACCTCGCAATGTTTATTTTCTTCCCGGCCACCATCTGTGTGCAGATTACCTTTTATTTATTGCTCCATGCCTGTCAAATTCCCTGGGGTATGGACTTGCTTTACTCATTCATAATTGCATGAAATATCAACCAAATTCAGTAATTTTGACATGTATGGATAGCTTAGATCTGGCGCTACATGTTGCAATTATCGGCGGCTTCTTAGAGTTAAAACTTGTGGAGAAAATTCAAACCTCGCAATATTTATTTTCTTTCCGGCCAACATCTGTGTACATGTTACCGTCTATTTATTGCTCCATGCATGTCAAATTCCCTGGGGTATGGACTTGCTTTACTCATTCATAATTGCATGAAATATCAACCAAATTCAGTAATTTTGACATGTATGGATAGCTTAGATCTGGCGCTACATGTTGCAATTATCGGCGGCTTCTTAGAGTTAACACTTGTGGAGAAAATTCAAACATCGCAATGTTTATTTTCTTCCCGGCCACCATCTGTGTGCAGATTACCTTTTATTTATTGCTCCATGCCTGTCAAATTCCCTGGGGTATGGACTTGCTTTACTCATTCATAATTGCATGAAATATCAACCAAATTCAGTAATTTTGACATGTATGGATAGCTTAGATCTGGCGCTACATGTTGCAATTATCGGCGGCTTCTTAGAGTTAACACTTGTGGAGAAAATTCAAACCTCGCAATGTTTATTTTCTTCCCGGCCACCATCTGTGTGCAGATTACCTTTTATTTATTGCTCCATGCCTGTCAAATTCCCTGGGGTATGGACTTGCTTTACTCATTCATAATTGCATGAAATATCAACCAAATTCAGTAATTTTGACATGTATGGATAGCTTAGATCTGGCGCTACATGTTGCAATTATCGGCGGCTTCTTAGACTTAACACTTGTGGAGAAAATTCAAACCTCGCAATATTTATTTTCTTTCCGGCCAACATCTGTGTACATGTTACCTTCTATTTATTGCTCCATGCCTGTCAAATTCCCTGGGGTATGACATGCTTTACTCATTCATAATTGCATGAAATATCAATCAAATTCAGTAATTTTGACATGTATGGATAGCTTAGATCTGGCGCTACATGTTGCAATTATCGGCGGCTTCTTAGAGTTAAAACTTGTGGAGAAAATTCAAACCTCGCAATGTTTATTTTCTTTCCGGACAACATCTGTGTACATGTTACCGTCTATTTATTGCTCCATGCATGTCAAATTCCCTGGGGTATGGACTTGCTTTACTCATTCATAATTGCATGAAATATCAACCAAATTCAGTAATTTTGACATGTATGGATAGCTTAGATCTGGCGCTACATGTTGCAATTATCGGCGGCTTCTTAGAGTTAAAACTTGTGGAGAAAATTCAAACCTCGCAATGTTTATTTTCTTTCCGGCCAACATCTGTGTACATGTTACCATCTATTTATTGCTCCATGCATGTCAAATTCCCTGGGGTATGGACTTGCTTTACTCATTCATAATTGCATGAAATATTAACCAAATTCAGTAATTTTGACATGTATGGATAGCTTAGATCTGGCGCTACATGTTGCAATTATCGGCGGCTTCTTAGAGTTAACACTTGTGGAGAAAATTCAAACCTCGCAATGTTTATTTTCTTCCCGGCCACCATCTGTGTGCAGATTACCTTTTATTTATTGCTCCATGCCTGTCAAATTCCCTGGGGTATGACTTGCTTTACTCATTCATAATTGCATGAAATATCAACCAAATTCAGTAATTTTGACATGTATGGATAGCTTAGATCTGGCGCTACATGTTGCAATTATCGGCGGCTTCTTAGAGTTAAAACTTGTGGAGAAAATTCAAACCTCGCAATATTTATTTTCTTTCCGGCCAACATCTGTGTGCAGATTACCTTTTATTTATTGCTCCATGACTGTCAAATTCCCTGGGGTATGGACTTGCTTTACTCATTCATAATTGCATGAAATATCAACCAAATTCAGTAATTTTGACATGTATGGATAGCTTAGATCTGGCGCTACATGTTGCAATTATCGGCGGCTTCTTAGAGTTAACACTTGTGTAGAAAATGCAAACCTCGCAATGTTTATTTTCTTCCCGGCCACCATCTGTGTGCAGATTACCTTTTATTCATTGCTCCATGCCTGTCAAATTCCCTGGGGTATGGACTTGCTTTACTCATTCATAATTGCATGAAATATCAACCAAATGCAGTAATGTTGACATGTATGGATAGCTTAGATCTGGCGCTACATGTTGCAATTATCGGCGGCTTCTTAGAGTTAACACTTGTGGAGAAAATTCAAACCTCCCAATGTTTATTTTCTTCCCGGCCACCATCTGTGTGCAGATTACCTTTTATTTATTGCTCCATGCCTGTCAAATTCCATGGGGTATGGACTTGCTTTACTCATTCATAATTGCATGAAATATCAACCAAATTCAGTAATTTTGACATGTATGAATAGCTTAGATCTGGCGCTACATGTTGCAATTATCGGCGGCTTCTTAGAGTTAACACTTGTGGAGAAAATTCAAACCTCGCAATGTTTATTTCTTTCCGGCCAACATCTGTGTACATGTTACCTTTTATTTATTGCTCCATGCATGTCAAATTCCATGGGGTATGGACTTGCTTTACTCATTCATAATTGCATGAAATATCAACCAAATTCAGTAATTTTGACATGTATGGATAGCTTAGATCTGGCGCTACATGTTGCAATTATCGGCGGCTTCTTAGAGTTAACACTTGTGGAGAAAATTCAAACATCGCAATGTTTATTTTCTTCCCGGCCACCATCTGTGTGCAGATTACCTTTTATTTATTGCTCCATGCCTGTCAAATTCCCTGGGGTATGGACTTGCTTTACTCATTCATAATTGCATGAAATATCAACCAAATTCAGTAATTTTGACATGTATGGATAGCTTAGATCTGGCGCTACATGTTGCAATTATCGGCGGCTTCTTAGAGTTAACACTTGTGGAGAAAATTCAAACCTCGCAATGTTTATTTTCTTCCCGGCCACCATCTGTGTGCAGATTACCTTTTATTTATTGCTCCATGCCTGTCAAATTCCCTGGGGTATGGACTTGCTTTACTCATTCATAATTGCATGAAATATCAACCAAATTCAGTAATTTTGACATGTATGGATAGCTTAGATCTGGCGCTACATGTTGCAATTATCGGCGGCTTCTTAGACTTAACACTTGTGGAGAAAATTCAAACCTCGCAATATTTATTTTCTTTCCGGCCAACATCTGTGTACATGTTACCTTCTATTTATTGCTCCATGCCTGTCAAATTCCCTGGGGTATGACATGCTTTACTCATTCATAATTGCATGAAATATCAATCAAATTCAGTAATTTTGACATGTATGGATAGCTTAGATCTGGCGCTACATGTTGCAATTATCGGCGGCTTCTTAGAGTTAAAACTTGTGGAGAAAATTCAAACCTCGCAATGTTTATTTTCTTTCCGGACAACATCTGTGTACATGTTACCGTCTATTTATTGCTCCATGCATGTCAAATTCCCTGGGGTATGGACTTGCTTTACTCATTCATAATTGCATGAAATATCAACCAAATTCAGTAATTTTGACATGTATGGATAGCTTAGATCTGGCGCTACATGTTGCAATTATCGGCGGCTTCTTAGAGTTAAAACTTGTGGAGAAAATTCAAACCTCGCAATGTTTATTTTCTTTCCGGCCAACATCTGTGTACATGTTACCGTCTATTTATTGCTCCATGCATGTCAAATTCCCTGGGGTATGGACTTGCTTTACTCATTCATAATTGCATGAAATATCAACCAAATTCAGTAATTTTGACATGTATGGATAGCTTAGATCTGGCGCTACATGTTGCAATTATCGGCGGCTTCTTAGAGTTAACACTTGTGGAGAAAATTCAAACCTCGCAATGTTTATTTTCTTCCCGGCCACCATCTGTGTGCAGATTACCTTTTATTTATTGCTCCATGCCTGTCAAATTCCCTGGGGTATGACTTGCTTTACTCATTCATAATTGCATGAAATATCAACCAAATTCAGTAATTTTGACATGTATGGATAGCTTAGATCTGGCGCTACATGTTGCAATTATCGGCGGCTTCTTAGAGTTAACACTTGTGGAGAAAATTCAAACCTCGCAATGTTTATTTTCTTCCCGGCCACCATCTGTGTGCAGATTACCTTTTATTTATTGCTCCATGCCTGTCAAATTCCCTGGGGTATGACTTGCTTTACTCATTCATAATTGCATGAAATATCAACCAAATTCAGTAATTTTGACATGTATGGATAGCTTAGATCTGGCGCTACATGTTGCAATTATCGGCGGCTTCTTAGAGTTAAAACTTGTGGAGAAAATTCAAACCTCGCAATGTTTATTTTCTTCCCGGCCACCATCTGTGTGCAGATTACCTTTTATTTATTGCTCCATGCCTGTCAAATTCCCTGGGGTATGGACTTGCTTTACTCATTCATAATTGCATGAAATATCAACCAAATTCAGTAATTTTGACATGTATGGATAGCTTAGATCTGGCGCTACATGTTGCAATTATCGGCGGCTTCTTAGACTTAACACTTGTGGAGAAAATTCAAACCTCGCAATGTTTATTTTCTTCCCGGCCACCATCTGTGTGCAGATTACCTTTTATTTATTGCTCCATGCATGTCAAATTCCCTGGGGTATGGACTTGCTTTACTCATTCATAATTGCATGAAATATCAACCAAATTCAGTAATTTTGACATGTATGGATAGCTTAGATCTGGCGCTACATGTTGCAATTATCGGCGGCTTCTTAGAGTTAAAACTTGTGGAGAAAATTCAAACCTCGCAATGTTTATTTTCTTTCCGGCCAACATCTGTGTACATGTTACCGTCTATTTATTGCTCCATGCCTGTCAAATTCCCTGGGGCATGACTTGCTTTACTCATTCATAATTGCATGAAATATCAATCAAATTCAGTAATTTTGACATGTATGGATAGCTTAGATCTGGCGCTACATGTTGCAATTATCGGCGGCTTCTTAGAGTTAAAACTTGTGGAGAAAATTCAAACCTCGCAATATTTATTTTCTTTCCGGCCAACATCTGTGTACATGTTACCGTCTATTTATTGCTCCATGCATGTCAAATTCCCTGGGGTATGGACTTGCTTTACTCATTCATAATTGCATGAAATATCAACCAAATTCAGTAATTTTGACATGTATGGATAGCTTAGATCTGGCGCTACATGTTGCAATTATCGGCGGCTTCTTAGAGTTAACACTTGTGGAGAAAATTCAAACATCGCAATGTTTATTTTCTTCCCGGCCACCATCTGTGTGCAGATTACCTTTTATTTATTGCTCCATGCCTGTCAAATTCCCTGGGGTATGGACTTGCTTTACTCATTCATAATTGCATGAAATATCAACCAAATTCAGTAATTTTGACATGTATGGATAGCTTAGATCTGGCGCTACATGTTGCAATTATCGGCGGCTTCTTAGAGTTAACACTTGTGGAGAAAATTCAAACCTCGCAATGTTTATTTTCTTCCCGGCCACCATCTGTGTGCAGATTACCTTTTATTTATTGCTCCATGCCTGTCAAATTCCCTGGGGTATGGACTTGCTTTACTCATTCATAATTGCATGAAATATCAACCAAATTCAGTAATTTTGACATGTATGGATAGCTTAGATCTGGCGCTACATGTTGCAATTATCGGCGGCTTCTTAGACTTAACACTTGTGGAGAAAATTCAAACCTCGCAATATTTATTTTCTTTCCGGCCAACATCTGTGTACATGTTACCTTCTATTTATTGCTCCATGCCTGTCAAATTCCCTGGGGTATGACATGCTTTACTCATTCATAATTGCATGAAATATCAATCAAATTCAGTAATTTTGACATGTATGGATAGCTTAGATCTGGCGCTACATGTTGCAATTATCGGCGGCTTCTTAGAGTTAAAACTTGTGGAGAAAATTCAAACCTCGCAATGTTTATTTTCTTTCCGGACAACATCTGTGTACATGTTACCGTCTATTTATTGCTCCATGCATGTCAAATTCCCTGGGGTATGGACTTGCTTTACTCATTCATAATTGCATGAAATATCAACCAAATTCAGTAATTTTGACATGTATGGATAGCTTAGATCTGGCGCTACATGTTGCAATTATCGGCGGCTTCTTAGAGTTAAAACTTGTGGAGAAAATTCAAACCTCGCAATGTTTATTTTCTTTCCGGCCAACATCTGTGTACATGTTACCATCTATTTATTGCTCCATGCATGTCAAATTCCCTGGGGTATGGACTTGCTTTACTCATTCATAATTGCATGAAATATCAACCAAATTCAGTAATTTTGACATGTATGGATAGCTTAGATCTGGCGCTACATGTTGCAATTATCGGCGGCTTCTTAGAGTTAACACTTGTGGAGAAAATTCAAACCTCGCAATGTTTATTTTCTTCCCGGCCACCATCTGTGTGCAGATTACCTTTTATTTATTGCTCCATGCCTGTCAAATTCCCTGGGGTATGACTTGCTTTACTCATTCATAATTGCATGAAATATCAACCAAATTCAGTAATTTTGACATGTATGGATAGCTTAGATCTGGCGCTACATGTTGCAATTATCGGCGGCTTCTTAGAGTTAAAACTTGTGGAGAAAATTCAAACCTCGCAATATTTATTTTCTTTCCGGCCAACATCTGTGTGCAGATTACCTTTTATTTATTGCTCCATGACTGTCAAATTCCCTGGGGTATGGACTTGCTTTACTCATTCATAATTGCATGAAATATCAACCAAATTCAGTAATTTTGACATGTATGGATAGCTTAGATCTGGCGCTACATGTTGCAATTATCGGCGGCTTCTTAGAGTTAACACTTGTGTAGAAAATGCAAACCTCGCAATGTTTATTTTCTTCCCGGCCACCATCTGTGTGCAGATTACCTTTTATTCATTGCTCCATGCCTGTCAAATTCCCTGGGGTATGGACTTGCTTTACTCATTCATAATTGCATGAAATATCAACCAAATGCAGTAATGTTGACATGTATGGATAGCTTAGATCTGGCGCTACATGTTGCAATTATCGGCGGCTTCTTAGAGTTAACACTTGTGGAGAAAATTCAAACCTCCCAATGTTTATTTTCTTCCCGGCCACCATCTGTGTGCAGATTACCTTTTATTTATTGCTCCATGCCTGTCAAATTCCATGGGGTATGGACTTGCTTTACTCATTCATAATTGCATGAAATATCAACCAAATTCAGTAATTTTGACATGTATGAATAGCTTAGATCTGGCGCTACATGTTGCAATTATCGGCGGCTTCTTAGAGTTAACACTTGTGGAGAAAATTCAAACCTCGCAATGTTTATTTCTTTCCGGCCAACATCTGTGTACATGTTACCTTTTATTTATTGCTCCATGCATGTCAAATTCCATGGGGTATGGACTTGCTTTACTCATTCATAATTGCATGAAATATCAACCAAATTCAGTAATTTTGACATGTATGGATAGCTTAGATCTGGCGCTACATGTTGCAATTATCGGCGGCTTCTTAGAGTTAACACTTGTGGAGAAAATTCAAACATCGCAATGTTTATTTTCTTCCCGGCCACCATCTGTGTGCAGATTACCTTTTATTTATTGCTCCATGCCTGTCAAATTCCCTGGGGTATGGACTTGCTTTACTCATTCATAATTGCATGAAATATCAACCAAATTCAGTAATTTTGACATGTATGGATAGCTTAGATCTGGCGCTACATGTTGCAATTATCGGCGGCTTCTTAGAGTTAACACTTGTGGAGAAAATTCAAACCTCGCAATGTTTATTTTCTTCCCGGCCACCATCTGTGTGCAGATTACCTTTTATTTATTGCTCCATGCCTGTCAAATTCCCTGGGGTATGGACTTGCTTTACTCATTCATAATTGCATGAAATATCAACCAAATTCAGTAATTTTGACATGTATGGATAGCTTAGATCTGGCGCTACATGTTGCAATTATCGGCGGCTTCTTAGACTTAACACTTGTGGAGAAAATTCAAACCTCGCAATATTTATTTTCTTTCCGGCCAACATCTGTGTACATGTTACCTTCTATTTATTGCTCCATGCCTGTCAAATTCCCTGGGGTATGACATGCTTTACTCATTCATAATTGCATGAAATATCAATCAAATTCAGTAATTTTGACATGTATGGATAGCTTAGATCTGGCGCTACATGTTGCAATTATCGGCGGCTTCTTAGAGTTAAAACTTGTGGAGAAAATTCAAACCTCGCAATGTTTATTTTCTTTCCGGACAACATCTGTGTACATGTTACCGTCTATTTATTGCTCCATGCATGTCAAATTCCCTGGGGTATGGACTTGCTTTACTCATTCATAATTGCATGAAATATCAACCAAATTCAGTAATTTTGACATGTATGGATAGCTTAGATCTGGCGCTACATGTTGCAATTATCGGCGGCTTCTTAGAGTTAAAACTTGTGGAGAAAATTCAAACCTCGCAATGTTTATTTTCTTTCCGGCCAACATCTGTGTACATGTTACCGTCTATTTATTGCTCCATGCATGTCAAATTCCCTGGGGTATGGACTTGCTTTACTCATTCATAATTGCATGAAATATCAACCAAATTCAGTAATTTTGACATGTATGGATAGCTTAGATCTGGCGCTACATGTTGCAATTATCGGCGGCTTCTTAGAGTTAACACTTGTGGAGAAAATTCAAACCTCGCAATGTTTATTTTCTTCCCGGCCACCATCTGTGTGCAGATTACCTTTTATTTATTGCTCCATGCCTGTCAAATTCCCTGGGGTATGACTTGCTTTACTCATTCATAATTGCATGAAATATCAACCAAATTCAGTAATTTTGACATGTATGGATAGCTTAGATCTGGCGCTACATGTTGCAATTATCGGCGGCTTCTTAGAGTTAACACTTGTGGAGAAAATTCAAACCTCGCAATGTTTATTTTCTTCCCGGCCACCATCTGTGTGCAGATTACCTTTTATTTATTGCTCCATGCCTGTCAAATTCCCTGGGGTATGACTTGCTTTACTCATTCATAATTGCATGAAATATCAACCAAATTCAGTAATTTTGACATGTATGGATAGCTTAGATCTGGCGCTACATGTTGCAATTATCGGCGGCTTCTTAGAGTTAAAACTTGTGGAGAAAATTCAAACCTCGCAATGTTTATTTTCTTCCCGGCCACCATCTGTGTGCAGATTACCTTTTATTTATTGCTCCATGCCTGTCAAATTCCCTGGGGTATGGACTTGCTTTACTCATTCATAATTGCATGAAATATCAACCAAATTCAGTAATTTTGACATGTATGGATAGCTTAGATCTGGCGCTACATGTTGCAATTATCGGCGGCTTCTTAGACTTAACACTTGTGGAGAAAATTCAAACCTCGCAATGTTTATTTTCTTCCCGGCCACCATCTGTGTGCAGATTACCTTTTATTTATTGCTCCATGCATGTCAAATTCCCTGGGGTATGGACTTGCTTTACTCATTCATAATTGCATGAAATATCAACCAAATTCAGTAATTTTGACATGTATGGATAGCTTAGATCTGGCGCTACATGTTGCAATTATCGGCGGCTTCTTAGAGTTAAAACTTGTGGAGAAAATTCAAACCTCGCAATGTTTATTTTCTTTCCGGCCAACATCTGTGTACATGTTACCGTCTATTTATTGCTCCATGCCTGTCAAATTCCCTGGGGCATGACTTGCTTTACTCATTCATAATTGCATGAAATATCAATCAAATTCAGTAATTTTGACATGTATGGATAGCTTAGATCTGGCGCTACATGTTGCAATTATCGGCGGCTTCTTAGAGTTAACACTTGTGGAGAAAATTCAAACCTCGCAATGTTTATTTTCTTCCCGGCCACCATCTGTGTGCAGATTACCTTTTATTTATTGCTCCATGCCTGTCAAATTCCCTGGGGTATGGACTTGCTTTACTCATTCATAATTGCATGAAATATCAACCAAATTCAGTAATTTTGACATGTATGGATAGCTTAGATCTGGTGCTACATGTTGCAATTATCGGCGGCTTCTTAGAGTTAAAACTTGTGGAGAAAATTCAAACCTCGCAATATTTATTTTCTTTCCGGCCAACATCTGTGTACATGTTACCGTCTATTTATTGCTCCATGCATGTCAAATTCCCTGGGGTATGGACTTGCTTTACTCATTCATAATTGCATGAAATATCAACCAAATTCAGTAATTTTGACATGTATGGATAGCTTAGATCTGGCGCTACATGTTGCAATTATCGGCGGCTTCTTAGAGTTAACACTTGTGGAGAAAATTCAAACATCGCAATGTTTATTTTCTTCCCGGCCACCATCTGTGTGCAGATTACCTTTTATTTATTGCTCCATGCCTGTCAAATTCCCTGGGGTATGGACTTGCTTTACTCATTCATAATTGCATGAAATATCAACCAAATTCAGTAATTTTGACATGTATGGATAGCTTAGAACTGGCGCTACATGTTGCAATTATCGGCGGCTTCTTAGAGTTAACACTTGTGGAGAAAATTCAAACCTCGCAATGTTTATTTTCTTCCCGGCCACCATCTGTGTGCAGATTACCTTTTATTTATTGCTCCATGCCTGTCAAATTCCCTGGGGTATGGACTTGCTTTACTCATTCATAATTGCATGAAATATCAACCAAATTCAGTAATTTTGACATGTATGGATAGCTTAGATCTGGCGCTACATGTTGCAATTATCGGCGGCTTCTTAGAGTTAACACTTGTGGAGAAAATTCAAACCTCGCAATATTTATTTTCTTTCCGGCCAACATCTGTGTACATGTTACCTTCTATTTATTGCTCCATGCCTGTCAAATTCCCTGGGGTATGACATGCTTTACTCATTCATAATTGCATGAAATATCAATCAAATTCAGTAATTTTGACATGTATGGATAGCTTAGATCTGGCGCTACATGTTGCAATTATCGGCGGCTTCTTAGAGTTAAAACTTGTGGAGAAAATTCAAACCTCGCAATGTTTATTTTCTTTCCGGACAACATCTGTGTACATGTTACCGTCTATTTATTGCTCCATGCATGTCAAATTCCCTGGGGTATGGACTTGCTTTACTCATTCATAATTGCATGAAATATCAACCAAATTCAGTAATTTTGACATGTATGGATAGCTTAGATCTGGCGCTACATGTTGCAATTATCGGCGGCTTCTTAGAGTTAAAACTTGTGGAGAAAATTCAAACCTCGCAATGTTTATTTTCTTTCCGGCCAACATCTGTGTACATGTTACCATCTATTTATTGCTCCATGCATGTCAAATTCCCTGGGGTATGGACTTGCTTTACTCATTCATAATTGCATGAAATATCAACCAAATTCAGTAATTTTGACATGTATGGATAGCTTAGATCTGGCGCTACATGTTGCAATTATCGGCGGCTTCTTAGAGTTAACACTTGTGGAGAAAATTCAAACCTCGCAATGTTTATTTTCTTCCCGGCCACCATCTGTGTGCAGATTACCTTTTATTTATTGCTCCATGCCTGTCAAATTCCCTGGGGTATGACTTGCTTTACTCATTCATAATTGCATGAAATATCAACCAAATTCAGTAATTTTGACATGTATGGATAGCTTAGATCTGGCGCTACATGTTGCAATTATCGGCGGCTTCTTAGAGTTAAAACTTGTGGAGAAAATTCAAACCTCGCAATATTTATTTTCTTTCCGGCCAACATCTGTGTGTAGATTACCTTTTATTTATTGCTCCATGACTGTCAAATTCCCTGGGGTATGGACTTGCTTTACTCATTCATAATTGCATGAAATATCAACCAAATTCAGTAATTTTGACATGTATGGATAGCTTAGATCTGGCGCTACATGTTGCAATTATCGGCGGCTTCTTAGAGTTAACACTTGTGTAGAAAATGCAAACCTCGCAATGTTTATTTTCTTCCCGGCCACCATCTGTGTGCAGATTACCTTTTATTCATTGCTCCATGCCTGTCAAATTCCCTGGGGTATGGACTTGCTTTACTCATTCATAATTGCATGAAATATCAACCAAATGCAGTAATGTTGACATGTATGGATAGCTTAGATCTGGCGCTACATGTTGCAATTATCGGCGGCTTCTTAGAGTTAACACTTGTGGAGAAAATTCAAACCTCCCAATGTTTATTTTCTTCCCGGCCACCATCTGTGTGCAGATTACCTTTTATTTATTGCTCCATGCATGTCAAATTCCCTGGGGTATGGACTTGCTTTACTCATTCATAATTGCATGAAATATCAACCAAATTCAGTAATTTTGACATGTATGGATAGCTTAGATCTGGCGCTACATGTTGCAATTATCGGCGGCTTCTTAGAGTTAAAACTTGTGGAGAAAATTCAAACCTCGCAATGTTTATTTTCTTTCCGGCCAACATCTGTGTACATGTTACCATCTATTTATTGCTCCATGCATGTCAAATTCCCTGGGGTATGGACTTGCTTTACTCATTCATAATTGCATGAAATATCAACCAAATTCAGTAATTTTGACATGTATGGATAGCTTAGATCTGGCGCTACATGTTGCAATTATCGGCGGCTTCTTAGAGTTAACACTTGTGGAGAAAATTCAAACCTCGCAATGTTTATTTTCTTCCCGGCCACCATCTGTGTGCAGATTACCTTTTATTTATTGCTCCATGCCTGTCAAATTCCCTGGGGTATGACTTGCTTTACTCATTCATAATTGCATGAAATATCAACCAAATTCAGTAATTTTGACATGTATGGATAGCTTAGATCTGGCGCTACATGTTGCAATTATCGGCGGCTTCTTAGAGTTAAAACTTGTGGAGAAAATTCAAACCTCGCAATATTTATTTTCTTTCCGGCCAACATCTGTGTGCAGATTACCTTTTATTTATTGCTCCATGACTGTCAAATTCCCTGGGGTATGGACTTGCTTTACTCATTCATAATTGCATGAAATATCAACCAAATTCAGTAATTTTGACATGTATGGATAGCTTAGATCTGGCGCTACATGTTGCAATTATCGGCGGCTTCTTAGAGTTAACACTTGTGTAGAAAATGCAAACCTCGCAATGTTTATTTTCTTCCCGGCCACCATCTGTGTGCAGATTACCTTTTATTCATTGCTCCATGCCTGTCAAATTCCCTGGGGTATGGACTTGCTTTACTCATTCATAATTGCATGAAATATCAACCAAATGCAGTAATGTTGACATGTATGGATAGCTTAGATCTGGCGCTACATGTTGCAATTATCGGCGGCTTCTTAGAGTTAACACTTGTGGAGAAAATTCAAACCTCCCAATGTTTATTTTCTTCCCGGCCACCATCTGTGTGCAGATTACCTTTTATTTATTGCTCCATGCCTGTCAAATTCCATGGGGTATGGACTTGCTTTACTCATTCATAATTGCATGAAATATCAACCAAATTCAGTAATTTTGACATGTATGAATAGCTTAGATCTGGCGCTACATGTTGCAATTATCGGCGGCTTCTTAGAGTTAACACTTGTGGAGAAAATTCAAACCTCGCAATGTTTATTTCTTTCCGGCCAACATCTGTGTACATGTTACCTTTTATTTATTGCTCCATGCATGTCAAATTCCATGGGGTATGGACTTGCTTTACTCATTCATAATTGCATGAAATATCAACCAAATTCAGTAATTTTGACATGTATGGATAGCTTAGATCTGGCGCTACATGTTGCAATTATCGGCGGCTTCTTAGAGTTAACACTTGTGGAGAAAATTCAAACATCGCAATGTTTATTTTCTTCCCGGCCACCATCTGTGTGCAGATTACCTTTTATTTATTGCTCCATGCCTGTCAAATTCCCTGGGGTATGGACTTGCTTTACTCATTCATAATTGCATGAAATATCAACCAAATTCAGTAATTTTGACATGTATGGATAGCTTAGATCTGGCGCTACATGTTGCAATTATCGGCGGCTTCTTAGAGTTAACACTTGTGGAGAAAATTCAAACCTCGCAATGTTTATTTTCTTCCCGGCCACCATCTGTGTGCAGATTACCTTTTATTTATTGCTCCATGCCTGTCAAATTCCCTGGGGTATGGACTTGCTTTACTCATTCATAATTGCATGAAATATCAACCAAATTCAGTAATTTTGACATGTATGGATAGCTTAGATCTGGCGCTACATGTTGCAATTATCGGCGGCTTCTTAGACTTAACACTTGTGGAGAAAATTCAAACCTCGCAATATTTATTTTCTTTCCGGCCAACATCTGTGTACATGTTACCTTCTATTTATTGCTCCATGCCTGTCAAATTCCCTGGGGTATGACATGCTTTACTCATTCATAATTGCATGAAATATCAATCAAATTGAGTAATTTTGACATGTATGGATAGCTTAGATCTGGCGCTACATGTTGCAATTATCGGCGGCTTCTTAGAGTTAAAACTTGTGGAGAAAATTCAAACCTCGCAATGTTTATTTTCTTTCCGGACAACATCTGTGTACATGTTACCGTCTATTTATTGCTCCATGCATGTCAAATTCCCTGGGGTATGGACTTGCTTTACTCATTCATAATTGCATGAAATATCAACCAAATTCAGTAATTTTGACATGTATGGATAGCTTAGATCTGGCGCTACATGTTGCAATTATCGGCGGCTTCTTAGAGTTAAAACTTGTGGAGAAAATTCAAACCTCGCAATGTTTATTTTCTTTCCGGCCAACATCTGTGTACATGTTACCGTCTATTTATTGCTCCATGCATGTCAAATTCCCTGGGGTATGGACTTGCTTTACTCATTCATAATTGCATGAAATATCAACCAAATTCAGTAATTTTGACATGTATGGATAGCTTAGATCTGGCGCTACATGTTGCAATTATCGGCGGCTTCTTAGAGTTAACACTTGTGGAGAAAATTCAAACCTCGCAATGTTTATTTTCTTCCCGGCCACCATCTGTGTGCAGATTACCTTTTATTTATTGCTCCATGCCTGTCAAATTCCCTGGGGTATGGACTTGCTTTACTCATTCATAATTGCATGAAATATCAACCAAATTCAGTAATTTTGACATGTATGGATAGCTTAGATCTGGCGCTACATGTTGCAATTATCGGCGGCTTCTTAGACTTAACACTTGTGGAGAAAATTCAAACCTCGCAATATTTATTTTCTTTCCGGCCAACATCTGTGTACATGTTACCTTCTATTTATTGCTCCATGCCTGTCAAATTCCCTGGGGTATGACATGCTTTACTCATTCATAATTGCATGAAATATCAATCAAATTCAGTAATTTTGACATGTATGGATAGCTTAGATCTGGCGCTACATGTTGCAATTATCGGCGGCTTCTTAGAGTTAACACTTGTGGAGAAAATTCAAACCTCGCAATGTTTATTTTCTTCCCGGCCACCATCTGTGTGCAGATTACCTTTTATTTATTGCTCCATGCCTGTCAAATTCCCTGGGGTATGACTTGCTTTACTCATTCATAATTGCATGAAATATCAACCAAATTCAGTAATTTTGACATGTATGGATAGCTTAGATCTGGCGCTACATGTTGCAATTATCGGCGGCTTCTTAGAGTTAAAACTTGTGGAGAAAATTCAAACCTCGCAATATTTATTTTCTTTCCGGCCAACATCTGTGTGCAGATTACCTTTTATTTATTGCTCCATGACTGTCAAATTCCCTGGGGTATGGACTTGCTTTACTCATTCATAATTGCATGAAATATCAACCAAATTCAGTAATTTTGACATGTATGGATAGCTTAGATCTGGCGCTACATGTTGCAATTATCGGCGGCTTCTTAGAGTTAACACTTGTGTAGAAAATGCAAACCTCGCAATGTTTATTTTCTTCCCGGCCACCATCTGTGTGCAGATTACCTTTTATTCATTGCTCCATGCCTGTCAAATTCCCTGGGGTATGGACTTGCTTTACTCATTCATAATTGCATGAAATATCAACCAAATGCAGTAATGTTGACATGTATGGATAGCTTAGATCTGGCGCTACATGTTGCAATTATCGGCGGCTTCTTAGAGTTAACACTTGTGGAGAAAATTCAAACCTCCCAATGTTTATTTTCTTCCCGGCCACCATCTGTGTGCAGATTACCTTTTATTTATTGCTCCATGCCTGTCAAATTCCATGGGGTATGGACTTGCTTTACTCATTCATAATTGCATGAAATATCAACCAAATTCAGTAATTTTGACATGTATGAATAGCTTAGATCTGGCGCTACATGTTGCAATTATCGGCGGCTTCTTAGAGTTAACACTTGTGGAGAAAATTCAAACCTCGCAATGTTTATTTCTTTCCGGCCAACATCTGTGTACATGTTACCTTTTATTTATTGCTCCATGCATGTCAAATTCCATGGGGTATGGACTTGCTTTACTCATTCATAATTGCATGAAATATCAACCAAATTCAGTAATTTTGACATGTATGGATAGCTTAGATCTGGCGCTACATGTTGCAATTATCGGCGGCTTCTTAGAGTTAACACTTGTGGAGAAAATTCAAACATCGCAATGTTTATTTTCTTCCCGGCCACCATCTGTGTGCAGATTACCTTTTATTTATTGCTCCATGCCTGTCAAATTCCCTGGGGTATGGACTTGCTTTACTCATTCATAATTGCATGAAATATCAACCAAATTCAGTAATTTTGACATGTATGGATAGCTTAGATCTGGCGCTACATGTTGCAATTATCGGCGGCTTCTTAGAGTTAACACTTGTGGAGAAAATTCAAACCTCGCAATGTTTATTTTCTTCCCGGCCACCATCTGTGTGCAGATTACCTTTTATTTATTGCTCCATGCCTGTCAAATTCCCTGGGGTATGGACTTGCTTTACTCATTCATAATTGCATGAAATATCAACCAAATTCAGTAATTTTGACATGTATGGATAGCTTAGATCTGGCGCTACATGTTGCAATTATCGGCGGCTTCTTAGACTTAACACTTGTGGAGAAAATTCAAACCTCGCAATATTTATTTTCTTTCCGGCCAACATCTGTGTACATGTTACCTTCTATTTATTGCTCCATGCCTGTCAAATTCCCTGGGGTATGACATGCTTTACTCATTCATAATTGCATGAAATATCAATCAAATTGAGTAATTTTGACATGTATGGATAGCTTAGATCTGGCGCTACATGTTGCAATTATCGGCGGCTTCTTAGAGTTAAAACTTGTGGAGAAAATTCAAACCTCGCAATGTTTATTTTCTTTCCGGACAACATCTGTGTACATGTTACCGTCTATTTATTGCTCCATGCATGTCAAATTCCCTGGGGTATGGACTTGCTTTACTCATTCATAATTGCATGAAATATCAACCAAATTCAGTAATTTTGACATGTATGGATAGCTTAGATCTGGCGCTACATGTTGCAATTATCGGCGGCTTCTTAGAGTTAAAACTTGTGGAGAAAATTCAAACCTCGCAATGTTTATTTTCTTTCCGGCCAACATCTGTGTACATGTTACCGTCTATTTATTGCTCCATGCATGTCAAATTCCCTGGGGTATGGACTTGCTTTACTCATTCATAATTGCATGAAATATCAACCAAATTCAGTAATTTTGACATGTATGGATAGCTTAGATCTGGCGCTACATGTTGCAATTATCGGCGGCTTCTTAGAGTTAACACTTGTGGAGAAAATTCAAACCTCGCAATGTTTATTTTCTTCCCGGCCACCATCTGTGTGCAGATTACCTTTTATTTATTGCTCCATGCCTGTCAAATTCCCTGGGGTATGGACTTGCTTTACTCATTCATAATTGCATGAAATATCAACCAAATTCAGTAATTTTGACATGTATGGATAGCTTAGATCTGGCGCTACATGTTGCAATTATCGGCGGCTTCTTAGACTTAACACTTGTGGAGAAAATTCAAACCTCGCAATATTTATTTTCTTTCCGGCCAACATCTGTGTACATGTTACCTTCTATTTATTGCTCCATGCCTGTCAAATTCCCTGGGGTATGACATGCTTTACTCATTCATAATTGCATGAAATATCAATCAAATTCAGTAATTTTGACATGTATGGATAGCTTAGATCTGGCGCTACATGTTGCAATTATCGGCGGCTTCTTAGAGTTAAAACTTGTGGAGAAAATTCAAACCTCGCAATGTTTATTTTCTTTCCGGACAACATCTGTGTACATGTTACCGTCTATTTATTGCTCCATGCATGTCAAATTCCCTGGGGTATGGACTTGCTTTACTCATTCATAATTGCATGAAATATCAACCAAATTCAGTAATTTTGACATGTATGGATAGCTTAGATCTGGCGCTACATGTTGCAATTATCGGCGGCTTCTTAGACTTAACACTTGTGGAGAAAATTCAAACCTCGCAATGTTTATTTTCTTCCCGGCCACCATCTGTGTGCAGATTACCTTTTATTTATTGCTCCATGCATGTCAAATTCCCTGGGGTATGGACTTGCTTTACTCATTCATAATTGCATGAAATATCAACCAAATGCAGTAATTTTGACATGTATGGATAGCTTAGATCTGGCGCTACGTGTTGCAATTATCGGCGGCTTCTTAGAGTTAACACTTGTGGAGAAAATTCAAACCTCGCAATGTTTATTTTCTTCCCGGCCACCATCTGTGTGCAGATTACCTTTTATTTATTGCTCCATGCCTGTCAAATTCCCTGGGGTATGGACTTGCTTTACTCATTCATAATTGCATGAAATATCAACCAAATTCAGTAATTTTGACAAGTATGAATAGCTTAGATCTGGCGCTACATGTTGCAATTATCGGCGGCTTCTTAGAGTTAAAACTTGTGGAGAAAATTCAAACCTCGCAATGTTTATTTTCTTTCCGGCCAACATCTGTGTACATGTTACCGTCTATTTATTGCTCCATGCCTGTCAAATTCCCTGGGGTATGGACTTGCTTTACTCATTCATAATTGCATGAAATATCAACCAAATGCAGTAATTTTGACATGTATGGATAGCTTAGATCTGGCGCTACATGTTGCAATTATCGGCGGCTTCTTAGAGTTAACACTTGTGGAGAAAATTCAAACCTCGCAATGTTTATTTTCTTCCCGGCCACCATCTGTGTGCAGATTACCTTTTATTTATTGCTCCATGCCTGTCAAATTCCCTGGGGTATGGACTTGCTTTACTCATTCATAATTGCATGAAATATCAACCAAATTCAGTAATTTTGACATGTATGAATAGCTTAGATCTGGCGCTACATGTTGCAATTATCGGCGGCTTCTTAGAGTTAACACTTGTGGAGAAAATTCAAACCTCGCAATGTTTATTTTCTTCCCGGCCACCATCTGTGTGCAGATTACCTTTTATTTATTGCTCCATGCCTGTCAAATTCCCTGGGGTATGGACTTGCTTTACTCATTCATAATTGCATGAAATATCAACCAAATTCAGTAATTTTGACATGTATGGATAGCTTAGATCTGGCGCTACATGTTGCAATTATCGGCGGCTTCTTAGACTTAACACTTGTGGAGAAAATTCAAACCTCGCAATGTTTATTTTCTTCCCGGCCACCATCTGTGTGCAGATTACCTTTTATTTATTGCTCCATGCATGTCAAATTCCCTGGGGTATGGACTTGCTTTACTCATTCATAATTGCATGAAATATCAACCAAATTCAGTAATTTTGACATGTATGGATAGCTTAGATCTGGCGCTACATGTTGCAATTATCGGCGGCTTCTTAGAGTTAAAACTTGTGGAGAAAATTCAAACCTCGCAATGAGTAGTAAGGGATATGCCGATTCTATGTCATTTTCTGTTTTTTCACTTTTCTCTCCAATTTTGCTGTGGGTACATACATCAAATTTTTTAAAAAACAAATAGTCTAAAAATCGCCCAAAAATAATTCTAAATTTTGCTGGGTACCTATACACCAAAATTAGCACAAAATCAAGAAAATAAACACTGTTTTCCATATCCCACAAGCATACTATTTCTCCAGGGCGCCCGGCGAAAAAGGCAAAAAACTTAAAATAACACAAGCCAAAAAAAATTAAATAAATTTTTATTTTTTTTTAAAAATATTATATCGCCATTATAAAAGATGGAGACACAACCCACGATTAGAGGATACAATAAATGGAACAAAAAAGCTTTAAAAAGATATGTCGATAACTATGACTTAATTTTAGGAGCACCAACAGGACGCCGTAATACGTATATCAGGCGAGATTATATTCGAGCTATAAAAAGAGAAGAAGGGAAGTATAAAAATTTGAGAATACGATCTAAAGCTTCGTTAGCGCGACTCGCGCGCGATAAAAATATTCGAGTCGCACCAACGGGTAGAAATGGTCGAGCGACAAAAAAAGATTACGTCAAAGCTATAAAAAGATTTAAGGAGCAAAATACTTTTCGAGAAGCAGACTTTCGAGAGACTAGAAGATTTGAAAACAGTTATAGAAATTTGGAACTGATTCCGAGTCTGTTTACCGACGATCCGGAGCAATTTTACAACACCCATAAGTCGATGATAAAAAACAAAATCGTCGCTGAATTAAGAGAAATAAAAACGATGAAACTACAGATCGCTATGAAAATAAAGTATGTAAAAAAATCGGGCGTTGAGACTACAAAATCAACCGCTACTCATTTTAGTTATCAAAATCGAGTCTTAAACAATAGCGAGATAGCTGTAGCTATCAGGCAACAATACGAAACGATATTATCTCAGATAGATAAATATACGAATGAAGGAAGTGGTTGGACAATAGATAAAATAGTCGCGTTTTACATCAACATAAACAGAGTTAAGCCTCTGGTGGGCGCTTCTTACGTAAAACTACCCGAATATTTAGCCAACAAACACGCAACCTTCAACATCAAAAACGAAGATCAAGAGTGTATAAGATGGTGTTTAAGAGCCGCCCTAGGTATATATACCGATAGAGTTAAAAACCAATTAGCAACAAACCCAAAGTACCAATTTCGCGGAGAGACACCATCTACTTATAAAACCGATGATGGATTAAACTTCACCAACATAGACTTTCCCACACCCATAAATCAGATAGCGAGAATAGAAAGACAAAACGATATAAGTATAAACGTGTTAGGATACGACGTAGACTGCAAAAATAAAACCTATCCGCAAGATAAAATGGGCTTGATATATCCGCTATATTTATCTAAAAGACCATACGATACAGAAACTATCAGTTTGCTATTATATGACGGTCATTATTGTTGGATAAGCGACTTGTCTAGATTCTTATCTGGCGTTACCAATAGTCAGCATCGTAAACTGTTTTGCTTGAGATGTTTAGCGCATTTTTGTTCGAAAGAGAAGCTGGACATACACGTAAAAGATTGCGAAGGAATAGACTCTGCTTTATCTACCGTTAAAATGCCGCATAAAAGCGCGAACATAGACAAAAGCAAATTAATGTTTAAAAACTTTAAGAATTTACAAGATGCACCCTACGTCATATACGCGGATTTTGAATCTATCTTGGTGCCCTCTAGCTACGCGAGTACGAGCGTAGAGACCGAGGGTAAAATCGCAACGCACAAAGCCTGCGGTTATTCTTACGTTGTAGTAAGATGCGATGGCAAGCGGATCAAGCGAAAGACTTATAGAGGTGAACGCGCTATAGACAATTTTATAACCTCGTTGCAAGAACTCGAACCTAAGATTAATGAATTACTAGCTCGCATTAAACCGATAATATATACGCTAAAAGAAGAAAAAATTCACCTAAACTCTAACGAGTGCTGGATTTGCGAGAGAGCGATTTATCCAAATTACTCGTGTAATTGCCTGTGCTGCGAACCTGTAGAATCCAAAAGTAAAGAAGAACTTGAAGAATACACGTACGAAAACGAAAAGGGATACGTCGAGAAAACATGTACGTTTTGCCAAAAGAAAATTAACAAATTTCGAAAAGTCAGAGATCATTGCCACACTACCGGCAAGTACAGAGGAGCCGCGCACGCTTACTGTAATCTTAAATTACGAGTAAAACCCAACGAAACGAAAATACCGGTCATCTTTCACAACTTAGAAAATTATGACGCGCACTTGATCATGCAGGGTATTTCCAAGTATCAACGAGATATCTGGTGTATACCCAAAAATTCAGAAAAATACATTTCATTTTCGATCGGTCAATATAGATTTATCGACTCGTTTCATTTTATGTCTAGCGGTCTCGACAAATTGGTAACGTCTTGCCCGAGAGACGCTTTTAGGCTACTCCTGAAACGTTATGGCGAAGAAAACGCGGATCTCTTATTACAAAAGGGTGTATATCCGTACGAGTATATGGACAGCTTTGAACGATTTAGCGAAACTAGTTTGCCGGCTAAACACAATTTTTTTAGCGCTCTAAAGGACAAACATATAACGGACGAAGAATACTCGCGCGCGCAACGAGTATGGCGGACATTTAACATAAAAAACATGGGCGAATACCACGACTTGTACGTAACCGCGGATACTCTATTACTAGCCGGCGTATTCCAGAATTTTAGACAAATGTGTAGAACGAATTACAAGTTGGATCCAGCCAACTACTTCACAGCACCGGGGTTAAGTTGGGACGCGTTGCTGAGGCACACTAAAATAGAATTAGAGCTCTTGACGGATATAGATAAACATATATTTTTTGAAAAAGCGAAAAGAGGAGGAATATCGAGCGTTGGTAGTATGCGCTATGCCAAGGCCAACAATAAGTACCTAGCTTCTCACGATCGAGATAAACCCGATTCGTATATTCTCTATCTAGACGCCAACAACCTCTACGGATGGGCCATGAGTCGACCGCTACCTTACGGAGGATTTAAATGGGTCTGTGCGAGTCAATTTACCCACGATCGCATCATGGCGTTAAAAGATAAGGCTCCAACGGGATATATGTTCGAAGTTGACCTGGAATATCCAGCCGAACTACACGATCTACACAACGATTATCCTTTAGCCGCCGATAATATAATCATACCTGAAGAATGGTTATCCGAGTATCAACGAGAGTTAGCGAGTGATATAGGAGACACTGCTAAGGTAAAAAAATTAACCGGTACGCTATATCGCAAAGAAAAATATGTATTGCACTACGTCAATTTGAAACAGTGTTTGACATTGGGCCTAAAACTAACTACAGTACATCGGGCGTTGCAATTTAAACAAAAACCTTGGATGAAATCGTACATCGATAAAAACACGCAACTCAGAACGAAAGCAAAGTCGGATTTCGAAAAAGACTTTTTCAAATTAATGAATAATTCTGTATTCGGAAAAACGATGGAAAATGTCAGAAATAGAATAGATGGTGCGCTACTGAGAAACGATCAAGTAAAAGAATACGAAAAGATAGTTTCTAAACCTTGTTACAAGTCTACTACAGCGTTTAAAGAATGCGGTCTCTCATTCGTGGAATCGTACAAAAAGAAAACGTATTTAAATAAACCGATTTACTGCGGCGTTAGTATCTTAGACCTCTCGAAGACTCTAATGTACGACTTTTATTACAACCAATTAAAAAAGACGTACGGCGATAAAGTAAGGTTGATGTATACAGACACGGACTCGCTGCTTTTGATTATCTATACGAAAGACGTTTATCTCGACATGGAAAAACAGTCCGACTTGTATGATTTTAGCAACTACGAGAAAGACCACTTTTTATACGACGATACTAACAAGAAAGTTATCGGCAAATTTAAAGACGAATGCGGAGGAAAAGTCATAAGCGAAGCTACTTGCATCAGATCGAAGATGTACTCGATTTTATACGGAGACGTCGTACTAAAGAAGGCCAAAGGCGTAAACCGAGTGGTTATAAACAACGATCTATCTTACGAAAAGTACAAGCGATGCGTTTTATCGAACGAATGCTATTCAAACAAGATGATTCGTTTTGGAACTGAGCGCCACATGATATACACGGAGGCTCAAGTCAAGCAATCTTTAAATCCTTTAGATACGAAGAGATATATTTTACCTAATGGTATAGACACTCTGGCTTACGGTTATCGTTTTAACCAGAACAAGACGATCGATAAATATCTACTCGAAAAATAAATATCTTATGGTTATTATCGATTAAAGCGCCATCTCGGTCTCTGAAAGAAAAACTCAGTTCGGGTATTTTACTCCTAATTAGAGGTATGACAGTTTTTCTTTTATTCTGGACAGTCTCTATTACATCCGAATCAGAGCTAATATTTAAAATCGGTATAACATCTAGCAAGTGCGTGCTCTTTCCGTTATAGAAATTATTAGACGTAGATAACTGATCGCAATGTAAAAAAATTGTATTCACGTAATTTATATTATAATACCCTACAAGTTCACCATCAGTTATGGGTAACCAATTACGGGGTAGACCCAACACTTTTTGAGTATATTGATCGAATTTAATGATAACCTCAATAGGATCCGTACTAATAATACCGCTATTTAAAACAATTTTTTTATTAAGCTTGTCCGCGTAAACTGAAATTAAATTTAATTTATTAAGTTCGACTACTAACTCATCGATACCATAATTTCCAGATGGAATTACCATTTCACCGCGAGTTGAATCAGTGTTTTTAATTAATGTCCATCCTACTGTCATACGTCGAGCTATATTATAGAAACCGACGGTAAATATCGCGTTGTTTAAACTCATACAGTAATTTCCCTCGGAGTTATCTATAGGTTTTGACAGTCTGAACGAACGTTCGTTACTATCCATTTTAAAAACGTGCGATTCCATTTTATTAGAACAAAAAAATCTTTAAAAATCTTCAAAAATAGCCTATCGTCAAGTTAAAACTAATCTTTTTCCCTCGATTATTTATTAAATCGCCGTCTCGGTCTCTGATACTAAAGCTAAGTTGGTTTATCTTATCACCCACGAGTCTACGAGCGGTTAATCTTGCACGCTCTACGAGCGTATCGTCTCTTTTCGTTATCGGTATAACGTCTAGCAAGTGCGTGCTCTTTCCGTTATAGAAATTATTAGACGTAGATAACTGATCGCAATGTAAAAACATTGCATCGACAGGCATTGTATTATAATGCCCTACATAATCTACGCCAAAAACTAAGTTTTTAACCGTTATCCCCAACAATTGTTTAATGTTTTTATCAAAGCGTAGAACGTTATTTTCTTCCGTTACATTTAAAGATATTTTTTTATTAAGTTTATCTACGGAGACTTCTAACCAAACTAATTTACTTAGTCGGCCTTCGATCCAATCTATATCGTAATATCCAGCAGGAATATCAATTTTACCATCCGTTCTACCCGTTTCTTTACCAGTGTTTGGATCGATTTGATGTATAAAATAGAGAATTTCGCTATTGCTAGCCATGTTGTAGAAGCCCGCGGTTACTATCGCGCTGGTTAAACTCATACTGTAATCTCCCTTGGAGTTATCTATAGGTTTTGACAGTCTAAACGTTCGTTCGTTATCAAACATTTCAAAAACGTGCGATTCCATTTTATGTAAAAGATTAAAATATTTGGTTTATTTAAAATAAAATGAATTTAACCCCGGAGAGTACCCCGTTGAACATGCGTTTGAGTCAACCTAACATCATCGTAAACGCCAACGATAACAGGTCTTTTATCTCTAATTTAACGGATATATTTAGCGCTTATAAAATGTCCGACGTAAAACACGACGAAGTGGTCCAACGTTACGCATCGGACCCTATGACGTTTTATCAAAATCAACTCAACTTCGCATTTTGGTGCGCGACGTCGGGTTGCGGCGTAGGACTAGAATCGTTGCTTCATAAAAACCCCGTAATATCTGCTTTATTCAAGTTTCACGTATATTTTACGATGAGAAAGATACTATACTTTCTAAAATGCCCAGTTCCAGGAGACGATACGTTCGACGATCTAAACAACGGCATCGATAAAGGCGCTTATAGCGATATTTGTCGACATTTTAATGTCGATCCAAACTTGAGTTTTAAACAGACAGTAGACTTAACTTCTGGAGGATTAGGTACCGCTTATTCTTACCTGTTTAAAATAAACAAGTACTCGCCAGATATACCTTTACCCGTACCCGGTAAAAATTATACCCCTATTAAGCTTTACAAGGTTTCGGCTGAATATGACCCTAGTACGGGTGACTATGTAACGGCTAATAAATTGTGGGAATACGATTATGAAGCTATGAACCCCGGCGCCACCTACATGGGATTTGTAGAGTCGGGCGATGCGAAACATTTTAGTAAAATAACGCTCGCGTATATCAGACAATCCGCGGACGTTGTACGACTCGGTTTTAGAAAGTTTATAATCCAGAAGAGCTCGTTTACCGACGTTGGTATAGAAAAAATAAACGAAAGCATTAGAACGTACGTGTACGCCATACTCGGTGCGCAAGCCCAAACAAAAACTAGTATACTAACTGCAGGTACCGGATTAGATGCGCAAAGACAATTTGAAAATATAGTAGAAGACATAATCAACAGCCATACGGACTTGGAATCTTCTATAACCAGATTTCAAAATTCTTTACAGTACGCTAGAAGCTCGTTAAACTTTGTGATTAGCCCTGGATTGTACTTGATTCCATCAAATATGGAGCTTTTAGTCGGTATTCATCGAGGTTATAACAATAATATACAGATAGCTACACCCGGCGCATCGATAGGATTAAACATCAACTTGAACTCAGACGTACTCCCTACGGTCGCACTCCCTACGGTCGTAACGCCACCAACCCCACCCTCTCCCGTAAAAGAGAGTCGTGTAGTACCCCAGCAGAATTTAGACGATTTAGACGACGTAGCTACGCCACCAACCCCACCCTCTCCCGTAAAAAAGAGTAAGATAGATACCCAGCAGAATTTAGACGATTTAGACGATTTAGACGATTTAGAGAATTTAGACCCGTCATCAACACCTACATCTCCGCTACCTTCAATCTCAGATGTACTCCCTACGGTCGTAGCTACGCAAGTACCCCCACCACCCCCTATCTCTACGAGCGTAGCTACACCTCCGCCAGACTCGCACGAACAAGAAAAAACGGCTTTAGTCGTTGGTTTAATGGCCGCTGCTGGAGTTGGGTATCTAGCTTACGATATTCTACGTCGCTGAAGAAGGCGGTAACTCAGTATCTGATGGAACGACCATTAATTCTTTCTTAACGAACGATCTCTTGGGACCGTTATTCAGCCAGTATAACGCGGGCTGTCCGGGATTTGTCGTTCTCCTTCTAATCGTATACATTTCTAAGCTCCAAATAGGATCGGTAGCTCTTCTTCTAACGTCTTTTTCGAGCTCTCCAGGAGCGTAAAGATATCTAACGATATCGTCATTTACGCTTAGCGCGACTTCGGGACTCTTGAGCCCCGAGGAACTCAATTGTTTTATTTCTAACTGAGACATAGCCGCTCGAGGAGTTAACGGTTTACCTTTCATAGTCGATATCAATCTAGTTTCTTCGTTGTTTAACGCAGCTACGACCTCGGGTAATCTTTTTACCCACTCTCGGCTACGCTCGGTAGGCTCTAACATTTCTTGAGCGTATTGATGACCGAATAATCTTTCGGCTAAAGTACGATTAAATCTTTCTACTATACCTTGAGCTCTATGATTACCAACCTCGCCTTTCTGTACTACGACGTTGCGAGTCCGCATCAAAGTATTAAATTCAGCCATAAATTCTGTACCGGGGTCTACTTTTATCGTGAGAGGCCAAGACAATGGCGATCTTTTGTAAATCTTTTTTATCGCCTCTACAACTTGAGTACTCGTTTTATTCGTCAAGGGTTCAGCTTCTTTATATCTAGTGGCCACATCGACGATCGTCAACGCGTATTTATATCTTTTACGTCTAACTACATCGTGAGGTAGATATAACAGATCCGCTTGATGCATTTCATTGGGCCTCCCTATAACCTTACCGAGACTCGTAGGTCTCGGGATAGTACTGGGGGCTGGCAAATATATTTGCCACATGGCTTGTTTTCTCAACCAATTTTTAACGTCTGGCTCGGGTACGTTTGCTTTTAACGATAATTTTTTTATAGCGCCTGCACCTTTCCAATATCCTTTAGGACTGTAAAATATTTTACTTAGTTTTGTTTCCATTTTATTTTAAAAGCAGAAAAATTTTTAACGACTTATTAAAAATGGCGAGTGCATTAATGATGATTGGTGGAGCTATTGTAAACGCTTTAGCGTTTACCGGATCGAACTTTCTATTTTCGAGTATGGGTGGATCGTCGGCTGAAGAACGTAAACGACACGACCTCGCTTTAGAACAATTAACTCGAGCTAAACAAGAGTGGGTGGAACAAAGAACCAAGTATCTAGATTATCTAAACGATCGACTACATAAAGAAGCCAGGGCTCAAAGAGATTTTAAAAATGTAGATGAGGCGTTGATAGAATATAACGAAGTAACCAACGAAGATATTCGATTACCTCGTGAACCTGTATTGTCAGACTTTTACGTACCCAGCGAAGGTCAAAAAGATGGCGAAATTGTATTTATCTTAGGAGGCACTGCTGTTTTAGGATTTTTAGTTTATAAGTTTATTTAAAGTTTTAGTTTGTTTTAAAGTTTGTTTCGTTAAGTAAAAAAAGCTTTTTATTTTTTTGTTTCGTTAAGTAAAATGAACGCAATTTATGGAAGCAAACTGAATCCACACAGAAGTTTAAAAAATCCTAGAGCGTTGAAGGGATTGAGGCAATCGATGGTTATTACTCATAATCCTAGTACCGCATCGGCTGGCAGTCTGTTGATCGTTGAATTTCCTATGTTGAGTCAAGACGATGTAGTCGTACCGGGTACTGTACGATTAGCTTTTAATATAGACTTAGAATCTGAAGGCACTGGCGAAGACGATGCAAGAACTCTATATTATAACGTCGCACGAAATTTAATTAGCGGCGTAAGAATCAAACTAGAAGGTAAAGATTTCGTAGCGTTTACGGATGCCGATGTATATAACGCGTATAAAGACATGTGGCGACCAGCCAGCGCGAACGATGCGTATCGAGGACTCGAAGATAGCAACATCACGAAACTCAGAATCGGCGCTAGCGATGGGGTTGCTAGCGCGAATGGTGGAAAAGACAAAGCGATTGCCAACGCTTACGGTAATCGATATTACATTCCTCTAGATTTTGAAATGCTTACGGATCATCAGCCTTTTAGTCCATCGACGCTCAAAGACAGACTAACTTACGAATTTACATTTAACGATCACGATAGCGTAGTAAAATCTACCGATAACAACGCAAAGTATAAAATTTCGGGGTTAGATCTCGAGTTTGAAACGGTGACCAATAAAACATTGGCCGATAATATCAGACAAAAATATCGAGGTAAAACTCATTTTCTATACGAAAAAGTTCAAAGATATACGGTTTTAACGCTAAACAAGTCCGACACTACTTGGAACATTAATCTTAATCAAGCCATTAGAAGTCTCAAAGGTATACTTCTTTTATTTAAAGAATCGGGCGAAAAGGATCCTCGAATTTTTTATAATCCAAAGATCGAAAAAGTAGACGTTACGATAGAGGGCAAGCCGAATCAATTGTATAGTCAGGGTATGAAGCGTTATCAACACTGGGATGAGATTACCAAGTTTTTCGGCGACTCTAATACAGAATTTGGTGCCAGCGTGTCTAAAGACTTGGAATTACACGATATGACTCTAGGCTCCTATTTAAACACTAGTTACGGTCTTTGGCTAGATACGAGGGTAACCGACGACAACAAAAGTCACGGTTCTGGCAGGAAAATAGGAGACGTAGGTGGAGGTATTTCTCTCCATTTAGAAAGAGAGGCTGAGACAGCTGGTTCTCTAACGTGTTACGTTTTCTTGGTGATGGATGGTCAGTTGGTGCTAGAAGATGGAAGATTTAGCGGTAGTTACTCTTAAAATAGTCTCTACTATTAAATATGCATAAAACGTTTCCAAAAACACCACACTGCGCGATAGTATGCGGTAGGACTAATTCGGGCAAAACCAAATATATTTTAGATCTATTAGAAACTGAGTATAAAGATCACTTTGAAAAGATCGTAGTTATTTGTCCTACGTTGAGCAATAACAAGACTTATCGCGAGAGACGTTGGTTGTGGTCAGATCCCGAGATATACCAATGCGATTTAGAGGTAAAAAAGGTGTCTCTCAACGAAGCTTTAGAATTTTATAGAGCTAAATTTAAAGGATCGCACGTTCTATTTTTGATAGACGATTGTAGCTCGGAACAAAACATAAAATATCGTAAGGCGGCGTCCGGGAAAAACACTTGCGTTTTAACGAAATTGGCGTTTAGCGGTAGGCACGACAATCACTACTGTTGGTTGATGACTCAAAAGTATAATTGCGTAATGAAAGATTTTAGAACTCAAACTGCATTTGTCGTATTGTTCTATTGCAAAGATAAAAATAGTTTCGAAGTATGCCTCGATGAAAATGATGCGGTGCCTTTAGAAGAAAGATCGAGAATTAAAAAGATCTTAAGAGACGTGCCTTTTAGTAAATTAGTGGTAAAAACTGATCCTCCAGTCTGTTGGCAGTTGATCTATAGTTGATCTATAGATGATCTATTAGATACCTAGTAGATAACTGATAGATGACCTATAGATACCTGATAGATACCTGATAGATGATCTATAGATACCTGATAGATAACTGATAGATGACCTATAGATGACCTATAGATACCTGATAGATACCTGATAGATACCTGATAGATACCTGATAGATGACCTATAGATACCTGATAGATGACCTATAGATACCTATAGATGATCTATACTTAACTAATAGATGATCTATAGATGATCTATAGATTATCTAGTCATCTATAAAATATGATAGAATATCTAGACCTATTATTAAAACTAGTAATAGCCATCAACTTATCTTTATTTTCTTACGATTATATTTCTTGTAGAAATAAGATTAAAAAATATAGTTCTATTTTAAATGATCAAGTCGATAGAATCTCTAAGCACGTTATCTCAAGAACCCGTAGCTGCTACACCCACGATCCCGGAAGCAACTACGCCTAAAAATAGACTTTTGGGCGTAGTTGCTTCTGGTGATTCTAAAAAATATTTCGGTAAAGAATACTCTATCAATGAAATAGAGAGCTTGACCGCTGAAAAACAAGAAAAGCTATATAAAAGATACGAAGCCAAGCTCGGTAAAGAAATGATAGTCAGTTTGGGGAGTTGCGTGTTGACCGTTTACGCAAAAGCTTTAGGCGCTACTTTGCCGCTGGCTTCGCCATTCGGTTATAAACTTTGTTTAGATTCTGAAGAAGCCCTTATCAACGACTTAGAAAAAGATCCCGTTATTTCTAGCAGCTTGTCCAGTTTACTTTGCGAAGTGCATTACAATTATGGGGTTTATTTATCTCCTTTGGTGGCTATGTTGATCACGACTAAACATTTACAGGTAGATAGTAGTATAAATACCGCAACAAATAATAGTAGTATTATTATAAAAGATGAGCCTAGAAACGACAACGACGGATCAAATAGCAGAGACTCCCCCGCCTCCCCAAGAGCAGGCTCCGCCTCCCCCGGCTCCGACTCCCCCGGCGCTATCAAGAGTCACAAAAAAAAGAGCGAAAGACCCTAAAAGAGTAGAGCAAGGTAAAAGACTGGCCGAAAGAAACAGAAAGATGAAAAAACAAATACAAAAAATGCAAAGTATAGAAGAAGAGCAAACTCCAGCGCTGACGATGGCAGACATTCCGAGCTGGGGATATGCGATAGTTGGTTTGGTTGTTTTATCGCTAGGATATCTCGCGTTTAAAAAGAGTAAACCTCAGCGAGACGTAGTAGTTACGATCTCAACCCCTAAAGTTGAAGAACTATTAGAAATGGAATAAATAAAAAAAAAATAAAATGTTTGTACAAGTAAAATGGATACGAAGAACGTTGCAAATACTCTTTATCACGGCGCTGTGTTGAGTTTGTTAACCGTAGGTTATACTATGTTGAGTAAAAAACTTTTGAACATTAAGCCCGCCGATTTAGGAAAGCTAGACGTAGAAGATACGGTTAAAATCACCGCTACGGTAGGTAGCGCTCTAGCTACTCAGACTTGGTTGGTGAGTCAAGGAATAATTCCTCAGAATGTGATGAATACTACGTAAAATATAAAATATACGACTTTATAAAATGGCTGAAGGTGGAGAAGATATACCTATGGATGAATTTGATCGAGAAGAAGAAGAAGATCAACAAGATCAAGAAGATGAAGATGCTGATGCCGATGATGGTTTTGTATGGGACGACTATGATGGTGAGACTAGTTTTTCGATTCCACCCCCAAAAACTACGGGTGAAGCGATTTATAGGTTAGATCAAATGTCTGGTCTAAGAAATACTGGTTATGCAGAATCGTTTTATGATTTTATGGAAAGTCAAGGTTATAAAAAACCGACGAATATAAAATATGAAAAATTTCATAAAGAAGAAGATGGTATTTACTACGACAATATCTTGCTGACTGATAAACGCAACCCCAAAAATTTTGTAAAGATTGGAACGTTGAGAACAAGAATTGGCAAGTTTTCTGGAGTTAAATCCGGAGTATTTATACGAGAAGAGCTTGGTTTATTAACGAAAACCGAACTTGAATGGCGAGAAGCTGAAGAAACGATAGATGAAGCGTACAGTACTTACGTAACTCCAGAACGACAAGTTGAGCTAGCTAACTATCTGAGCAATCACCTATCCAATATATACGATAACTTAGAACGTGAGGTGGGCCCAGAAATGGATCCCGAATATGACCCTGAAACCGGAGTATATTACATTCCTTCCTCCAAACCTATAGCAGTAGATGCTCAAGCGCAAACTGATGGGTTAAATTATAGAGAACTTGAAGGTTTAGATAAAAAACTACAAATGCTCAGCGGTAGTTTAGAATTAAATATAGCCGAAAAGAGTAGGTTAAATGATGAAATTGAAAAAATAAAAGTAGCCTTAGGTAAAGAAAAAGATGGTTATAAGAGAAGTATTCTGATTGATGAATTAAGAGGTTACAGAGATGAAAGAGCGGCTAGAACTGAGGCAATAGAAAGCAATATGAAAGATGTCAAAAGCCAATTCTATAGAATTAAACAAATGTTTAATAGAATGTTAGAACGCGATCTCTCGCTAAGAGAAAAGATTAGAATTCTGTTTCGAGAAGAGGGTGTGACGGTCGTAAGTATATTGACCGCGTTTTCTTTCGCTATAGGTTTAATCGTTGAATCTTTGGTGGTGGGCTTTGGCGGAGGTGGTGCAGCGGTTGTTCCTGCTCCGACGCCTACTCCGCCTAAACCCGGAGGTAGCTTGAAAGATTGGATAAGTAATCATTTAAAAAACTTGGCTAATTTGCTAAAAAAGCTGGGGGGTAAGTTATTAGCCGCTTTACCGGGTATTTTGGGTACTATCGCGAGTTGGTTGTTCACTCTATTAAGTAAGACGGTCGGTTGGTTGGCGGATCACGTGTGGACGTTATTGGTTGGTGTCGGTGCTTTGATTCTTGTATACGTGCAAAAAAATTTAAAATAATATAAGACTTTATAAAATGACCGCAGAATCCGTTTACCCTAAATTGCCCGTTGAAACGAACGAGTCTTCAGTCTTTAGGTTAAATAAAATCGAACGAGTGCAAAAAGAGATAGCCAACGAGCGAGATAAGAGAGAACGGTTGCACAAAAAGTATAATAAAATTATTACCTGTTTATCTAACGCAGAGACCGTTATGGAATGTTTAGGTGCTTTATCCGGCACAATAGGCATAGTCAGCGTTGTTGGTGTCATTAGTATACCCGTAGGCGTGGTGTTAGAAGGAGTAGCTATAGGATGCGTGGGTGTAAGTTTGGTATTAAAACGATTTAGTAAAAAGTTTAGAGGTAAAGCTAAGAAACACGATGAGATTAGAGTAGTAGCAGAAACAAAATTAAATACGATAAATGAATTGGTGTCTCAGGCTGTAGATGATGGTGATGTAAGTCACGAAGAATTTACTTTGATTAACGATGAATTAAACAAGTTTAATGGAATGAAAGAAGCTATTAGGACACAAACTAAAGCGAGAGAAGAGTCCGTTAGAAATCAAAAAGAAATAGACGATGAGGTTGAAAAGAAAGTTGTCGAGCTTCTAGCGAAAGAAAAAAAAGATCTTATCGCAAAACTTACAACTTTAAATTAGTCGTAGCTAAAGAATATGAGTGTGATTCTAACGTGAGTATATATAAACCTCCTAGCTACGCAAGTGCTCAAGAGAGTTTAGAGACTAGGCCTAGCGCTCCTTGCAAAGAGTAGTTGTAGTTAGTAACGCAAAAAATAACCCTCACCTCTCTAGTAGAGATGAGGGTTATTTTTTTTTGGTTCCTAGAGTTGACCGTTTAGCCATTCGCGAGAGTTAACCATTCGCGATAATCTATCGAGACTAAATCTTTTAGATTGATAATAAAGCTATCGTCGTATTCGAGTTCTAACGTAGTATAATTAAGAAAATCTCTGTCTTCCTCATCTTGGTTGGTATAATAAAGATAATCTATGAGATCGTCATCTTCCGTAATGTCTAGACTCACATCTTTGCAGTGAATACAAAAAGATAAATTATCGTTTTCTTTTATCCTTTCTCTTTCGACTACATCGTCGTAACACTTTAATAGATTAAGAAACGTACCTCTCTCGTAGCATAGGTAGACCAGTTCTAATAACGATTTTGAATCTACGTGAATATAATATTCGCGACCCGTATCTCTCGTATAAAAGCAACTTTCGCAATCGTGCGTTATACATTGAGTAGTTTTAAATGCAGAAAGAATTTTCTCTAAAAGTGGATGTGCCTGAATCAAAGGTTTAATTTCCATCTTTTATAATGGCGATATAATATTTTTTTTTGGCTTATGACAAATCATTTTTTTGCCTCGTTATTTTGGTTTCGCCGGGCGCCCTGGTGAAATAGTATGCTTGTGGGATATGGAAAACAGTGTTTATTTTCTTGATTTTGTGCTAATTTTGGTGTATAGGTACCCAGCAAAATTTAGAATTATTTTTGGGCGATTTTTAGACTATTTGTTTTTTAAAAAATTTGATGTATGTACCCACAGCAAAATTGGAGAGAAAAGTGAAAAAACAGAAAATGACATAGAATCGGCATATCCCTTACTACTCAATGTTTATTTTCTTTCCGGCCAACATCTGTGTACATGTTACCGTCTATTTATTGCTCCGTGACTGTCAAATTCCCTGGGGTATGGACTTGCTTTACTCATTCATAATTGCATGAAATATCAACCAAATTCAGTAATTTTGACATGTATGGATAGCTTAGATCTGGCGCTACATGTTGCAATTATCGGCGGCTTCTTAGAGTTAACACTTGTGGAGAAAATGCAAACCTCGCAATGTTTATTTTCTTCCCGGCCACCATCTGTGTGCAGATTACCTTTTATTCATTGCTCCATGCCTGTCAAATTCCCTGGGGTATGGACTTGCTTTACTCATTCATAATTGCATGAAATATCAACCAAATGCAGTAATGTTGACATGTATGGATAGCTTAGATCTGGCGCTACATGTTGCAATTATCGGCGGCTTCTTAGAGTTAACACTTGTGGAGAAAATTCAAACCTCCCAATGTTTATTTTCTTCCCGGCCACCATCTGTGTGCAGATTACCTTTTATTTATTGCTCCATGCCTGTCAAATTCCATGGGGTATGGACTTGCTTTACTCATTCATAATTGCATGAAATATCAACCAAATTCAGTAATTTTGACATGTATGAATAGCTTAGATCTGGCGCTACATGTTGCAATTATCGGCGGCTTCTTAGAGTTAACACTTGTGGAGAAAATGCAAACCTCGCAATGTTTATTTTCTTCCCGGCCAACCATCTGTGTGCAGATTACCTTTTATTTATTGCTCCATGCCTGTCAAATTCCCTGGGGTATGGACTTGCTTTACTCATTCATAATTGCATGAAATATCAACCAAATTCAGTAATTTTGACATGTATGGATAGCTTAGATCTGGCGCTACATGTTGCAATTATCGGCGGCTTCTTAGACTAAACACTTGTGGAGAAAATTCAAACCTCGCAATGTTTATTTTCTTCCCGGCCACCATCTGTGTGCAGATTACCTTTTATTTATTGCTCCATGCATGTCAAATTCCCTGGGGTATGGACTTGCTTTACTCATTCATAATTGCATGAAATATCAACCAAATGCAGTAATTTTGACATGTATGGATAGCTTAGATCTGGCGCTACATGTTGCAATTATCGGCGGCTTCTTAGAGTTAACACTTGTGGAGAAAATTCAAACCTCGCAATGTTTATTTTCTTCCCGGCCACCATCTGTGTGCAGATTACCTTTTATTTATTGCTCCATGCCTGTCAAATTCCCTGGGGTATGGACTTGCTTTACTCATTCATAATTGCATGAAATATCAACCAAATTCAGTAATTTTGACATGTATGAATAGCTTAGATCTGGCGCTACATGTTGCAATTATCGGCGGCTTCTTAGAGTTAAAACTTGTGGAGAAAATTCAAACCTCGCAATGTTAATTTTCTTTCCGGCCAACATCTGTGTACATGTTACCGTCTATTTATTGCTCCATGCCTGTCAAATTCCCTGGGGTATGGACTTGCTTTACTCATTCATAATTGCATGAAATATCAACCAAATGCAGTAATTTTGACATGTATGGATAGCTTAGATCTGGCGCTACATGTTGCAATTATCGGCGGCTTCTTAGAGTTAACACTTGTGGAGAAAATTCAAACCTCGCAATGTTTATTTTCTTCCCGGCCACCATCTGTGTGCAGATTACCTTTTATTTATTGCTCCATGCCTGTCAAATTCCCTGGGGTATGGACTTGCTTTACTCATTCATAATTGCATGAAATATCAACCAAATTCAGTAATTTTGACATGTATGAATAGCTTAGATCTGGCGCTACATGTTGCAATTATCGGCGGCTTCTTAGAGTTAACACTTGTGGAGAAAATTCAAACCTCGCAATTTTTATTTTCTTCCCGGCCACCATCTGTGTGCAGATTACCTTTTATTTATTGCTCCATGCCTGTCAAATTCCCTGGGGTATGGACTTGCTTTACTCATTCATAATTGCATGAAATATCAACCAAATTCAGTAATTTTGACATGTATGGATAGCTTAGATCTGGCGCTACATGTTGCAATTATCGGCGGCTTCTTAGACTTAACACTTGTGGAGAAAATTCAAACCTCGCAATGTTTATTTTCTTCCCGGCCACCATCTGTGTGCAGATTACCTTTTATTTATTGCTCCATGCATGTCAAATTCCCTGGGGTATGGACTTGCTTTACTCATTCATAATTGCATGAAATATCAACCAAATTCAGTAATTTTGACATGTATGTATAGCTTAGATCTGGCGCTACATGTTGCAATTATCGGCGGCTTCTTAGAGTTAAAACTTGTGGAGAAAATTCAAACCTCGCAATGTTTATTTTCTTTCCGGCCAACATCTGTGTACATGTTACCGTCTATTTATTGCTCCATGCCTGTCAAATTCCCTGGGGCATGACTTGCTTTACTCATTCATAATTGCATGAAATATCAATCAAATTCAGTAATTTTGACATGTATGGATAGCTTAGATCTGGCGCTACATGTTGCAATTATCGGCGGCTTCTTAGAGTTAAAACTTGTGGAGAAAATTCAAACCTCGCAATATTTATTTTCTTTCCGGCCAACATCTGTGTACATGTTACCGTCTATTTATTGCTCCATGCATGTCAAATTCCCTGGGGTATGGACTTGCTTTACTCATTCATAATTGCATGAAATATCAACCAAATTCAGTAATTTTGACATGTATGGATAGCTTAGATCTGGCGCTACATGTTGCAATTATCGGCGGCTTCTTAGAGTTAACACTTGTGGAGAAAATTCAAACATCGCAATGTTTATTTTCTTCCCGGCCACCATCTGTGTGCAGATTACCTTTTATTTATTGCTCCATGCCTGTCAAATTCCCTGGGGTATGGACTTGCTTTACTCATTCATAATTGCATGAAATATCAACCAAATTCAGTAATTTTGACATGTATGGATAGCTTAGATCTGGCGCTACATGTTGCAATTATCGGCGGCTTCTTAGACTTAACACTTGTGGAGAAAATTCAAACCTCGCAATATTTATTTTCTTTCCGGCCAACATCTGTGTACATGTTACCTTCTATTTATTGCTCCATGCCTGTCAAATTCCCTGGGGTATGACATGCTTTACTCATTCATAATTGCATGAAATATCAATCAAATTCAGTAATTTTGACATGTATGGATAGCTTAGATCTGGCGCTACATGTTGCAATTATCGGCGGCTTCTTAGAGTTAAAACTTGTGGAGAAAATTCAAACCTCGCAATGTTTATTTTCTTTCCGGACAACATCTGTGTACATGTTACCGTCTATTTATTGCTCCATGCATGTCAAATTCCCTGGGGTATGGACTTGCTTTACTCATTCATAATTGCATGAAATATCAATCAAATTCAGTAATTTTGACATGTATGGATAGCTTAGATCTGGCGCTACATGTTGCAATTATCGGCGGCTTCTTAGAGTTAACACTTGTGGAGAAAATTCAAACCTCGCAATGTTTATTTTCTTCCCGGCCACCATCTGTGTGCAGATTACCTTTTATTGATTGCTCCATGCCTGTCAAATTCCCTGGGGTATGGACTTGCTTTACTCATTCATAATTGCATGAAATATCAACCAAATTCAGTAATTTGGACATGTATGGATAGCTTAGATCTGGCGCTACATGTTGCAATTATCGGCGGCTTCTTAGAGTTAAAACTTGTGGAGAAAATTCAAACCTCGCAATATTTATTTTCTTTCCGGCCAACATCTGTGTACATGTTACCGTCTATTTATTGCTCCATGCATGTCAAATTCCATGGGGTATGGACTTGCTTTACTCATTCATAATTGCATGAAATATCAACCAAATTCAGTAATTTTGACATGTATGGATAGCTTAGATCTGGCGCTACATGTTGCAATTATCGGCGGCTTCTTAGAGTTAACACTTGTGGAGAAAATTCAAACCTCGCAATGTTTATTTTCTTCCCGGCCACCATCTGTGTGCAGATTACCTTTTATTTATTGCTCCATGCCTGTCAAATTCCCTGGGGTATGGACTTGCTTTACTCATTCATAATTGCATGAAATATCAACCAAATTCAGTAATTTTGACATGTATGGATAGCTTAGATCTGGCGCTACATGTTGCAATTATCGGCGGCTTCTTAGAGTTAAAACTTGTGGAGAAAATTCAAACCTCGCAATTTTTATTTTCTTCCCGGCCACCATCTGTGTGCAGATTACCTTTTATTTATTGCTCCATGCCTGTCAAATTCCCTGGGGTATGGACTTGCTTTACTCATTCATAATTGCATGAAATATCAACCAAATTCAGTAATTTTGACATGTATGGATAGCTTAGATCTGGCGCTACATGTTGCAATTATCGGCGGCTTCTTAGACTTAACACTTGTGGAGAAAATTCAAACCTCGCAATGTTTATTTTCTTCCCGGCCACCATCTGTGTGCAGATTACCTTTTATTTATTGCTCCATGCATGTCAAATTCCCTGGGGTATGGACTTGCTTTACTCATTCATAATTGCATGAAATATCAACCAAATTCAGTAATTTTGACATGTATGTATAGCTTAGATCTGGCGCTACATGTTGCAATTATCGGCGGCTTCTTAGAGTTAAAACTTGTGGAGAAAATTCAAACCTCGCAATGTTTATTTTCTTTCCGGCCAACATCTGTGTACATGTTACCGTCTATTTATTGCTCCATGCCTGTCAAATTCCCTGGGGCATGACTTGCTTTACTCATTCATAATTGCATGAAATATCAATCAAATTCAGTAATTTTGACATGTATGGATAGCTTAGATCTGGCGCTACATGTTGCAATTATCGGCGGCTTCTTAGAGTTAACACTTGTGGAGAAAATTCAAACCTCGCAATGTTTATTTTCTTCCCGGCCACCATCTGTGTGCAGATTACCTTTTATTGATTGCTCCATGCCTGTCAAATTCCCTGGGGTATGGACTTGCTTTACTCATTCATAATTGCATGAAATATCAACCAAATTCAGTAATTTGGACATGTATGGATAGCTTAGATCTGGCGCTACATGTTGCAATTATCGGCGGCTTCTTAGAGTTAAAACTTGTGGAGAAAATTCAAACCTCGCAATATTTATTTTCTTTCCGGCCAACATCTGTGTACATGTTACCGTCTATTTATTGCTCCATGCATGTCAAATTCCATGGGGTATGGACTTGCTTTACTCATTCATAATTGCATGAAATATCAACCAAATTCAGTAATTTTGACATGTATGGATAGCTTAGATCTGGCGCTACATGTTGCAATTATCGGCGGCTTCTTAGAGTTAACACTTGTGGAGAAAATTCAAACCTCGCAATGTTTATTTTCTTCCCGGCCACCATCTGTGTGCAGATTACCTTTTATTTATTGCTCCATGCCTGTCAAATTCCCTGGGGTATGGACTTGCTTTACTCATTCATAATTGCATGAAATATCAACCAAATTCAGTAATTTTGACATGTATGGATAGCTTAGATCTGGCGCTACATGTTGCAATTATCGGCGGCTTCTTAGAGTTAAAACTTGTGGAGAAAATTCAAACCTCGCAATTTTTATTTTCTTCCCGGCCACCATCTGTGTGCAGATTACCTTTTATTTATTGCTCCATGCCTGTCAAATTCCCTGGGGTATGGACTTGCTTTACTCATTCATAATTGCATGAAATATCAACCAAATTCAGTAATTTTGACATGTATGGATAGCTTAGATCTGGCGCTACATGTTGCAATTATCGGCGGCTTCTTAGACTTAACACTTGTGGAGAAAATTCAAACCTCGCAATGTTTATTTTCTTCCCGGCCACCATCTGTGTGCAGATTACCTTTTATTTATTGCTCCATGCATGTCAAATTCCCTGGGGTATGGACTTGCTTTACTCATTCATAATTGCATGAAATATCAACCAAATTCAGTAATTTTGACATGTATGTATAGCTTAGATCTGGCGCTACATGTTGCAATTATCGGCGGCTTCTTAGAGTTAAAACTTGTGGAGAAAATTCAAACCTCGCAATGTTTATTTTCTTTCCGGCCAACATCTGTGTACATGTTACCGTCTATTTATTGCTCCATGCCTGTCAAATTCCCTGGGGCATGACTTGCTTTACTCATTCATAATTGCATGAAATATCAATCAAATTCAGTAATTTTGACATGTATGGATAGCTTAGATCTGGCGCTACATGTTGCAATTATCGGCGGCTTCTTAGAGTTAACACTTGTGGAGAAAATTCAAACCTCGCAATGTTTATTTTCTTCCCGGCCACCATCTGTGTGCAGATTACCTTTTATTTATTGCTCCATGCCTGTCAAATTCCCTGGGGTATGGACTTGCTTTACTCATTCATAATTGCATGAAATATCAACCAAATTCAGTAATTTTGACATGTATGGATAGCTTAGATCTGGCGCTACATGTTGCAATTATCGGCGGCTTCTTAGAGTTAAAACTTGTGGAGAAAATTCAAACCTCGCAATATTTATTTTCTTTCCGGCCAACATCTGTGTACATGTTACCGTCTATTTATTGCTCCATGCATGTCAAATTCCCTGGGGTATGGACTTGCTTTACTCATTCATAATTGCATGAAATATCAACCAAATTCAGTAATTTTGACATGTATGGATAGCTTAGATCTGGCGCTACATGTTGCAATTATCGGCGGCTTCTTAGAGTTAACACTTGTGGAGAAAATTCAAACATCGCAATGTTTATTTTCTTCCCGGCCACCATCTGTGTGCAGATTACCTTTTATTTATTGCTCCATGCCTGTCAAATTCCCTGGGGTATGGACTTGCTTTACTCATTCATAATTGCATGAAATATCAACCAAATTCAGTAATTTTGACATGTATGGATAGCTTAGATCTGGCGCTACATGTTGCAATTATCGGCGGCTTCTTAGACTTAACACTTGTGGAGAAAATTCAAACCTCGCAATATTTATTTTCTTTCCGGCCAACATCTGTGTACATGTTACCTTCTATTTATTGCTCCATGCCTGTCAAATTCCCTGGGGTATGACATGCTTTACTCATTCATAATTGCATGAAATATCAATCAAATTCAGTAATTTTGACATGTATGGATAGCTTAGATCTGGCGCTACATGTTGCAATTATCGGCGGCTTCTTAGAGTTAAAACTTGTGGAGAAAATTCAAACCTCGCAATGTTTATTTTCTTTCCGGACAACATCTGTGTACATGTTACCGTCTATTTATTGCTCCATGCATGTCAAATTCCCTGGGGTATGGACTTGCTTTACTCATTCATAATTGCATGAAATATCAATCAAATTCAGTAATTTTGACATGTATGGATAGCTTAGATCTGGCGCTACATGTTGCAATTATCGGCGGCTTCTTAGAGTTAACACTTGTGGAGAAAATTCAAACCTCGCAATGTTTATTTTCTTCCCGGCCACCATCTGTGTGCAGATTACCTTTTATTGATTGCTCCATGCCTGTCAAATTCCCTGGGGTATGGACTTGCTTTACTCATTCATAATTGCATGAAATATCAACCAAATTCAGTAATTTGGACATGTATGGATAGCTTAGATCTGGCGCTACATGTTGCAATTATCGGCGGCTTCTTAGAGTTAAAACTTGTGGAGAAAATTCAAACCTCGCAATATTTATTTTCTTTCCGGCCAACATCTGTGTACATGTTACCGTCTATTTATTGCTCCATGCATGTCAAATTCCATGGGGTATGGACTTGCTTTACTCATTCATAATTGCATGAAATATCAACCAAATTCAGTAATTTTGACATGTATGGATAGCTTAGATCTGGCGCTACATGTTGCAATTATCGGCGGCTTCTTAGAGTTAACACTTGTGGAGAAAATTCAAACCTCGCAATGTTTATTTTCTTCCCGGCCACCATCTGTGTGCAGATTACCTTTTATTTATTGCTCCATGCCTGTCAAATTCCCTGGGGTATGGACTTGCTTTACTCATTCATAATTGCATGAAATATCAACCAAATTCAGTAATTTTGACATGTATGGATAGCTTAGATCTGGCGCTACATGTTGCAATTATCGGCGGCTTCTTAGAGTTAAAACTTGTGGAGAAAATTCAAACCTCGCAATATTTATTTTCTTTCCGGCCAACATCTGTGTGCATATTACCTTCTATTTATTGCTCCATGCCTGTCAAATTCCCTGGGGTATGACTTGCTTTACTCATTCATAATTGCATGAAATATCAATCAAATTCAGTAATTTTGACATGTATGGATAGCTTAGATCTGGCGCTACATGTTGCAATTATCGGCGGCTTCTTAGAGTTAACACTTGTGGAGAAAATTCAAACCTCGCAATGTTTATTTTCTTCCCGGCCACCATCTGTGTGCAGATTACCTTTTATTGATTGCTCCATGCCTGTCAAATTCCCTGGGGTATGGACTTGCTTTACTCATTCATAATTGCATGAAATATCAACCAAATTCAGTAATTTGGACATGTATGGATAGCTTAGATCTGGCGCTACATGTTGCAATTATCGGCGGCTTCTTAGAGTTAAAACTTGTGGAGAAAATTCAAACCTCGCAATATTTATTTTCTTTCCGGCCAACATCTGTGTACATGTTACCGTCTATTTATTGCTCCATGCATGTCAAATTCCATGGGGTATGGACTTGCTTTACTCATTCATAATTGCATGAAATATCAACCAAATTCAGTAATTTTGACATGTATGGATAGCTTAGATCTGGCGCTACATGTTGCAATTATCGGCGGCTTCTTAGACTTAACACTTGTGGAGAAAATTCAAACCTCGCAATATTTATTTTCTTTCCGGCCAACATCTGTGTACATGTTACCTTCTATTTATTGCTCCATGCCTGTCAAATTCCCTGGGGTATGACATGCTTTACTCATTCATAATTGCATGAAATATCAATCAAATTCAGTAATTTTGACATGTATGGATAGCTTAGATCTGGCGCTACATGTTGCAATTATCGGCGGCTTCTTAGAGTTAAAACTTGTGGAGAAAATTCAAACCTCGCAATGTTTATTTTCTTTCCGGACAACATCTGTGTACATGTTACCGTCTATTTATTGCTCCATGCATGTCAAATTCCCTGGGGTATGGACTTGCTTTACTCATTCATAATTGCATGAAATATCAATCAAATTCAGTAATTTTGACATGTATGGATAGCTTAGATCTGGCGCTACATGTTGCAATTATCGGCGGCTTCTTAGAGTTAACACTTGTGGAGAAAATTCAAACCTCGCAATGTTTATTTTCTTCCCGGCCACCATCTGTGTGCAGATTACCTTTTATTGATTGCTCCATGCCTGTCAAATTCCCTGGGGTATGGACTTGCTTTACTCATTCATAATTGCATGAAATATCAACCAAATTCAGTAATTTGGACATGTATGGATAGCTTAGATCTGGCGCTACATGTTGCAATTATCGGCGGCTTCTTAGAGTTAAAACTTGTGGAGAAAATTCAAACCTCGCAATATTTATTTTCTTTCCGGCCAACATCTGTGTGCATATTACCTTCTATTTATTGCTCCATGCCTGTCAAATTCCCTGGGGTATGACTTGCTTTACTCATTCATAATTGCATGAAATATCAATCAAATTCAGTAATTTTGACATGTATGGATAGCTTAGATCTGGCGCTACATGTTGCAATTATCGGCGGCTTCTTAGAGTTAACACTTGTGGAGAAAATTCAAACCTCGCAATGTTTATTTTCTTCCCGGCCACCATCTGTGTGCAGATTACCTTTTATTGATTGCTCCATGCCTGTCAAATTCCCTGGGGTATGGACTTGCTTTACTCATTCATAATTGCATGAAATATCAACCAAATTCAGTAATTTGGACATGTATGGATAGCTTAGATCTGGCGCTACATGTTGCAATTATCGGCGGCTTCTTAGAGTTAAAACTTGTGGAGAAAATTCAAACCTCGCAATATTTATTTTCTTTCCGGCCAACATCTGTGTACATGTTACCGTCTATTTATTGCTCCATGCATGTCAAATTCCATGGGGTATGGACTTGCTTTACTCATTCATAATTGCATGAAATATCAACCAAATTCAGTAATTTTGACATGTATGGATAGCTTAGATCTGGCGCTACATGTTGCAATTATCGGCGGCTTCTTAGAGTTAACACTTGTGGAGAAAATTCAAACCTCGCAATGTTTATTTTCTTCCCGGCCACCATCTGTGTGCAGATTACCTTTTATTTATTGCTCCATGCCTGTCAAATTCCCTGGGGTATGGACTTGCTTTACTCATTCATAATTGCATGAAATATCAACCAAATTCAGTAATTTTGACATGTATGGATAGCTTAGATCTGGCGCTACATGTTGCAATTATCGGCGGCTTCTTAGAGTTAAAACTTGTGGAGAAAATTCAAACCTCGCAATGTTTATTTTCTTTCCGGCCAACATCTGTGTACATGTTACCTTCTATTTATTGCTCCATGCCTGTCAAATTCCCTGGGGTATGACATGCTTTACTCATTCATAATTGCATGAAATATCAATCAAATTCAGTAATTTTGACATGTATGGATAGCTTAGATCTGGCGCTACATGTTGCAATTATCGGCGGCTTCTTAGAGTTAAAACTTGTGGAGAAAATTCAAACCTCGCAATGTTTATTTTCTTTCCGGACAACATCTGTGTACATGTTACCGTCTATTTATTGCTCCATGCATGTCAAATTCCCTGGGGTATGGACTTGCTTTACTCATTCATAATTGCATGAAATATCAATCAAATTCAGTAATTTTGACATGTATGGATAGCTTAGATCTGGCGCTACATGTTGCAATTATCGGCGGCTTCTTAGAGTTAACACTTGTGGAGAAAATTCAAACCTCGCAATGTTTATTTTCTTCCCGGCCACCATCTGTGTGCAGATTACCTTTTATTGATTGCTCCATGCCTGTCAAATTCCCTGGGGTATGGACTTGCTTTACTCATTCATAATTGCATGAAATATCAACCAAATTCAGTAATTTGGACATGTATGGATAGCTTAGATCTGGCGCTACATGTTGCAATTATCGGCGGCTTCTTAGAGTTAAAACTTGTGGAGAAAATTCAAACCTCGCAATATTTATTTTCTTTCCGGCCAACATCTGTGTACATGTTACCGTCTATTTATTGCTCCATGCATGTCAAATTCCATGGGGTATGGACTTGCTTTACTCATTCATAATTGCATGAAATATCAACCAAATTCAGTAATTTTGACATGTATGGATAGCTTAGATCTGGCGCTACATGTTGCAATTATCGGCGGCTTCTTAGAGTTAACACTTGTGGAGAAAATTCAAACCTCGCAATGTTTATTTTCTTCCCGGCCACCATCTGTGTGCAGATTACCTTTTATTTATTGCTCCATGCCTGTCAAATTCCCTGGGGTATGGACTTGCTTTACTCATTCATAATTGCATGAAATATCAACCAAATTCAGTAATTTTGACATGTATGGATAGCTTAGATCTGGCGCTACATGTTGCAATTATCGGCGGCTTCTTAGAGTTAAAACTTGTGGAGAAAATTCAAACCTCGCAATATTTATTTTCTTTCCGGCCAACATCTGTGTGCATATTACCTTCTATTTATTGCTCCATGCCTGTCAAATTCCCTGGGGTATGACTTGCTTTACTCATTCATAATTGCATGAAATATCAATCAAATTCAGTAATTTTGACATGTATGGATAGCTTAGATCTGGCGCTACATGTTGCAATTATCGGCGGCTTCTTAGAGTTAACACTTGTGGAGAAAATTCAAACCTCGCAATGTTTATTTTCTTCCCGGCCACCATCTGTGTGCAGATTACCTTTTATTGATTGCTCCATGCCTGTCAAATTCCCTGGGGTATGGACTTGCTTTACTCATTCATAATTGCATGAAATATCAACCAAATTCAGTAATTTGGACATGTATGGATAGCTTAGATCTGGCGCTACATGTTGCAATTATCGGCGGCTTCTTAGAGTTAAAACTTGTGGAGAAAATTCAAACCTCGCAATATTTATTTTCTTTCCGGCCAACATCTGTGTACATGTTACCGTCTATTTATTGCTCCATGCATGTCAAATTCCATGGGGTATGGACTTGCTTTACTCATTCATAATTGCATGAAATATCAACCAAATTCAGTAATTTTGACATGTATGGATAGCTTAGATCTGGCGCTACATGTTGCAATTATCGGCGGCTTCTTAGAGTTAACACTTGTGGAGAAAATTCAAACCTCGCAATGTTTATTTTCTTCCCGGCCACCATCTGTGTGCAGATTACCTTTTATTTATTGCTCCATGCCTGTCAAATTCCCTGGGGTATGGACTTGCTTTACTCATTCATAATTGCATGAAATATCAACCAAATTCAGTAATTTTGACATGTATGGATAGCTTAGATCTGGCGCTACATGTTGCAATTATCGGCGGCTTCTTAGAGTTAAAACTTGTGGAGAAAATTCAAACCTCGCAATGTTTATTTTCTTTCCGGCCAACATCTGTGTACATGTTACCGTCTATTTATTGCTCCATGCATGTCAAATTCCCTGGGGTATGGACTTGCTTTACTCATTCATAATTGCATGAAATATCAACCAAATTCAGTAATTTTGACATGTATGGATAGCTTAGATCTGGCGCTACATGTTGCAATTATCGGCGGCTTCTTAGAGTTAACACTTGTGGAGAAAATTCAAACCTCGCAATGTTTATTTTCTTCCCGGCCACCATCTGTGTGCAGATTACCTTTTATTTATTGCTCCATGCCTGTCAAATTCCCTGGGGTATGACTTGCTTTACTCATTCATAATTGCATGAAATATCAACCAAATTCAGTAATTTTGACATGTATGGATAGCTTAGATCTGGCGCTACATGTTGCAATTATCGGCGGCTTCTTAGAGTTAAAACTTGTGGAGAAAATTCAAACCTCGCAATATTTATTTTCTTTCCGGCCAACATCTGTGTGCAGATTACCTTTTATTGATTGCTCCATGCCTGTCAAATTCCCTGGGGTATGGACTTGCTTTACTCATTCATAATTGCATGAAATATCAACCAAATTCAGTAATTTGGACATGTATGGATAGCTTAGATCTGGCGCTACATGTTGCAATTATCGGCGGCTTCTTAGAGTTAAAACTTGTGGAGAAAATTCAAACCTCGCAATATTTATTTTCTTTCCGGCCAACATCTGTGTACATGTTACCGTCTATTTATTGCTCCATGCATGTCAAATTCCATGGGGTATGGACTTGCTTTACTCATTCATAATTGCATGAAATATCAACCAAATTCAGTAATTTTGACATGTATGGATAGCTTAGATCTGGCGCTACATGTTGCAATTATCGGCGGCTTCTTAGAGTTAACACTTGTGGAGAAAATTCAAACCTCGCAATGTTTATTTTCTTCCCGGCCACCATCTGTGTGCAGATTACCTTTTATTTATTGCTCCATGCCTGTCAAATTCCCTGGGGTATGGACTTGCTTTACTCATTCATAATTGCATGAAATATCAACCAAATTCAGTAATTTTGACATGTATGGATAGCTTAGATCTGGCGCTACATGTTGCAATTATCGGCGGCTTCTTAGAGTTAAAACTTGTGGAGAAAATTCAAACCTCGCAATGTTTATTTTCTTTCCGGCCAACATCTGTGTACATGTTACCGTCTATTTATTGCTCCATGCATGTCAAATTCCCTGGGGTATGGACTTGCTTTACTCATTCATAATTGCATGAAATATCAACCAAATTCAGTAATTTTGACATGTATGGATAGCTTAGATCTGGCGCTACATGTTGCAATTATCGGCGGCTTCTTAGAGTTAACACTTGTGGAGAAAATTCAAACCTCGCAATGTTTATTTTCTTCCCGGCCACCATCTGTGTGCAGATTACCTTTTATTTATTGCTCCATGCCTGTCAAATTCCCTGGGGTATGACTTGCTTTACTCATTCATAATTGCATGAAATATCAACCAAATTCAGTAATTTTGACATGTATGGATAGCTTAGATCTGGCGCTACATGTTGCAATTATCGGCGGCTTCTTAGAGTTAAAACTTGTGGAGAAAATTCAAACCTCGCAATATTTATTTTCTTTCCGGCCAACATCTGTGTGCATATTACCTTCTATTTATTGCTCCATGCCTGTCAAATTCCCTGGGGTATGACTTGCTTTACTCATTCATAATTGCATGAAATATCAATCAAATTCAGTAATTTTGACATGTATGGATAGCTTAGATCTGGCGCTACATGTTGCAATTATCGGCGGCTTCTTAGAGTTAACACTTGTGGAGAAAATTCAAACCTCGCAATGTTTATTTTCTTCCCGGCCACCATCTGTGTGCAGATTACCTTTTATTTATTGCTCCATGCCTGTCAAATTCCCTGGGGTATGGACTTGCTTTACTCATTCATAATTGCATGAAATATCAACCAAATTCAGTAATTTTGACATGTATGGATAGCTTAGATCTGGCGCTACATGTTGCAATTATCGGCGGCTTCTTAGAGTTAAAACTTGTGGAGAAAATTCAAACCTCGCAATGTTTATTTTCTTTCCGGCCAACATCTGTGTACATGTTACCGTCTATTTATTGCTCCATGCATGTCAAATTCCCTGGGGTATGGACTTGCTTTACTCATTCATAATTGCATGAAATATCAACCAAATTCAGTAATTTTGACATGTATGGATAGCTTAGATCTGGCGCTACATGTTGCAATTATCGGCGGCTTCTTAGAGTTAACACTTGTGGAGAAAATTCAAACCTCGCAATGTTTATTTTCTTCCCGGCCACCATCTGTGTGCAGATTACCTTTTATTTATTGCTCCATGCCTGTCAAATTCCCTGGGGTATGACTTGCTTTACTCATTCATAATTGCATGAAATATCAACCAAATGCAGTAATTTTGACATGTATGGATAGCTTAGATCTGGCGCTACATGTTGCAATTATCGGCGGCTTCTTAGAGTTAAAACTTGTGGAGAAAATTCAAACCTCGCAATATTTATTTTCTTTCCGGCCAACATCTGTGTGCATATTACCTTCTATTTATTGCTCCATGCCTGTCAAATTCCCTGGGGTATGACTTGCTTTACTCATTCATAATTGCATGAAATATCAATCAAATTCAGTAATTTTGACATGTATGGATAGCTTAGATCTGGCGCTACATGTTGCAATTATCGGCGGCTTCTTAGAGTTAACACTTGTGGAGAAAATTCAAACCTCGCAATGTTTATTTTCTTCCCGGCCACCATCTGTGTGCAGATTACCTTTTATTTATTGCTCCATGCCTGTCAAATTCCCTGGGGTATGGACTTGCTTTACTCATTCATAATTGCATGAAATATCAACCAAATTCAGTAATTTTGACATGTATGGATAGCTTAGATCTGGCGCTACATGTTGCAATTATCGGCGGCTTCTTAGAGTTAACACTTGTGGAGAAAATTCAAACCTCGCAATGTTTATGTTCTTCCCGGCCACCATCTGTGTGCAGATTACCTTTTATTTATTGCTCCATGACTGTCAAATTCCCTGGGGTATGGACTTGCTTTACTCATTCATAATTGCATGAAATATCAACCAAATTCAGTAATTTTGACATGTATGGATAGCTTAGATCTGGCGCTACATGTTGCAATTATCGGCGGCTTCTTAGAGTTAACACTTGTGGAGAAAATTCAAACCTCGCAATGTTTATTTTCTTCCCGGCCACCATCTGTGTGCAGATTACCTTTTATTTATTGCTCCATGCCTGTCAAATTCCCTGGGGTATGGACTTGCTTTACTCATTCATAATTGCATGAAATATCAACCAAATTCAGTAATTTTGACATGTATGGATAGCTTAGATCTGGCGCTCCATGTTGCAATTATCGGCGGCTTCTTAGAGTTAACACTTGTGGAGAAAATTCAAACCTCGCAATGTTTATGTTCTTCCCGGCCACCATCTGTGTGCAGATTACCTTTTATTTATTGCTCCATGACTGTCAAATTCCCTGGGGTATGGACTTGCTTTACTCATTCATAATTGCATGAAATATCAACCAAATTCAGTAATTTTGACATGTATGGATAGCTTAGATCTGGCGCTACATGTTGCAATTATCGGCGGCTTCTTAGAGTTAACACTTGTGGAGAAAATGCAAACCTCGCAATGTTTATTTTCTTCCCGGCCACCATCTGTGTGCAGATTACCTTTTATTCATTGCTCCATGCCTGTCAAATTCCCTGGGGTATGGACTTGCTTTACTCATTCATAATTGCATGAAATATCAACCAAATGCAGTAATTTTGACATGTATGGATAGCTTAGATCTGGCGCTACATGTTGCAATTATCGGCGGCTTCTTAGAGTTAACACTTGTGGAGAAAATTCAAACCTCCCAATGTTTATTTTCTTCCCGGCCACCATCTGTGTGCAGATTACCTTTTATTTATTGCTCCATGCCTGTCAAATTCCATGGGGTATGGACTTGCTTTACTCATTCATAATTGCATGAAATATCAACCAAATTCAGTAATTTTGACATGTATGAATAGCTTAGATCTGGCGCTACATGTTGCAATTATCGGCGGCTTCTTAGAGTTAACACTTGTGGAGAAAATTCAAACCTCGCAATGTTTATTTTCTTCCCGGCCACCATCTGTGTGCAGATTACCTTTTATTTATTGCTCCATGCCTGTCAAATTCCCTGGGGTATGGACTTGCTTTACTCATTCATAATTGCATGAAATATCAACCAAATTCAGTAATTTTGACATGTATGGATAGCTTAGATCTGGCGCTACATGTTGCAATTATCGGCGGCTTCTTAGAGTTAACACTTGTGGAGAAAATTCAAACCTCGCAATGTTTATGTTCTTCCCGGCCACCATCTGTGTGCAGATTACCTTTTATTTATTGCTCCATGACTGTCAAATTCCCTGGGGTATGGACTTGCTTTACTCATTCATAATTGCATGAAATATCAACCAAATTCAGTAATTTTGACATGTATGGATAGCTTAGATCTGGCGCTACATGTTGCAATTATCGGCGGCTTCTTAGACTTAACACTTGTGGAGAAAATTCAAACCTCGCAATGTTTATTTTCTTCCCGGCCACCATCTGTGTGCAGATTACCTTTTATTTATTGCTCCATGCATGTCAAATTCCCTGGGGTATGGACTTGCTTTACTCATTCATAATTGCATGAAATATCAACCAAATGCAGTAATTTTGACATGTATGGATAGCTTAGATCTGGCGCTACATGTTGCAATTATCGGCGGCTTCTTAGAGTTAACACTTGTGGAGAAAATTCAAACCTCGCAATGTTTATTTTCTTCCCGGCCACCATCTGTGTGCAGATTACCTTTTATTTATTGCTCCATGCCTGTCAAATTCCCTGGGGTATGGACTTGCTTTACTCATTCATAATTGCATGAAATATCAACCAAATTCAGTAATTTTGACATGTATGAATAGCTTAGATCTGGCGCTACATGTTGCAATTATCGGCGGCTTCTTAGAGTTAAAACTTGTGGAGAAAATTCAAACCTCGCAATGTTTGTTTTCTTTCCGGCCAACATCTGTGTACATGTTACCGTCTATTTATTGCTCCATGCCTGTCAAATTCCCTGGGGTATGGACTTGCTTTACTCATTCATAATTGCATGAAATATCAACCAAATGCAGTAATTTTGACATGTATGGATAGCTTAGATCTGGCGCTACATGTTGCAATTATCGGCGGCTTCTTAGAGTTAACACTTGTGGAGAAAATTCAAACCTCGCAATGTTTATTTTCTTCCCGGCCACCATCTGTGTGCAGATTACCTTTTATTTATTGCTCCATGCCTGTCAAATTCCCTGGGGTATGGACTTGCTTTACTCATTCATAATTGCATGAAATATCAACCAAATTCAGTAATTTTGACATGTATGAATAGCTTAGATCTGGCGCTACATGTTGCAATTATCGGCGGCTTCTTAGAGTTAACACTTGTGGAGAAAATTCAAACCTCGCAATGTTTATTTTCTTCCCGGCCACCATCTGTGTGCAGATTACCTTTTATTTATTGCTCCATGCCTGTCAAATTCCCTGGGGTATGGACTTGCTTTACTCATTCATAATTGCATGAAATATCAACCAAATTCAGTAATTTTGACATGTATGGATAGCTTAGATCTGGCGCTACATGTTGCAATTATCGGCGGCTTCTTAGACTTAACACTTGTGGAGAAAATTCAAACCTCGCAATGTTTATTTTCTTCCCGGCCACCATCTGTGTGCAGATTACCTTTTATTTATTGCTCCATGCATGTCAAATTCCCTGGGGTATGGACTTGCTTTACTCATTCATAATTGCATGAAATATCAACCAAATTCAGTAATTTTGACATGTATGGATAGCTTAGATCTGGCGCTACATGTTGCAATTATCGGCGGCTTCTTAGAGTTAAAACTTGTGGAGAAAATTCAAACCTCGCAATGTTTATTTTCTTTCCGGCCAACATCTGTGTACATGTTACCGTCTATTTATTGATCCATGCCTGTCAAATTCCCTGGGGCATGACTTGCTTTACTCATTCATAATTGCATGAAATATCAACCAAATGCAGTAATTTTGACATGTATGGATAGCTTAGATCTGGCGCTACATGTTGCAATTATCGGCGGCTTCTTAGAGTTAACACTTGTGGAGAAAATTCAAACCTCCCAATGTTTATTTTCTTCCCGGCCACCATCTGTGTGCAGATTACCTTTTATTTATTGCTCCATGCCTGTCAAATTCCATGGGGTATGGACTTGCTTTACTCATTCATAATTGCATGAAATATCAACCAAATTCAGTAATTTTGACATGTATGAATAGCTTAGATCTGGCGCTACATGTTGCAATTATCGGCGGCTTCTTAGAGTTAACACTTGTGGAGAAAATTCAAACCTCGCAATGTTTATTTTCTTCCCGGCCACCATCTGTGTGCAGATTACCTTTTATTTATTGCTCCATGCCTGTCAAATTCCCTGGGGTATGGACTTGCTTTACTCATTCATAATTGCATGAAATATCAACCAAATTCAGTAATTTTGACATGTATGGATAGCTTAGATCTGGCGCTACATGTTGCAATTATCGGCGGCTTCTTAGAGTTAACACTTGTGGAGAAAATTCAAACCTCGCAATGTTTATGTTCTTCCCGGCCACCATCTGTGTGCAGATTACCTTTTATTTATTGCTCCATGACTGTCAAATTCCCTGGGGTATGGACTTGCTTTACTCATTCATAATTGCATGAAATATCAACCAAATTCAGTAATTTTGACATGTATGGATAGCTTAGATCTGGCGCTACATGTTGCAATTATCGGCGGCTTCTTAGACTTAACACTTGTGGAGAAAATTCAAACCTCGCAATGTTTATTTTCTTCCCGGCCACCATCTGTGTGCAGATTACCTTTTATTTATTGCTCCATGCATGTCAAATTCCCTGGGGTATGGACTTGCTTTACTCATTCATAATTGCATGAAATATCAACCAAATGCAGTAATTTTGACATGTATGGATAGCTTAGATCTGGCGCTACATGTTGCAATTATCGGCGGCTTCTTAGAGTTAACACTTGTGGAGAAAATTCAAACCTCGCAATGTTTATTTTCTTCCCGGCCACCATCTGTGTGCAGATTACCTTTTATTTATTGCTCCATGCCTGTCAAATTCCCTGGGGTATGGACTTGCTTTACTCATTCATAATTGCATGAAATATCAACCAAATTCAGTAATTTTGACATGTATGAATAGCTTAGATCTGGCGCTACATGTTGCAATTATCGGCGGCTTCTTAGAGTTAAAACTTGTGGAGAAAATTCAAACCTCGCAATGTTTGTTTTCTTTCCGGCCAACATCTGTGTACATGTTACCGTCTATTTATTGCTCCATGCCTGTCAAATTCCCTGGGGTATGGACTTGCTTTACTCATTCATAATTGCATGAAATATCAACCAAATGCAGTAATTTTGACATGTATGGATAGCTTAGATCTGGCGCTACATGTTGCAATTATCGGCGGCTTCTTAGAGTTAACACTTGTGGAGAAAATTCAAACCTCGCAATGTTTATTTTCTTCCCGGCCACCATCTGTGTGCAGATTACCTTTTATTTATTGCTCCATGCCTGTCAAATTCCCTGGGGTATGGACTTGCTTTACTCATTCATAATTGCATGAAATATCAACCAAATTCAGTAATTTTGACATGTATGAATAGCTTAGATCTGGCGCTACATGTTGCAATTATCGGCGGCTTCTTAGAGTTAACACTTGTGGAGAAAATTCAAACCTCGCAATGTTTATTTTCTTCCCGGCCACCATCTGTGTGCAGATTACCTTTTATTTATTGCTCCATGCCTGTCAAATTCCCTGGGGTATGGACTTGCTTTACTCATTCATAATTGCATGAAATATCAACCAAATTCAGTAATTTTGACATGTATGGATAGCTTAGATCTGGCGCTACATGTTGCAATTATCGGCGGCTTCTTAGACTTAACACTTGTGGAGAAAATTCAAACCTCGCAATGTTTATTTTCTTCCCGGCCACCATCTGTGTGCAGATTACCTTTTATTTATTGCTCCATGCATGTCAAATTCCCTGGGGTATGGACTTGCTTTACTCATTCATAATTGCATGAAATATCAACCAAATTCAGTAATTTTGACATGTATGGATAGCTTAGATCTGGCGCTACATGTTGCAATTATCGGCGGCTTCTTAGAGTTAAAACTTGTGGAGAAAATTCAAACCTCGCAATGTTTATTTTCTTTCCGGCCAACATCTGTGTACATGTTACCGTCTATTTATTGATCCATGCCTGTCAAATTCCCTGGGGCATGACTTGCTTTACTCATTCATAATTGCATGAAATATCAATCAAATTCAGTAATTTTGACATGTATGGATAGCTTAGATCTGGCGCTACATGTTGCAATTATCGGCGGCTTCTTAGAGTTAACACTTGTGGAGAAAATTCAAACCTCGCAATGTTTATTTTCTTCCCGGCCACCATCTGTGTGCAGATTACCTTTTATTTATTGCTCCATGCCTGTCAAATTCCCTGGGGTATGGACTTGCTTTACTCATTCATAATTGCATGAAATATCAATCAAATTCAGTAATTTTGACATGTATGGATAGCTTAGATCTGGCGCTACATGTTGCAATTATCGGCGGCTTCTTAGAGTTAACACTTGTGGAGAAAATTCAAACCTCGCAATGTTTATTTTCTTCCCCGCCACCATCTGTGTGCAGATTACCTTTTATTGATTGCTCCATGCCTGTCAAATTCCCTGGGGTATGGACTTGCTTTACTCATTCATAATTGCATGAAATATCAACCAAATTCAGTAATTTGGACATGTATGGATAGCTTAGATCTGGCGCTACATGTTGCAATTATCGGCGGCTTCTTAGAGTTAAAACTTGTGGAGAAAATTCAAACCTCGCAATATTTATTTTCTTTCCGGCCAACATCTGTGTACATGTTACCGTCTATTTATTGCTCCATGCATGTCAAATTCCCTGGGGTATGGACTTGCTTTACTCATTCATAATTGCATGAAATATCAACCAAATTCAGTAATTTTGACATGTATGGATAGCTTAGATCTGGCGCTACATGTTGCAATTATCGGCGGCTTCTTAGAGTTAACACTTGTGGAGAAAATTCAAACATCGCAATGTTTATTTTCTTCCCGGCCACCATCTGTGTGCAGATTACCTTTTATTTATTGCTCCATGCCTGTCAAATTCCCTGGGGTATGGACTTGCTTTACTCATTCATAATTGCATGAAATATCAACCAAATTCAGTAATTTTGACATGTATGGATAGCTTAGATCTGGCGCTACATGTTGCAATTATCGGCGGCTTCTTAGAGTTAACACTTGTGGAGAAAATTCAAACCTCGCAATGTTTATTTTCTTCCCGGCCACCATCTGTGTGCAGATTACCTTTTATTTATTGCTCCATGCCTGTCAAATTCCCTGGGGTATGGACTTGCTTTACTCATTCATAATTGCATGAAATATCAACCAAATTCAGTAATTTTGACATGTATGGATAGCTTAGATCTGGCGCTACATGTTGCAATTATCGGCGGCTTCTTAGACTTAACACTTGTGGAGAAAATTCAAACCTCGCAATATTTATTTTCTTTCCGGCCAACATCTGTGTACATGTTACCTTCTATTTATTGCTCCATGCCTGTCAAATTCCCTGGGGTATGACATGCTTTACTCATTCATAATTGCATGAAATATCAATCAAATTCAGTAATTTTGACATGTATGGATAGCTTAGATCTGGCGCTACATGTTGCAATTATCGGCGGCTTCTTAGAGTTAACACTTGTGGAGAAAATTCAAACCTCGCAATGTTTATTTTCTTTCCGGACAACATCTGTGTACATGTTACCGTCTATTTATTGCTCCATGCATGTCAAATTCCCTGGGGTATGGACTTGCTTTACTCATTCATAATTGCATGAAATATCAATCAAATTCAGTAATTTTGACATGTATGGATAGCTTAGATCTGGCGCTACATGTTGCAATTATCGGCGGCTTCTTAGAGTTAACACTTGTGGAGAAAATTCAAACCTCGCAATGTTTATTTTCTTCCCGGCCACCATCTGTGTGCAGATTACCTTTTATTGATTGCTCCATGCCTGTCAAATTCCCTGGGGTATGGACTTGCTTTACTCATTCATAATTGCATGAAATATCAACCAAATTCAGTAATTTGGACATGTATGGATAGCTTAGATCTGGCGCTACATGTTGCAATTATCGGCGGCTTCTTAGAGTTAACACTTGTAGAGAAAATTCAAACCTCGCAATGTTTATTTTCTTCCCGGCCACCATCTGTGTGCAGATTACCTTTTATTTATTGCTCCATGCCTGTCAAATTCCCTGGGGTATGACTTGCTTTACTCATTCATAATTGCATGAAATATCAACCAAATTCAGTAATTTTGACATGTATGGATAGCTTAGATCTGGCGCTACATGTTGCAATTATCGGCGGCTTCTTAGAGTTAAAACTTGTGGAGAAAATTCAAACCTCGCAATATTTATTTTCTTTCCGGCCAACATCTGTGTGCATATTACCTTCTATTTATTGCTCCATGCCTGTCAAATTCCCTGGGGTATGACATGCTTTACTCATTCATAATTGCATGAAATATCAATCAAATTCAGTAATTTTGACATGTATGGATAGCTTAGATCTGGCGCTACATGTTGCAATTATCGGCGGCTTCTTAGAGTTAACACTTGTGGAGAAAATTCAAACCTCGCAATGTTTATTTTCTTCCCGGCCACCATCTGTGTGCAGATTACCTTTTATTTATTGCTCCATGACTGTCAAATTCCCTGGGGTATGGACTTGCTTTACTCATTCATAATTGCATGAAATATCAACCAAATTCAGTAATTTTGACATGTATGGATAGCTTATATCTGGCGCTACATGTTGCAATTATCGGCGGCTTCTTAGAGTTAACACTTGTGGAGAAAATGCAAACCTCGCAATGTTTATTTTCTTCCCGGCCACCATCTGTGTGCAGATTACCTTTTATTTATTGCTCCATGCCTGTCAAATTCCCTGGGGTATGGACTTGCTTTACTCATTCATAATTGCATGAAATATCAACCAAATTCAGTAATTTTGACATGTATGGATAGCTTAGATCTGGCGCTACATGTTGCAATTATCGGCGGCTTCTTAGAGTTAACACTTGTGGAGAAAATTCAAACCTCGCAATGTTTATTTTCTTCCCGGCCACCATCTGTGTGCAGATTACCTTTTATTTATTGCTCCATGCCTGTCAAATTCCCTGGGGTATGGACTTGCTTTACTCATTCATAATTGCATGAAATATCAACCAAATTCAGTAATTTTGACATGTATGGATAGCTTAGATCTGGCGCTACATGTTGCAATTATCGGCGGCTTCTTAGACTTAACACTTGTGGAGAAAATTCAAACCTCGCAATATTTATTTTCTTTCCGGCCAACATCTGTGTACATGTTACCTTCTATTTATTGCTCCATGCCTGTCAAATTCCCTGGGGTATGACATGCTTTACTCATTCATAATTGCATGAAATATCAACCAAATTCAGTAATTTTGACATGTATGGATAGCTTAGATCTGGCGCTACATGTTGCAATTATCGGCGGCTTCTTAGACTTAACACTTGTGGAGAAAATTCAAACCTCGCAATATTTATTTTCTTTCCGGCCAACATCTGTGTACATGTTACCTTCTATTTATTGCTCCATGCCTGTCAAATTCCCTGGGGTATGACATGCTTTACTCATTCATAATTGCATGAAATATCAATCAAATTCAGTAATTTTGACATGTATGGATAGCTTAGATCTGGCGCTACATGTTGCAATTATCGGCGGCTTCTTAGAGTTAACACTTGTGGAGAAAATTCAAACCTCGCAATGTTTATTTTCTTTCCGGACAACATCTGTGTACATGTTACCGTCTATTTATTGCTCCATGCATGTCAAATTCCCTGGGGTATGGACTTGCTTTACTCATTCATAATTGCATGAAATATCAATCAAATTCAGTAATTTTGACATGTATGGATAGCTTAGATCTGGCGCTACATGTTGCAATTATCGGCGGCTTCTTAGAGTTAACACTTGTGGAGAAAATTCAAACCTCGCAATGTTTATTTTCTTCCCGGCCACCATCTGTGTGCAGATTACCTTTTATTGATTGCTCCATGCCTGTCAAATTCCCTGGGGTATGGACTTGCTTTACTCATTCATAATTGCATGAAATATCAACCAAATTCAGTAATTTGGACATGTATGGATAGCTTAGATCTGGCGCTACATGTTGCAATTATCGGCGGCTTCTTAGAGTTAACACTTGTAGAGAAAATTCAAACCTCGCAATGTTTATTTTCTTCCCGGCCACCATCTGTGTGCAGATTACCTTTTATTTATTGCTCCATGCCTGTCAAATTCCCTGGGGTATGACTTGCTTTACTCATTCATAATTGCATGAAATATCAACCAAATTCAGTAATTTTGACATGTATGGATAGCTTAGATCTGGCGCTACATGTTGCAATTATCGGCGGCTTCTTAGAGTTAAAACTTGTGGAGAAAATTCAAACCTCGCAATATTTATTTTCTTTCCGGCCAACATCTGTGTGCATATTACCTTCTATTTATTGCTCCATGCCTGTCAAATTCCCTGGGGTATGACATGCTTTACTCATTCATAATTGCATGAAATATCAATCAAATTCAGTAATTTTGACATGTATGGATAGCTTAGATCTGGCGCTACATGTTGCAATTATCGGCGGCTTCTTAGAGTTAACACTTGTGGAGAAAATTCAAACCTCGCAATGTTTATTTTCTTCCCGGCCACCATCTGTGTGCAGATTACCTTTTATTTATTGCTCCATGACTGTCAAATTCCCTGGGGTATGGACTTGCTTTACTCATTCATAATTGCATGAAATATCAACCAAATTCAGTAATTTTGACATGTATGGATAGCTTATATCTGGCGCTACATGTTGCAATTATCGGCGGCTTCTTAGAGTTAACACTTGTGGAGAAAATGCAAACCTCGCAATGTTTATTTTCTTCCCGGCCACCATCTGTGTGCAGATTACCTTTTATTTATTGCTCCATGCCTGTCAAATTCCCTGGGGTATGGACTTGCTTTACTCATTCATAATTGCATGAAATATCAACCAAATTCAGTAATTTTGACATGTATGGATAGCTTAGATCTGGCGCTACATGTTGCAATTATCGGCGGCTTCTTAGAGTTAACACTTGTGGAGAAAATTCAAACCTCGCAATGTTTATTTTCTTCCCGGCCACCATCTGTGTGCAGATTACCTTTTATTTATTGCTCCATGCCTGTCAAATTCCCTGGGGTATGGACTTGCTTTACTCATTCATAATTGCATGAAATATCAACCAAATTCAGTAATTTTGACATGTATGGATAGCTTAGATCTGGCGCTACATGTTGCAATTATCGGCGGCTTCTTAGAGTTAAAACTTGTGAAGAAAATTCAAACCTCGCAATGTTTATTTTCTTTCCGGCCACCATCTGTGTACATGTTACCGTCTATTTATTGCTCCATGCATGTCAAATTCCCTGGGGTATGGACTTGCTTTACTCATTCATAATTGCATGAAATATCAACCAAATTCAGTAATTTTGACATGTATGGATAGCTTAGATCTGGCGCTACATGTTGCAATTATCGGCGGCTTCTTAGAGTTAACACTTGTGGAGAAAATTCAAACCTCGCAATGTTTATTTTCTTCCCGGCCACCATCTGTGTGCAGATTACCTTTTATTTATTGCTCCATGCCTGTCAAATTCCCTGGGGTATGGACTTGCTTTACTCATTCATAATTGCATGAAATATCAACCAAATTCAGTAATTTTGACATGTATGGATAGCTTAGATCTGGCGCTACATGTTGCAATTATCGGCGGCTTCTTAGACTTAACACTTGTGGAGAAAATTCAAACCTCGCAATATTAATTTTCTTTCCGGCCAACATCTGTGTACATGTTACCTTCTATTTATTGCTCCATGCCTGTCAAATTCCCTGGGGTATGACATGCTTTGCTCATTCATAATTGCATGAAATATCAATCAAATTCAGTAATTTTGACATGTATGGATAGCTTAGATCTGGCGCTACATGTTGCAATTATCGGCGGCTTCTTAGAGTTAAAACTTGTGGAGAAAATTCAAACCTCGCAATGTTTATTTTCTTTCCGGACAACATCTGTGTACATGTTACCGTCTATTTATTGCTCCATGCATGTCAAATTCCCTGGGGTATGGACTTGCTTTACTCATTCATAATTGCATGAAATATCAATCAAATTCAGTAATTTTGACATGTATGGATAGCTTAGATCTGGCGCTACATGTTGCAATTATCGGCGGCTTCTTAGAGTTAACACTTGTGGAGAAAATTCAAACCTCGCAATGTTTATTTTCTTCCCGGCCACCATCTGTGTGCAGATTACCTTTTATTGATTGCTCCATGCCTGTCAAATTCCCTGGGGTATGGACTTGCTTTACTCATTCATAATTGCATGAAATATCAACCAAATTCAGTAATTTTGACATGTATGGATAGCTTAGATCTGGCGCTACATGTTGCAATTATCGGCGGCTTCTTAGAGTTAACACTTGTGGAGAAAATTCAAACCTCGCAATATTTATTTTCTTTCCGGCCAACATCTGTGTGCATATTACCTTCTATTTATTGCTCCATGCCTGTCAAATTCCCTGGGGTATGACATGCTTTACTCATTCATAATTGCATGAAATATCAACCAAATTCAGTAATTTTGACATGTATGGATAACTTAGATCTTTCCGGCCAACATCTGTGTCAAATTCCCTGGGGTATGGACTTGCTTTACTCATTCATAATTGCATGAAATATCAATCAAATTCAGTAATTTTGACATGTATGGATAGCTTAGATCTGGCGCTACATGTTGCAATTATCGGCGGCTTCTTAGAGTTAACACTTGTGGAGAAAATTCAAACCTCGCAATGTTTATTTTCTTCCCGGCCACCATCTGTGTGCAGATTACCTTTTATTGATTGCTCCATGCCTGTCAAATTCCCTGGGGTATGGACTTGCTTTACTCATTCATAATTGCATGAAATATCAACCAAATTCAGTAATTTGGACATGTATGGATAGCTTAGATCTGGCGCTACATGTTGCAATTATCGGCGGCTTCTTAGAGTTAACACTTGTAGAGAAAATTCAAACCTCGCAATGTTTATTTTCTTCCCGGCCACCATCTGTGTGCAGATTACCTTTTATTTATTGCTCCATGCCTGTCAAATTCCCTGGGGTATGACTTGCTTTACTCATTCATAATTGCATGAAATATCAACCAAATTCAGTAATTTTGACATGTATGGATAGCTTAGATCTGGCGCTACATGTTGCAATTATCGGCGGCTTCTTAGAGTTAAAACTTGTGGAGAAAATTCAAACCTCGCAATATTTATTTTCTTTCCGGCCAACATCTGTGTGCATATTACCTTCTATTTATTGCTCCATGCCTGTCAAATTCCCTGGGGTATGACATGCTTTACTCATTCATAATTGCATGAAATATCAATCAAATTCAGTAATTTTGACATGTATGGATAGCTTAGATCTGGCGCTACATGTTGCAATTATCGGCGGCTTCTTAGAGTTAACACTTGTGGAGAAAATTCAAACCTCGCAATGTTTATTTTCTTCCCGGCCACCATCTGTGTGCAGATTACCTTTTATTTATTGCTCCATGACTGTCAAATTCCCTGGGGTATGGACTTGCTTTACTCATTCATAATTGCATGAAATATCAACCAAATTCAGTAATTTTGACATGTATGGATAGCTTATATCTGGCGCTACATGTTGCAATTATCGGCGGCTTCTTAGAGTTAACACTTGTGGAGAAAATGCAAACCTCGCAATGTTTATTTTCTTCCCGGCCACCATCTGTGTGCAGATTACCTTTTATTTATTGCTCCATGCCTGTCAAATTCCCTGGGGTATGGACTTGCTTTACTCATTCATAATTGCATGAAATATCAACCAAATTCAGTAATTTTGACATGTATGGATAGCTTAGATCTGGCGCTACATGTTGCAATTATCGGCGGCTTCTTAGAGTTAACACTTGTGGAGAAAATTCAAACCTCGCAATGTTTATTTTCTTCCCGGCCACCATCTGTGTGCAGATTACCTTTTATTTATTGCTCCATGCCTGTCAAATTCCCTGGGGTATGGACTTGCTTTACTCATTCATAATTGCATGAAATATCAACCAAATTCAGTAATTTTGACATGTATGGATAGCTTAGATCTGGCGCTACATGTTGCAATTATCGGCGGCTTCTTAGAGTTAAAACTTGTGAAGAAAATTCAAACCTCGCAATGTTTATTTTCTTTCCGGCCACCATCTGTGTACATGTTACCGTCTATTTATTGCTCCATGCATGTCAAATTCCCTGGGGTATGGACTTGCTTTACTCATTCATAATTGCATGAAATATCAACCAAATTCAGTAATTTTGACATGTATGGATAGCTTAGATCTGGCGCTACATGTTGCAATTATCGGCGGCTTCTTAGAGTTAACACTTGTGGAGAAAATTCAAACCTCGCAATGTTTATTTTCTTCCCGGCCACCATCTGTGTGCAGATTACCTTTTATTTATTGCTCCATGCCTGTCAAATTCCCTGGGGTATGGACTTGCTTTACTCATTCATAATTGCATGAAATATCAACCAAATTCAGTAATTTTGACATGTATGGATAGCTTAGATCTGGCGCTACATGTTGCAATTATCGGCGGCTTCTTAGACTTAACACTTGTGGAGAAAATTCAAACCTCGCAATATTAATTTTCTTTCCGGCCAACATCTGTGTACATGTTACCTTCTATTTATTGCTCCATGCCTGTCAAATTCCCTGGGGTATGACATGCTTTGCTCATTCATAATTGCATGAAATATCAATCAAATTCAGTAATTTTGACATGTATGGATAGCTTAGATCTGGCGCTACATGTTGCAATTATCGGCGGCTTCTTAGAGTTAAAACTTGTGGAGAAAATTCAAACCTCGCAATGTTTATTTTCTTTCCGGACAACATCTGTGTACATGTTACCGTCTATTTATTGCTCCATGCATGTCAAATTCCCTGGGGTATGGACTTGCTTTACTCATTCATAATTGCATGAAATATCAATCAAATTCAGTAATTTTGACATGTATGGATAGCTTAGATCTGGCGCTACATGTTGCAATTATCGGCGGCTTCTTAGAGTTAACACTTGTGGAGAAAATTCAAACCTCGCAATGTTTATTTTCTTCCCGGCCACCATCTGTGTGCAGATTACCTTTTATTGATTGCTCCATGCCTGTCAAATTCCCTGGGGTATGGACTTGCTTTACTCATTCATAATTGCATGAAATATCAACCAAATTCAGTAATTTTGACATGTATGGATAGCTTAGATCTGGCGCTACATGTTGCAATTATCGGCGGCTTCTTAGAGTTAACACTTGTGGAGAAAATTCAAACCTCGCAATGTTTATTTTCTTCCCGGCCACCATCTGTGTGCAGATTACCTTTTATTTATTGCTCCATGCCTGTCAAATTCCCTGGGGTATGGACTTGCTTTACTCATTCATAATTGCATGAAATATCAACCAAATTCAGTAATTTTGACATGTATGGATAGCTTAGATCTGGCGCTACATGTTGCAATTATCGGCGGCTTCTTAGACTTAACACTTGTGGAGAAAATTCAAACCTCGCAATATTTATTTTCTTTCCGGCCAACATCTGTGTACATGTTACCTTCTATTTATTGCTCCATGCCTGTCAAATTCCCTGGGGTATGACATGCTTTGCTCATTCATAATTGCATGAAATATCAATCAAATTCAGTAATTTTGACATGTATGGATAGCTTAGATCTGGCGCTACATGTTGCAATTATCGGCGGCTTCTTAGAGTTAAAACTTGTGGAGAAAATTCAAACCTCGCAATGTTTATTTTCTTTCCGGACAACATCTGTGTACATGTTACCGTCTATTTATTGCTCCATGCATGTCAAATTCCCTGGGGTATGGACTTGCTTTACTCATTCATAATTGCATGAAATATCAATCAAATTCAGTAATTTTGACATGTATGGATAGCTTAGATCTGGCGCTACATGTTGCAATTATCGGCGGCTTCTTAGAGTTAACACTTGTGGAGAAAATTCAAACCTCGCAATGTTTATTTTCTTCCCGGCCACCATCTGTGTGCAGATTACCTTTTATTTATTGCTCCATGCCTGTCAAATTCCCTGGGGTATGGACTTGCTTTACTCATTCATAATTGCATGAAATATCAACCAAATTCAGTAATTTTGACATGTATGGATAGCTTAGATCTGGCGCTACATGTTGCAATTATCGGCGGCTTCTTAGACTTAACACTTGTGGAGAAAATTCAAACCTCGCAATATTTATTTTCTTTCCGGCCAACATCTGTGTACATGTTACCTTCTATTTATTGCTCCATGCCTGTCAAATTCCCTGGGGTATGACATGCTTTGCTCATTCATAATTGCATGAAATATCAATCAAATTCAGTAATTTTGACATGTATGGATAGCTTAGATCTGGCGCTACATGTTGCAATTATCGGCGGCTTCTTAGAGTTAAAACTTGTGGAGAAAATTCAAACCTCGCAATGTTTATTTTCTTTCCGGACAACATCTGTGTACATGTTACCGTCTATTTATTGCTCCATGCATGTCAAATTCCCTGGGGTATGGACTTGCTTTACTCATTCATAATTGCATGAAATATCAATCAAATTCAGTAATTTTGACATGTATGGATAGCTTAGATCTGGCGCTACATGTTGCAATTATCGGCGGCTTCTTAGAGTTAACACTTGTGGAGAAAATTCAAACCTCGCAATGTTTATTTTCTTCCCGGCCACCATCTGTGTGCAGATTACCTTTTATTGATTGCTCCATGCCTGTCAAATTCCCTGGGGTATGGACTTGCTTTACTCATTCATAATTGCATGAAATATCAACCAAATTCAGTAATTTGGACATGTATGGATAGCTTAGATCTGGCGCTACATGTTGCAATTATCGGCGGCTTCTTAGAGTTAACACTTGTGGAGAAAATTCAAACCTCGCAATGTTTATTTTCTTCCCGGCCACCATCTGTGTGCAGATTACCTTTTATTTATTGCTCCATGCCTGTCAAATTCCCTGGGGTATGACTTGCTTTACTCATTCATAATTGCATGAAATATCAACCAAATTCAGTAATTTTGACATGTATGGATAGCTTAGATCTGGCGCTACATGTTGCAATTATCGGCGGCTTCTTAGAGTTAAAACTTGTGGAGAAAATTCAAACCTCGCAATATTTATTTTCTTTCCGGCCAACATCTGTGTGCATATTACCTTCTATTTATTGCTCCATGCCTGTCAAATTCCCTGGGGTATGACATGCTTTACTCATTCATAATTGCATGAAATATCAATCAAATTCAGTAATTTTGACATGTATGGATAGCTTATATCTGGCGCTACATGTTGCAATTATCGGCGGCTTCTTAGAGTTAACACTTGTGGAGAAAATGCAAACCTCGCAATGTTTATTTTCTTCCCGGCCACCATCTGTGTGCAGATTACCTTTTATTTATTGCTCCATGCCTGTCAAATTCCCTGGGGTATGGACTTGCTTTACTCATTCATAATTGCATGAAATATCAACCAAATTCAGTAATTTTGACATGTATGGATAGCTTAGATCTGGCGCTACATGTTGCAATTATCGGCGGCTTCTTAGAGTTAAAACTTGTGGAGAAAATTCAAACCTCGCAATGTTTATTTTCTTTCCGGCCACCATCTGTGTACATGTTACCGTCTATTTATTGCTCCATGCATGTCAAATTCCCTGGGGTATGGACTTGCTTTACTCATTCATAATTGCATGAAATATCAACCAAATTCAGTAATTTTGACATGTATGGATAGCTTAGATCTGGCGCTACATGTTGCAATTATCGGCGGCTTCTTAGAGTTAACACTTGTGGAGAAAATTCAAACCTCGCAATGTTTATTTTCTTCCCGGCCACCATCTGTGTGCAGATTACCTTTTATTTATTGCTCCATGCCTGTCAAATTCCCTGGGGTATGGACTTGCTTTACTCATTCATAATTGCATGAAATATCAACCAAATTCAGTAATTTTGACATGTATGGATAGCTTAGATCTGGCGCTACATGTTGCAATTATCGGCGGCTTCTTAGAGTTAAAACTTGTGGAGAAAATTCAAACCTCGCAATATTTATTTTCTTTCCGGCCAACATCTGTGTACATGTTACCGTCTATTTATTGCTCCATGCATGTCAAATTCCCTGGGGTATGGACTTGCTTTACTCATTCATAATTGCATGAAATATCAACCAAATTCAGTAATTTTGACATGTATGGATAGCTTAGATCTGGCGCTACATGTTGCAATTATCGGCGGCTTCTTAGAGTTAACACTTGTGGAGAAAATTCAAACCTCGGAATGTTTATTTTCTTCCCGGCCACCATCTGTGTGCAGATTACCTTTTATTTATTGCTCCATGCCTGTCAAATTCCCTGGGGTATGGACTTGCTTTACTCATTCATAATTGCATGAAATATCAACCAAATTCAGTAATTTTGACATGTATGGATAGCTTAGATCTGGCGCTACATGTTGCAATTATCGGCGGCTTCTTAGACTTAACACTTGTGGAGAAAATTCAAACCTCGCAATATTTATTTTCTTTCCGGCCAACATCTGTGTACATGTTACCTTCTATTTATTGCTCCATGCCTGTCAAATTCCCTGGGGTATGACATGCTTTACTCATTCATAATTGCATGAAATATCAATCAAATTCAGTAATTTTGACATGTATGGATAGCTTAGATCTGGCGCTACATGTTGCAATTATCGGCGGCTTCTTAGAGTTAAAACTTGTGGAGAAAATTCAAACCTCGCAATGTTTATTTTCTTTCCGGACAACATCTGTGTACATGTTACCGTCTATTTATTGCTCCATGCATGTCAAATTCCCTGGGGTATGGACTTGCTTTACTCATTCATAATTGCATGAAATATCAATCAAATTCAGTAATTTTGACATGTATGGATAGCTTAGATCTGGCGCTACATGTTGCAATTATCGGCGGCTTCTTAGAGTTAACACTTGTGGAGAAAATTCAAACCTCGCAATGTTTATTTTCTTCCCGGCCACCATCTGTGTGCAGATTACCTTTTATTGATTGCTCCATGCCTGTCAAATTCCCTGGGGTATGGACTTGCTTTACTCATTCATAATTGCATGAAATATCAACCAAATTCAGTAATTTGGACATGTATGGATAGCTTAGATCTGGCGCTACATGTTGCAATTATCGGCGGCTTCTTAGAGTTAAAACTTGTGGAGAAAATTCAAACCTCGCAATATTTATTTTCTTTCCGGCCAACATCTGTGTACATGTTACCGTCTATTTATTGCTCCATGCATGTCAAATTCCATGGGGTATGGACTTGCTTTACTCATTCATAATTGCATGAAATATCAACCAAATTCAGTAATTTTGACATGTATGGATAGCTTAGATCTGGCGCTACATGTTGCAATTATCGGCGGCTTCTTAGAGTTAACACTTGTGGAGAAAATTCAAACATCGCAATGTTTATTTTCTTCCCGGCCACCATCTGTGTGCAGATTACCTTTTATTTATTGCTCCATGCCTGTCAAATTCCCTGGGGTATGGACTTGCTTCACTCATTCATAATTGCATGAAATATCAACCAAATTCAGTAATTTTGACATGTATGGATAGCTTAGATCTGGCGCTACATGTTGCAATTATCGGCGGCTTCTTAGAGTTAACACTTGTGGAGAAAATTCAAACCTCGCAATGTTTATTTTCTTCCCGGCCACCATCTGTGTGCAGATTACCTTTTATTTATTGCTCCATGCCTGTCAAATTCCCTGGGGTATGGACTTGCTTTACTCATTCATAATTGCATGAAATATCAACCAAATTCAGTAATTTTGACATGTATGGATAGCTTAGATCTGGCGCTACATGTTGCAATTATCGGCGGCTTCTTAGACTTAACACTTGTGGAGAAAATTCAAACCTCGCAATATTTATTTTCTTTCCGGCCACCATCTGTGTACATGTTACCTTCTATTTATTGCTCCATGCCTGTCAAATTCCCTGGGGTATGACATGCTTTACTCATTCATAATTGCATGAAATATCAATCAAATTCAGTAATTTTGACATGTATGGATAGCTTAGATCTGGCGCTACATGTTGCAATTATCGGCGGCTTCTTAGAGTTAAAACTTGTGGAGAAAATTCAAACCTCGCAATGTTTATTTTCTTTCCGGACAACATCTGTGTACATGTTACCGTCTATTTATTGCTCCATGCATGTCAAATTCCCTGGGGTATGGACTTGCTTTACTCATTCATAATTGCATGAAATATCAATCAAATTCAGTAATTTTGACATGTATGGATAGCTTAGATCTGGCGCTACATGTTGCAATTATCGGCGGCTTCTTAGAGTTAACACTTGTGGAGAAAATTCAAACCTCGCAATGTTTATTTTCTTCCCGGCCACCATCTGTGTGCAGATTACCTTTTATTGATTGCTCCATGCCTGTCAAATTCCCTGGGGTATGGACTTGCTTTACTCATTCATAATTGCATGAAATATCAACCAAATTCAGTAATTTGGACATGTATGGATAGCTTAGATCTGGCGCTACATGTTGCAATTATCGGCGGCTTCTTAGAGTTAAAACTTGTGGAGAAAATTCAAACCTCGCAATATTTATTTTCTTTCCGGCCAACATCTGTGTACATGTTACCGTCTATTTATTGCTCCATGCATGTCAAATTCCATGGGGTATGGACTTGCTTTACTCATTCATAATTGCATGAAATATCAACCAAATTCAGTAATTTTGACATGTATGGATAGCTTAGATCTGGCGCTACATGTTGCAATTATCGGCGGCTTCTTAGAGTTAACACTTGTGGAGAAAATTCAAAAATCGCAATGTTTATTTTCTTCCCGGCCACCATCTGTGTGCAGATTACCTTTTATTTATTGCTCCATGCCTGTCAAATTCCCTGGGGTATGGACTTGCTTTACTCATTCATAATTGCATGAAATATCAACCAAATTCAGTAATTTTGACATGTATGGATAGCTTAGATCTGGCGCTACATGTTGCAATTATCGGCGGCTTCTTAGAGTTAACACTTGTGGAGAAAATTCAAACCTCGCAATGTTTATTTTCTTCCCGGCCACCATCTGTGTGCAGATTACCTTTTATTTATTGCTCCATGCCTGTCAAATTCCCTGGGGTATGGACTTGCTTTACTCATTCATAATTGCATGAAATATCAACCAAATTCAGTAATTTTGACATGTATGGATAGCTTAGATCTGGCGCTACATGTTGCAATTATCGGCGGCTTCTTAGACTTAACACTTGTGGAGAAAATTCAAACCTCGCAATATTTATTTTCTTTCCGGCCACCATCTGTGTACATGTTACCTTCTATTTATTGCTCCATGCCTGTCAAATTCCCTGGGGTATGACATGCTTTACTCATTCATAATTGCATGAAATATCAATCAAATTCAGTAATTTTGACATGTATGGATAGCTTAGATCTGGCGCTACATGTTGCAATTATCGGCGGCTTCTTAGAGTTAAAACTTGTGGAGAAAATTCAAACCTCGCAATGTTTATTTTCTTTCCGGACAACATCTGTGTACATGTTACCGTCTATTTATTGCTCCATGCATGTCAAATTCCCTGGGGTATGGACTTGCTTTACTCATTCATAATTGCATGAAATATCAATCAAATTCAGTAATTTTGACATGTATGGATAGCTTAGATCTGGCGCTACATGTTGCAATTATCGGCGGCTTCTTAGAGTTAACACTTGTGGAGAAAATTCAAACCTCGCAATGTTTATTTTCTTCCCGGCCACCATCTGTGTGCAGATTACCTTTTATTGATTGCTCCATGCCTGTCAAATTCCCTGGGGTATGGACTTGCTTTACTCATTCATAATTGCATGAAATATCAACCAAATTCAGTAATTTGGACATGTATGGATAGCTTAGATCTGGCGCTACATGTTGCAATTATCGGCGGCTTCTTAGAGTTAACACTTGTAGAGAAAATTCAAACCTCGCAATGTTTATTTTCTTCCCGGCCACCATCTGTGTGCAGATTACCTTTTATTTATTGCTCCATGCCTGTCAAATTCCCTGGGGTATGACTTGCTTTACTCATTCATAATTGCATGAAATATCAACCAAATTCAGTAATTTTGACATGTATGGATAGCTTAGATCTGGCGCTACATGTTGCAATTATCGGCGGCTTCTTAGAGTTAAAACTTGTGGAGAAAATTCAAACCTCGCAATATTTATTTTCTTTCCGGCCAACATCTGTGTGCATATTACCTTCTATTTATTGCTCCATGCCTGTCAAATTCCCTGGGGTATGACATGCTTTACTCATTCATAATTGCATGAAATATCAATCAAATTCAGTAATTTTGACATGTATGGATAGCTTAGATCTGGCGCTACATGTTGCAATTATCGGCGGCTTCTTAGAGTTAACACTTGTGGAGAAAATTCAAACCTCGCAATGTTTATTTTCTTCCCGGCCACCCTCTGTGTGCAGATTACCTTTTATTTATTGCTCCATGACTGTCAAATTCCCTGGGGTATGGACTTGCTTTACTCATTCATAATTGCATGAAATATCAACCAAATTCAGTAATTTTGACATGTATGGATAGCTTATATCTGGCGCTACATGTTGCAATTATCGGCGGCTTCTTAGAGTTAACACTTGTGGAGAAAATGCAAACCTCGCAATGTTTATTTTCTTCCCGGCCACCATCTGTGTGCAGATTACCTTTTATTTATTGCTCCATGCCTGTCAAATTCCCTGGGGTATGGACTTGCTTTACTCATTCATAATTGCATGAAATATCAACCAAATTCAGTAATTTTGACATGTATGGATAGCTTAGATCTGGCGATACATGTTGCAATTATCGGCGGCTTCTTAGAGTTAACACTTGTGGAGAAAATTCAAACCTCGCAATGTTTATTTTCTTCCCGGCCACCATCTGTGTGAAGATTACCTTTTATTTATTGCTCCATGCCTGTCAAATTCCCTGGGGTATGGACTTGCTTTACTCATTCATAATTGCATGAAATATCAACCAAATTCAGTAATTTTGACATGTATGGATAGCTTAGATCTGGCGCTACATGTTGCAATTATCGGCGGCTTCTTAGAGTTAACACTTGTGGAGAAAATTCAAACATCGCAATGTTTATTTTCTTCCCGGCCACCATCTGTGTGCAGATTACCTTTTATTTATTGCTCCATGCCTGTCAAATTCCCTGGGGTATGGACTTGCTTTACTCATTCATAATTGCATGAAATATCAACCAAATTCAGTAATTTTGACATGTATGGATAGCTTAGATCTGGCGCTACATGTTGCAATTATCGGCGGCTTCTTAGAGTTAACACTTGTGGAGAAAATTCAAACCTCGCAATGTTTATTTTCTTCCCGGCCACCATCTGTGTGCAGATTACCTTTTATTTATTGCTCCATGCCTGTCAAATTCCCTGGGGTATGGACTTGCTTTACTCATTCATAATTGCATGAAATATCAACCAAATTCAGTAATTTTGACATGTATGGATAGCTTAGATCTGGCGCTACATGTTGCAATTATCGGCGGCTTCTTAGACTTAACACTTGTGGAGAAAATTCAAACCTCGCAATATTTATTTTCTTTCCGGCCAACATCTGTGTACATGTTACCTTCTATTTATTGCTCCATGCCTGTCAAATTCCCTGGGGTATGACATGCTTTACTCATTCATAATTGCATGAAATATCAATCAAATTCAGTAATTTTGACATGTATGGATAGCTTAGATCTGGCGCTACATGTTGCAATTATCGGCGGCTTCTTAGAGTTAAAACTTGTGGAGAAAATTCAAACCTCGCAATATTTATTTTCTTTCCGGCCAACATCTGTGTGCATATTACCTTCTATTTATTGCTCCATGCCTGTCAAATTCCCTGGGGTATGACATGCTTTACTCATTCATAATTGCATGAAATATCAATCAAATTCAGTAATTTTGACATGTATGGATAGCTTAGATCTGGCGCTACATGTTGCAATTATCGGCGGCTTCTTAGAGTTAACACTTGTGGAGAAAATTCAAACCTCGCAATGTTTATTTTCTTCCCGGCCACCCTCTGTGTGCAGATTACCTTTTATTTATTGCTCCATGACTGTCAAATTCCCTGGGGTATGGACTTGCTTTACTCATTCATAATTGCATGAAATATCAACCAAATTCAGTAATTTTGACATGTATGGATAGCTTATATCTGGCGCTACATGTTGCAATTATCGGCGGCTTCTTAGAGTTAACACTTGTGGAGAAAATGCAAACCTCGCAATGTTTATTTTCTTCCCGGCCACCATCTGTGTGCAGATTACCTTTTATTTATTGCTCCATGCCTGTCAAATTCCCTGGGGTATGGACTTGCTTTACTCATTCATAATTGCATGAAATATCAACCAAATTCAGTAATTTTGACATGTATGGATAGCTTAGATCTGGCGCTACATGTTGCAATTATCGGCGGCTTCTTAGAGTTAACACTTGTGGAGAAAATTCAAACCTCGCAATGTTTATTTTCTTCCCGGCCACCATCTGTGTGCAGATTACCTTTTATTTATTGCTCCATGCCTGTCAAATTCCCTGGGGTATGGACTTGCTTTACTCATTCATAATTGCATGAAATATCAACCAAATTCAGTAATTTTGACATGTATGGATAGCTTAGATCTGGCGCTACATGTTGCAATTATCGGCGGCTTCTTAGAGTTAACACTTGTGGAGAAAATTCAAACATCGCAATGTTTATTTTCTTCCCGGCCACCATCTGTGTGCAGATTACCTTTTATTTATTGCTCCATGCCTGTCAAATTCCCTGGGGTATGGACTTGCTTTACTCATTCATAATTGCATGAAATATCAACCAAATTCAGTAATTTTGACATGTATGGATAGCTTAGATCTGGCGCTACATGTTGCAATTATCGGCGGCTTCTTAGAGTTAACACTTGTGGAGAAAATTCAAACCTCGCAATGTTTATTTTCTTCCCGGCCACCATCTGTGTGCAGATTACCTTTTATTTATTGCTCCATGCCTGTCAAATTCCCTGGGGTATGGACTTGCTTTACGCATTCATAATTGCATGAAATATCAACCAAATTCAGTAATTTTGACATGTATGGATAGCTTAGATCTGGCGCTACATGTTGCAATTATCGGCGGCTTCTTAGACTTAACACTTGTGGAGAAAATTCAAACCTCGCAATATTTATTTTCTTTCCGGCCAACATCTGTGTACATGTTACCTTCTATTTATTGCTCCATGCCTGTCAAATTCCCTGGGGTATGACATGCTTTACTCATTCATAATTGCATGAAATATCAATCAAATTCAGTAATTTTGACATGTATGGATAGCTTAGATCTGGCGCTACATGTTGCAATTATCGGCGGCTTCTTAGAGTTAAAACTTGTGGAGAAAATTCAAACCTCGCAATGTTTATTTTCTTTCCGGACAACATCTGTGTACATGTTACCGTCTATTTATTGCTCCATGCATGTCAAATTCCCTGGGGTATGGACTTGCTTTACTCATTCATAATTGCATGAAATATCAATCAAATTCAGTAATTTTGACATGTATGGATAGCTTAGATCTGGCGCTACATGTTGCAATTATCGGCGGCTTCTTAGAGTTAACACTTGTGGAGAAAATTCAAACCTCGCAATGTTTATTTTCTTCCCGGCCACCATCTGTGTGCAGATTACCTTTTATTGATTGCTCCATGCCTGTCAAATTCCCTGGGGTATGGACTTGCTTTACTCATTCATAATTGCATGAAATATCAACCAAATTCAGTAATTTGGACATGTATGGATAGCTTAGATCTGGCGCTACATGTTGCAATTATCGGCGGCTTCTTAGAGTTAAAACTTGTGGAGAAAATTCAAACCTCGCAATATTTATTTTCTTTCCGGCCAACATCTGTGTACATGTTACCGTCTATTTATTGCTCCATGCATGTCAAATTCCATGGGGTATGGACTTGCTTTACTCATTCATAATTGCATGAAATATCAACCAAATTCAGTAATTTTGACATGTATGGATAGCTTAGATCTGGCGCTACATGTTGCAATTATCGGCGGCTTCTTAGAGTTAACACTTGTGGAGAAAATTCAAACATCGCAATGTTTATTTTCTTCCCGGCCACCATCTGTGTGCAGATTACCTTTTATTTATTGCTCCATGCCTGTCAAATTCCCTGGGGTATGGACTTGCTTTACTCATTCATAATTGCATGAAATATCAACCAAATTCAGTAATTTTGACATGTATGGATAGCTTAGATCTGGCGCTACATGTTGCAATTATCGGCGGCTTCTTAGAGTTAACACTTGTGGAGAAAATTCAAACCTCGCAATGTTTATTTTCTTCCCGGCCACCATCTGTGTGCAGATTACCTTTTATTTATTGCTCCATGCCTGTCAAATTCCCTGGGGTATGGACTTGCTTTACTCATTCATAATTGCATGAAATATCAACCAAATTCAGTAATTTTGACATGTATGGATAGCTTAGATCTGGCGCTACATGTTGCAATTATCGGCGGCTTCTTAGACTTAACACTTGTGGAGAAAATTCAAACCTCGCAATATTTATTTTCTTTCCGGCCACCATCTGTGTACATGTTACCTTCTATTTATTGCTCCATGCCTGTCAAATTCCCTGGGGTATGACATGCTTTACTCATTCATAATTGCATGAAATATCAATCAAATTCAGTAATTTTGACATGTATGGATAGCTTAGATCTGGCGCTACATGTTTCAATTATCGGCGGCTTCTTAGAGTTAAAACTTGTGGAGAAAATTCAAACCTCGCAATGTTTATTTTCTTTCCGGACAACATCTGTGTACATGTTACCGTCTATTTATTGCTCCATGCATGTCAAATTCCCTGGGGTATGGACTTGCTTTACTCATTCATAATTGCATGAAATATCAATCAAATTCAGTAATTTTGACATGTATGGATAGCTTAGATCTGGCGCTACATGTTGCAATTATCGGCGGCTTCTTAGAGTTAACACTTGTGGAGAAAATTCAAACCTCGCAATGTTTATTTTCTTCCCGGCCACCATCTGTGTGCAGATTACCTTTTATTGATTGCTCCATGCCTGTCAAATTCCCTGGGGTATGGACTTGCTTTACTCATTCATAATTGCATGAAATATCAACCAAATTCAGTAATTTGGACATGTATGGATAGCTTAGATCTGGCGCTACATGTTGCAATTATCGGCGGCTTCTTAGAGTTAACACTTGTAGAGAAAATTCAAACCTCGCAATGTTTATTTTCTTCCCGGCCACCATCTGTGTGCAGATTACCTTTTATTTATTGCTCCATGCCTGTCAAATTCCCTGGGGTATGACTTGCTTTACTCATTCATAATTGCATGAAATATCAACCAAATTCAGTAATTTTGACATGTATGGATAGCTTAGATCTGGCGCTACATGTTGCAATTATCGGCGGCTTCTTAGAGTTAAAACTTGTGGAGAAAATTCAAACCTCGCAATATTTATTTTCTTTCCGGCCAACATCTGTGTGCATATTACCTTCTATTTATTGCTCCATGCCTGTCAAATTCCCTGGGGTATGACATGCTTTACTCATTCATAATTGCATGAAATATCAATCAAATTCAGTAATTTTGACATGTATGGATAGCTTAGATCTGGCGCTACATGTTGCAATTATCGGCGGCTTCTTAGAGTTAACACTTGTGGAGAAAATTCAAACCTCGCAATGTTTATTTTCTTCCCGGCCACCCTCTGTGTGCAGATTACCTTTTATTTATTGCTCCATGACTGTCAAATTCCCTGGGGTATGGACTTGCTTTACTCATTCATAATTGCATGAAATATCAACCAAATTCAGTAATTTTGACATGTATGGATAGCTTATATCTGGCGCTACATGTTGCAATTATCGGCGGCTTCTTAGAGTTAACACTTGTGGAGAAAATGCAAACCTCGCAATGTTTATTTTCTTCCCGGCCACCATCTGTGTGCAGATTACCTTTTATTTATTGCTCCATGCCTGTCAAATTCCCTGGGGTATGGACTTGCTTTACTCATTCATAATTGCATGAAATATCAACCAAATTCAGTAATTTTGACATGTATGGATAGCTTAGATCTGGCGCTACATGTTGCAATTATCGGCGGCTTCTTAGAGTTAACACTTGTGGAGAAAATTCAAACCTCGCAATGTTTATTTTCTTCCCGGCCACCATCTGTGTGCAGATTACCTTTTATTTATTGCTCCATGCCTGTCAAATTCCCTGGGGTATGGACTTGCTTTACTCATTCATAATTGCATGAAATATCAACCAAATTCAGTAATTTTGACATGTATGGATAGCTTAGATCTGGCGCTACATGTTGCAATTATCGGCGGCTTCTTAGAGTTAAAACTTGTGGAGAAAATTCAAACCTCGCAATGTTTATTTTCTTTCCGGCCAACATCTGTGTACATGTTACCGTCTATTTATTGCTCCATGCATGTCAAATTCCCTGGGGTATGGACTTGCTTTACTCATTCATAATTGCATGAAATATCAACCAAATTCAGTAATTTTGACATGTATGGATAGCTTAGATCTGGCGCTACATGTTGCAATTATCGGCGGCTTCTTAGAGTTAACACTTGTGGAGAAAATTCAAACCTCGCAATGTTTATTTTCTTCCCGGCCACCATCTGTGTGCAGATTACCTTTTATTTATTGCTCCATGCCTGTCAAATTCCCTGGGGTATGACTTGCTTTACTCATTCATAATTGCATGAAATATCAACCAAATTCAGTAATTTTGACATGTATGGATAGCTTAGATCTGGCGCTACATGTTGCAATTATCGGCGGCTTCTTAGAGTTAAAACTTGTGGAGAAAATTCAAACCTCGCAATATTTATTTTCTTTCCGGCCAACATCTGTGTGCATATTACCTTCTATTTATTGCTCCATGCCTGTCAAATTCCCTGGGGTATGACTTGCTTTACTCATTCATAATTGCATGAAATATCAATCAAATTCAGTAATTTTGACATGTATGGATAGCTTAGATCTGGCGCTACATGTTGCAATTATCGGCGGCTTCTTAGAGTTAACACTTGTGGAGAAAATTCAAACCTCGCAATGTTTATTTTCTTCCCGGCAACCATCTGTGTGCAGATTACCTTTTATTTATTGCTCCATGCCTGTCAAATTCCCTGGGGTATGGACTTGCTTTACTCATTCATAATTGCATGAAATATCAACCAAATTCAGTAATGTTGACATGTATGGATAGCTTAGATCTGGCGCTACATGTTGCAATTATCGGCGGCTTCTTAGAGTTAACACTTGTGGAGAAAATTCAAACCTCGCAATGTTTATTTTCTTCCCGGCCACCATCTGTGTGCAGATTACCTTTTATTTATTGCTCCATGCCTGTCAAATTCCCTGGGGTATGGACTTGCTTTACTCATTCATAATTGCATGAAATATCAACCAAATTCAGTAATTTTGACATGTATGGATAGCTTAGATCTGGCGCTACATGTTGCAATTATCGGCGGCTTCTTAGAGTTAAAACTTGTGGAGAAAATTCAAACCTCGCAATGTTTATTTTCTTTCCGGCCAACATCTGTGTACATGTTACCGTCTATTTATTGCTCCATGCATGTCAAATTCCCTGGGGTATGGACTTGCTTTACTCATTCATAATTGCATGAAATATCAACCAAATTCAGTAATTTTGACATGTATGGATAGCTTAGATCTGGCGCTACATGTTGCAATTATCGGCGGCTTCTTAGAGTTAACACTTGTGGAGAAAATTCAAACCTCGCAATGTTTATTTTCTTCTCGGCCACCATCTGTGTGCAGATTACCTTTTATTTATTGCTCCATGCCTGTCAAATTCCCTGGGGTATGACTTGCTTTACTCATTCATAATTGCATGAAATATCAACCAAATTCAGTAATTTTGACATGTATGGATAGCTTAGATCTGGCGCTACATGTTGCAATTATCGGCGGCTTCTTAGAGTTAAAACTTGTGGAGAAAATTCAAACCTCGCAATATTTATTTTCTTTCCGGCCAACATCTGTGTGCATATTACCTTCTATTTATTGCTCCATGCCTGTCAAATTCCCTGGGGTATGACTTGCTTTACTCATTCATAATTGCATGAAATATCAATCAAATTCAGTAATTTTGACATGTATGGATAGCTTAGATCTGGCGCTACATGTTGCAATTATCGGCGGCTTCTTAGAGTTAACACTTGTGGAGAAAATTCAAACCTCGCAATGTTTATTTTCTTCCCGGCCACCATCTGTGTGCAGATTACCTTTTATTTATTGCTCCATGCCTGTCAAATTCCCTGGGGTATGGACTTGCTTTACTCATTCATAATTGCATGAAATATCAACCAAATTCAGTAATTTGGACATGTATGGATAGCTTAGATCTGGCGCTACATGTTGCAATTATCGGCGGCTTCTTAGAGTTAACACTTGTGGAGAAAATTCAAACCTCGCAATGTTTATTTTCTTCCCGGCCACCATCTGTGTGCAGATTACCTTTTATTTATTGCTCCATGCCTGTCAAATTCCCTGGGGTATGACTTGCTTTACTCATTCATAATTGCATGAAATATCAACCAAATTCAGTAATTTTGACATGTATGGATAGCTTAGATCTGGCGCTACATGTTGCAATTATCGGCGGCTTCTTAGAGTTAAAACTTGTGGAGAAAATTCAAACCTCGCAATATTTATTTTCTTTCCGGCCAACATCTGTGTGCATATTACCTTCTATTTATTGCTCCATGCCTGTCAAATTCCCTGGGGTATGACTTGCTTTACTCATTCATAATTGCATGAAATATCAATCAAATTCAGTAATTTTGACATGTATGGATAGCTTAGATCTGGCGCTACATGTTGCAATTATCGGCGGCTTCTTAGAGTTAACACTTGTGGAGAAAATTCAAACCTCGCAATGTTTATTTTCTTCCCGGCAACCATCTGTGTGCAGATTACCTTTTATTTATTGCTCCATGCCTGTCAAATTCCCTGGGGTATGGACTTGCTTTACTCATTCATAATTGCATGAAATATCAACCAAATTCAGTAATGTTGACATGTATGGATAGCTTAGATCTGGCGCTACATGTTGCAATTATCGGCGGCTTCTTAGAGTTAACACTTGTGGAGAAAATTCAAACCTCGCAATGTTTATTTTCTTCCCGGCCACCATCTGTGTGCAGATTACCTTTTATTTATTGCTCCATGCCTGTCAAATTCCCTGGGGTATGGACTTGCTTTACTCATTCATAATTGCATGAAATATCAACCAAATTCAGTAATTTTGACATGTATGGATAGCTTAGATCTGGCGCTACATGTTGCAATTATCGGCGGCTTCTTAGAGTTAAAACTTGTGGAGAAAATTCAAACCTCGCAATGTTTATTTTCTTTCCGGCCAACATCTGTGTACATGTTACCGTCTATTTATTGCTCCATGCATGTCAAATTCCCTGGGGTATGGACTTGCTTTACTCATTCATAATTGCATGAAATATCAACCAAATTCAGTAATTTTGACATGTATGGATAGCTTAGATCTGGCGCTACATGTTGCAATTATCGGCGGCTTCTTAGAGTTAACACTTGTGGAGAAAATTCAAACCTCGCAATGTTTATTTTCTTCCCGGCCAACATCTGTGTACATGTTACCGTCTATTTATTGCTCCATGCATGTCAAATTCCCTGGGGTATGACTTGCTTTACTCATTCATAATTGCATGAAATATCAATCAAATTCAGTAATTTTGACATGTATGGATAGCTTAGATCTGGCGCTACATGTTGCAATTATCGGCGGCTTCTTAGAGTTAACACTTGTGGAGAAAATTCAAACCTCGCAATGTTTATTTTCTTCCCGGCCACCATCTGTGTGCAGATTACCTTTTATTGATTGCTCCATGCCTGTCAAATTCCCTGGGGTATGGACTTGCTTTACTCATTCATAATTGCATGAAATATCAACCAAATTCAGTAATTTGGACATGTATGGATAGCTTAGATCTGGCGCTACATGTTGCAATTATCGGCGGCTTCTTAGAGTTAAAACTTGTGGAGAAAATTCAAACCTCGCAATATTTATTTTCTTTCCGGCCAACATCTGTGTACATGTTACCGTCTATTTATTGCTCCATGCATGTCAAATTCCATGGGGTATGGACTTGCTTTACTCATTCATAATTGCATGAAATATCAACCAAATTCAGTAATTTTGACATGTATGGATAGCTTAGATCTGGCGCTACATGTTGCAATTATCGGCGGCTTCTTAGAGTTAACACTTGTGGAGAAAATTCAAACATCGCAATGTTTATTTTCTTCCCGGCCACCATCTGTGTGCAGATTACCTTTTATTTATTGCTCCATGCCTGTCAAATTCCCTGGGGTATGGACTTGCTTTACTCATTCATAATTGCATGAAATATCAACCAAATTCAGTAATTTTGACATGTATGGATAGCTTAGATCTGGCGCTACATGTTGCAATTATCGGCGGCTTCTTAGAGTTAACACTTGTGGAGAAAATTCAAACCTCGCAATGTTTATTTTCTTCCCGGCCACCATCTGTGTGCAGATTACCTTTTATTTATTGCTCCATGCCTGTCAAATTCCCTGGGGTATGGACTTGCTTTACTCATTCATAATTGCATGAAATATCAACCAAATTCAGTAATTTTGACATGTATGGATAGCTTAGATCTGGCGCTACATGTTGCAATTATCGGCGGCTTCTTAGACTTAACACTTGTGGAGAAAATTCAAACCTCGCAATATTTATTTTCTTTCCGGCCACCATCTGTGTACATGTTACCTTCTATTTATTGCTCCATGCCTGTCAAATTCCCTGGGGTATGACATGCTTTACTCATTCATAATTGCATGAAATATCAATCAAATTCAGTAATTTTGACATGTATGGATAGCTTAGATCTGGCGCTACATGTTTCAATTATCGGCGGCTTCTTAGAGTTAAAACTTGTGGAGAAAATTCAAACCTCGCAATGTTTATTTTCTTTCCGGACAACATCTGTGTACATGTTACCGTCTATTTATTGCTCCATGCATGTCAAATTCCCTGGGGTATGGACTTGCTTTACTCATTCATAATTGCATGAAATATCAATCAAATTCAGTAATTTTGACATGTATGGATAGCTTAGATCTGGCGCTACATGTTGCAATTATCGGCGGCTTCTTAGAGTTAACACTTGTGGAGAAAATTCAAACCTCGCAATGTTTATTTTCTTCCCGGCCACCATCTGTGTGCAGATTACCTTTTATTGATTGCTCCATGCCTGTCAAATTCCCTGGGGTATGGACTTGCTTTACTCATTCATAATTGCATGAAATATCAACCAAATTCAGTAATTTGGACATGTATGGATAGCTTAGATCTGGCGCTACATGTTGCAATTATCGGCGGCTTCTTAGAGTTAACACTTGTAGAGAAAATTCAAACCTCGCAATGTTTATTTTCTTCCCGGCCACCATCTGTGTGCAGATTACCTTTTATTTATTGCTCCATGCCTGTCAAATTCCCTGGGGTATGACTTGCTTTACTCATTCATAATTGCATGAAATATCAACCAAATTCAGTAATTTTGACATGTATGGATAGCTTAGATCTGGCGCTACATGTTGCAATTATCGGCGGCTTCTTAGAGTTAAAACTTGTGGAGAAAATTCAAACCTCGCAATATTTATTTTCTTTCCGGCCAACATCTGTGTGCATATTACCTTCTATTTATTGCTCCATGCCTGTCAAATTCCCTGGGGTATGACATGCTTTACTCATTCATAATTGCATGAAATATCAATCAAATTCAGTAATTTTGACATGTATGGATAGCTTAGATCTGGCGCTACATGTTGCAATTATCGGCGGCTTCTTAGAGTTAACACTTGTGGAGAAAATTCAAACCTCGCAATGTTTATTTTCTTCCCGGCCACCCTCTGTGTGCAGATTACCTTTTATTTATTGCTCCATGACTGTCAAATTCCCTGGGGTATGGACTTGCTTTACTCATTCATAATTGCATGAAATATCAACCAAATTCAGTAATTTTGACATGTATGGATAGCTTATATCTGGCGCTACATGTTGCAATTATCGGCGGCTTCTTAGAGTTAACACTTGTGGAGAAAATGCAAACCTCGCAATGTTTATTTTCTTCCCGGCCACCATCTGTGTGCAGATTACCTTTTATTTATTGCTCCATGCCTGTCAAATTCCCTGGGGTATGGACTTGCTTTACTCATTCATAATTGCATGAAATATCAACCAAATTCAGTAATTTTGACATGTATGGATAGCTTAGATCTGGCGCTACATGTTGCAATTATCGGCGGCTTCTTAGAGTTAACACTTGTGGAGAAAATTCAAACCTCGCAATGTTTATTTTCTTCCCGGCCACCATCTGTGTGCAGATTACCTTTTATTTATTGCTCCATGCCTGTCAAATTCCCTGGGGTATGGACTTGCTTTACTCATTCATAATTGCATGAAATATCAACCAAATTCAGTAATTTTGACATGTATGGATAGCTTAGATCTGGCGCTACATGTTGCAATTATCGGCGGCTTCTTAGAGTTAAAACTTGTGGAGAAAATTCAAACCTCGCAATGTTTATTTTCTTTCCGGCCAACATCTGTGTACATGTTACCGTCTATTTATTGCTCCATGCATGTCAAATTCCCTGGGGTATGGACTTGCTTTACTCATTCATAATTGCATGAAATATCAACCAAATTCAGTAATTTTGACATGTATGGATAGCTTAGATCTGGCGCTACATGTTGCAATTATCGGCGGCTTCTTAGAGTTAACACTTGTGGAGAAAATTCAAACCTCGCAATGTTTATTTTCTTCCCGGCCACCATCTGTGTGCAGATTACCTTTTATTTATTGCTCCATGCCTGTCAAATTCCCTGGGGTATGACTTGCTTTACTCATTCATAATTGCATGAAATATCAACCAAATTCAGTAATTTTGACATGTATGGATAGCTTAGATCTGGCGCTACATGTTGCAATTATCGGCGGCTTCTTAGAGTTAAAACTTGTGGAGAAAATTCAAACCTCGCAATATTTATTTTCTTTCCGGCCAACATCTGTGTGCATATTACCTTCTATTTATTGCTCCATGCCTGTCAAATTCCCTGGGGTATGACTTGCTTTACTCATTCATAATTGCATGAAATATCAATCAAATTCAGTAATTTTGACATGTATGGATAGCTTAGATCTGGCGCTACATGTTGCAATTATCGGCGGCTTCTTAGAGTTAACACTTGTGGAGAAAATTCAAACCTCGCAATGTTTATTTTCTTCCCGGCAACCATCTGTGTGCAGATTACCTTTTATTTATTGCTCCATGCCTGTCAAATTCCCTGGGGTATGGACTTGCTTTACTCATTCATAATTGCATGAAATATCAACCAAATTCAGTAATGTTGACATGTATGGATAGCTTAGATCTGGCGCTACATGTTGCAATTATCGGCGGCTTCTTAGAGTTAACACTTGTGGAGAAAATTCAAACCTCGCAATGTTTATTTTCTTCCCGGCCACCATCTGTGTGCAGATTACCTTTTATTTATTGCTCCATGCCTGTCAAATTCCCTGGGGTATGGACTTGCTTTACTCATTCATAATTGCATGAAATATCAACCAAATTCAGTAATTTTGACATGTATGGATAGCTTAGATCTGGCGCTACATGTTGCAATTATCGGCGGCTTCTTAGAGTTAAAACTTGTGGAGAAAATTCAAACCTCGCAATGTTTATTTTCTTTCCGGCCAACATCTGTGTACATGTTACCGTCTATTTATTGCTCCATGCATGTCAAATTCCCTGGGGTATGGACTTGCTTTACTCATTCATAATTGCATGAAATATCAACCAAATTCAGTAATTTTGACATGTATGGATAGCTTAGATCTGGCGCTACATGTTGCAATTATCGGCGGCTTCTTAGAGTTAACACTTGTGGAGAAAATTCAAACCTCGCAATGTTTATTTTCTTCTCGGCCACCATCTGTGTGCAGATTACCTTTTATTTATTGCTCCATGCCTGTCAAATTCCCTGGGGTATGACTTGCTTTACTCATTCATAATTGCATGAAATATCAACCAAATTCAGTAATTTTGACATGTATGGATAGCTTAGATCTGGCGCTACATGTTGCAATTATCGGCGGCTTCTTAGAGTTAAAACTTGTGGAGAAAATTCAAACCTCGCAATATTTATTTTCTTTCCGGCCAACATCTGTGTGCATATTACCTTCTATTTATTGCTCCATGCCTGTCAAATTCCCTGGGGTATGACTTGCTTTACTCATTCATAATTGCATGAAATATCAATCAAATTCAGTAATTTTGACATGTATGGATAGCTTAGATCTGGCGCTACATGTTGCAATTATCGGCGGCTTCTTAGAGTTAACACTTGTGGAGAAAATTCAAACCTCGCAATGTTTATTTTCTTCCCGGCCACCATCTGTGTGCAGATTACCTTTTATTTATTGCTCCATGCCTGTCAAATTCCCTGGGGTATGGACTTGCTTTACTCATTCATAATTGCATGAAATATCAACCAAATTCAGTAATTTTGACATGTATGGATAGCTTAGATCTGGCGCTACATGTTGCAATTATCGGCGGCTTCTTAGAGTTAACACTTGTGGAGAAAATTCAAACCTCGCAATGTTTATTTTCTTCCCGGCCACCATCTGTGTGCAGATTACCTTTTATTTATTGCTCCATGCCTGTCAAATTCCCTGGGGTATGACTTGCTTTACTCATTCATAATTGCATGAAATATCAACCAAATTCAGTAATTTTGACATGTATGGATAGCTTAGATCTGGCGCTACATGTTGCAATTATCGGCGGCTTCTTAGAGTTAAAACTTGTGGAGAAAATTCAAACCTCGCAATATTTATTTTCTTTCCGGCCAACATCTGTGTGCATATTACCTTCTATTTATTGCTCCATGCCTGTCAAATTCCCTGGGGTATGACTTGCTTTACTCATTCATAATTGCATGAAATATCAATCAAATTCAGTAATTTTGACATGTATGGATAGCTTAGATCTGGCGCTACATGTTGCAATTATCGGCGGCTTCTTAGAGTTAACACTTGTGGAGAAAATTCAAACCTCGCAATGTTTATTTTCTTCCCGGCAACCATCTGTGTGCAGATTACCTTTTATTTATTGCTCCATGCCTGTCAAATTCCCTGGGGTATGGACTTGCTTTACTCATTCATAATTGCATGAAATATCAACCAAATTCAGTAATGTTGACATGTATGGATAGCTTAGATCTGGCGCTACATGTTGCAATTATCGGCGGCTTCTTAGAGTTAACACTTGTGGAGAAAATTCAAACCTCGCAATGTTTATTTTCTTCCCGGCCACCATCTGTGTGCAGATTACCTTTTATTTATTGCTCCATGCCTGTCAAATTCCCTGGGGTATGGACTTGCTTTACTCATTCATAATTGCATGAAATATCAACCAAATTCAGTAATTTTGACATGTATGGATAGCTTAGATCTGGCGCTACATGTTGCAATTATCGGCGGCTTCTTAGAGTTAAAACTTGTGGAGAAAATTCAAACCTCGCAATGTTTATTTTCTTTCCGGCCAACATCTGTGTACATGTTACCGTCTATTTATTGCTCCATGCATGTCAAATTCCCTGGGGTATGGACTTGCTTTACTCATTCATAATTGCATGAAATATCAACCAAATTCAGTAATTTTGACATGTATGGATAGCTTAGATCTGGCGCTACATGTTGCAATTATCGGCGGCTTCTTAGAGTTAACACTTGTGGAGAAAATTCAAACCTCGCAATGTTTATTTTCTTCTCGGCCACCATCTGTGTGCAGATTACCTTTTATTTATTGCTCCATGCCTGTCAAATTCCCTGGGGTATGACTTGCTTTACTCATTCATAATTGCATGAAATATCAACCAAATTCAGTAATTTTGACATGTATGGATAGCTTAGATCTGGCGCTACATGTTGCAATTATCGGCGGCTTCTTAGAGTTAAAACTTGTGGAGAAAATTCAAACCTCGCAATATTTATTTTCTTTCCGGCCAACATCTGTGTGCATATTACCTTCTATTTATTGCTCCATGCCTGTCAAATTCCCTGGGGTATGACTTGCTTTACTCATTCATAATTGCATGAAATATCAATCAAATTCAGTAATTTTGACATGTATGGATAGCTTAGATCTGGCGCTACATGTTGCAATTATCGGCGGCTTCTTAGAGTTAACACTTGTGGAGAAAATTCAAACCTCGCAATGTTTATTTTCTTCCCGGCCACCATCTGTGTGCAGATTACCTTTTATTTATTGCTCCATGCCTGTCAAATTCCCTGGGGTATGGACTTGCTTTACTCATTCATAATTGCATGAAATATCAACCAAATTCAGTAATTTTGACATGTATGGATAGCTTAGATCTGGCGCTACATGTTGCAATTATCGGCGGCTTCTTAGAGTTAACACTTGTGGAGAAAATTCAAACCTCGCAATGTTTATTTTCTTCCCGGCCACCATCTGTGTGCAGATTACCTTTTATTTATTGCTCCATGACTGTCAAATTCCCTGGGGTATGGACTTGCTTTACTCATTCATAATTGCATGAAATATCAACCAAATTCAGTAATTTTGACATGTATGGATAGCTTAGATCTGGCGCTACATGTTGCAATTATCGGCGGCTTCTTAGAGTTAACACTTGTGGAGAAAATGCAAACCTCGCAATGTTTATTTTCTTCCCGGCCACCATCTGTGTGCAGATTACCTTTTATTCATTGCTCCATGCCTGTCAAATTCCCTGGGGTATGGACTTGCTTTACTCATTCATAATTGCATGAAATATCAACCAAATTCAGTAATTTTGACATGTATGGATAGCTTAGATCTGGCGCTACATGTTGCAATTATCGGCGGCTTCTTAGAGTTAAAACTTGTGGAGAAAATTCAAACCTCGCAATATTTATTTTCTTTCCGGCCAACATCTGTGTGCATATTACCTTCTATTTATTGCTCCATGCCTGTCAAATTCCCTGGGGTATGACTTGCTTTACTCATTCATAATTGCATGAAATATCAATCAAATTCAGTAATTTTGACATGTATGGATAGCTTAGATCTGGCGCTACATGTTGCAATTATCGGCGGCTTCTTAGAGTTAACACTTGTGGAGAAAATTCAAACCTCGCAATGTTTATTTTCTTCCCGGCCACCATCTGTGTGCAGATTACCTTTTATTTATTGCTCCATGCCTGTCAAATTCCCTGGGGTATGGACTTGCTTTACTCATTCATAATTGCATGAAATATCAACCAAATTCAGTAATTTTGACATGTATGGATAGCTTAGATCTGGCGCTACATGTTGCAATTATCGGCGGCTTCTTAGAGTTAACACTTGTGGAGAAAATTCAAACCTCGCAATGTTTATTTTCTTCCCGGCCACCATCTGTGTGCAGATTACCTTTTATTTATTGCTCCATGACTGTCAAATTCCCTGGGGTATGGACTTGCTTTACTCATTCATAATTGCATGAAATATCAACCAAATTCAGTAATTTTGACATGTATGGATAGCTTAGATCTGGCGCTACATGTTGCAATTATCGGCGGCTTCTTAGAGTTAACACTTGTGGAGAAAATGCAAACCTCGCAATGTTTATTTTCTTCCCGGCCACCATCTGTGTGCAGATTACCTTTTATTCATTGCTCCATGCCTGTCAAATTCCCTGGGGTATGGACTTGCTTTACTCATTCATAATTGCATGAAATATCAACCAAATTCAGTAATTTTGACATGTATGGATAGCTTAGATCTGGCGCTACATGTTGCAATTATCGGCGGCTTCTTAGAGTTAACACTTGTGGAGAAAATTCAAACCTCGCAATGTTTATTTTCTTCCCGGCCACCATCTGTGTGCAGATTACCTTTTATTTATTGCTCCATGCCTGTCAAATTCCCTGGGGTATGGACTTGCTTTACTCATTCATAATTGCATGAAATATCAACCAAATTCAGTAATTTTGACATGTATGGATAGCTTAGATCTGGCGCTACATGTTGCAATTATCGGCGGCTTCTTAGAGTTAACACTTGTGGAGAAAATTCAAACCTCGCAATGTTTATTTTCTTCCCGGCCACCATCTGTGTGCAGATTACCTTTTATTTATTGCTCCATGCCTGTCAAATTCCCTGGGGTATGGACTTGCTTTACTCATTCATAATTGCATGAAATATCAACCAAATTCAGTAATTTTGACATGTATGGATAGCTTAGATCTGGCGCTACATGTTGCAATTATCGGCGGCTTCTTAGAGTTAAAACTTGTGGAGAAAATTCAAACCTCGCAATGTTTATTTTCTTTCCGGCCAACATCTGTGTACATGTTACCGTCTATTTATTGCTCCATGCATGTCAAATTCCCTGGGGTATGGACTTGCTTTACTCATTCATAATTGCATGAAATATCAACCAAATTCAGTAATTTTGACATGTATGGATAGCTTAGATCTGGCGCTACATGTTGCAATTATCGGCGGCTTCTTAGAGTTAACACTTGTGGAGAAAATTCAAACCTCGCAATGTTTATTTTCTTCCCGGCCACCATCTGTGTGCAGATTACCTTTTATTTATTGCTCCATGCCTGTCAAATTCCCTGGGGTATGACTTGCTTTACTCATTCATAATTGCATGAAATATCAACCAAATTCAGTAATTTTGACATGTATGGATAGCTTAGATCTGGCGCTACATGTTGCAATTATCGGCGGCTTCTTAGAGTTAACACTTGTGGAGAAAATTCAAACCTCGCAATGTTTATTTTCTTCCCGGCCACCATCTGTGTGCAGATTACCTTTTATTTATTGCTCCATGCCTGTCAAATTCCCTGGGGTATGACTTGCTTTACTCATTCATAATTGCATGAAATATCAACCAAATTCAGTAATTTTGACATGTATGGATAGCTTAGATCTGGCGCTACATGTTGCAATTATCGGCGGCTGCTTAGAGTTAAAACTTGTGGAGAAAATTCAAACCTCGCAATATTTATTTTCTTTCCGGCCAACATCTGTGTGCATATTACCTTCTATTTATTGCTCCATGCCTGTCAAATTCCCTGGGGTATGACATGCTTTACTCATTCATAATTGCATGAAATATCAATCAAATTCAGTAATTTTGACATGTATGGATAGCTTAGATCTGGCGCTACATGTTGCAATTATCGGCGGCTTCTTAGAGTTAACACTTGTGGAGAAAATTCAAACCTCGCAATGTTTATTTTCTTCCCGGCCACCCTCTGTGTGCAGATTACCTTTTATTTATTGCTCCATGACTGTCAAATTCCCTGGGGTATGGACTTGCTTTACTCATTCATAATTGCATGAAATATCAACCAAATTCAGTAATTTTGACATGTATGGATAGCTTATATCTGGCGCTACATGTTGCAATTATCGGCGGCTTCTTAGAGTTAACACTTGTGGAGAAAATGCAAACCTCGCAATGTTTATTTTCTTCCCGGCCACCATCTGTGTGCAGATTACCTTTTATTTATTGCTCCATGCCTGTCAAATTCCCTGGGGTATGGACTTGCTTTACTCATTCATAATTGCATGAAATATCAACCAAATTCAGTAATTTTGACATGTATGGATAGCTTAGATCTGGCGCTACATGTTGCAATTATCGGCGGCTTCTTAGAGTTAAAACTTGTGGAGAAAATTCAAACCTCGCAATGTTTATTTTCTTTCCGGCCAACATCTGTGTACATGTTACCGTCTATTTATTGCTCCATGCATGTCAAATTCCCTGGGGTATGGACTTGCTTTACTCATTCATAATTGCATGAAATATCAACCAAATTCAGTAATTTTGACATGTATGGATAGCTTAGATCTGGCGCTACATGTTGCAATTATCGGCGGCTTCTTAGAGTTAACACTTGTGGAGAAAATTCAAACCTCGCAATGTTTATTTTCTTCCCGGCCACCATCTGTGTGCAGATTACCTTTTATTTATTGCTCCATGCCTGTCAAATTCCCTGGGGTATGACTTGCTTTACTCATTCATAATTGCATGAAATATCAACCAAATTCAGTAATTTTGACATGTATGGATAGCTTAGATCTGGCGCTACATGTTGCAATTATCGGCGGCTTCTTAGAGTTAACACTTGTGGAGAAAATTCAAACCTCGCAATGTTTATTTTCTTCCCGGCCACCATCTGTGTGCAGATTACCTTTTATTTATTGCTCCATGCCTGTCAAATTCCCTGGGGTATGACTTGCTTTACTCATTCATAATTGCATGAAATATCAACCAAATTCAGTAATTTTGACATGTATGGATAGCTTAGATCTGGCGCTACATGTTGCAATTATCGGCGGCTTCTTAGAGTTAAAACTTGTGGAGAAAATTCAAACCTCGCAATATTTATTTTCTTTCCGGCCAACATCTGTGTGCATATTACCTTCTATTTATTGCTCCATGCCTGTCAAATTCCCTGGGGTATGACATGCTTTACTCATTCATAATTGCATGAAATATCAATCAAATTCAGTAATTTTGACATGTATGGATAGCTTAGATCTGGCGCTACATGTTGCAATTATCGGCGGCTTCTTAGAGTTAACACTTGTGGAGAAAATTCAAACCTCGCAATGTTTATTTTCTTCCCGGCCACCCTCTGTGTGCAGATTACCTTTTATTTATTGCTCCATGACTGTCAAATTCCCTGGGGTATGGACTTGCTTTACTCATTCATAATTGCATGAAATATCAACCAAATTCAGTAATTTTGACATGTATGGATAGCTTATATCTGGCGCTACATGTTGCAATTATCGGCGGCTTCTTAGAGTTAACACTTGTGGAGAAAATGCAAACCTCGCAATGTTTATTTTCTTCCCGGCCACCATCTGTGTGCAGATTACCTTTTATTTATTGCTCCATGCCTGTCAAATTCCCTGGGGTATGGACTTGCTTTACTCATTCATAATTGCATGAAATATCAACCAAATTCAGTAATTTTGACATGTATGGATAGCTTAGATCTGGCGCTACATGTTGCAATTATCGGCGGCTTCTTAGAGTTAACACTTGTGGAGAAAATTCAAACCTCGCAATGTTTATTTTCTTCCCGGCCACCATCTGTGTGCAGATTACCTTTTATTTATTGCTCCATGCCTGTCAAATTCCCTGGGGTATGGACTTGCTTTACTCATTCATAATTGCATGAAATATCAACCAAATTCAGTAATTTTGACATGTATGGATAGCTTAGATCTGGCGCTACATGTTGCAATTATCGGCGGCTTCTTAGAGTTAAAACTTGTGGAGAAAATTCAAACCTCGCAATGTTTATTTTCTTTCCGGCCAACATCTGTGTACATGTTACCGTCTATTTATTGCTCCATGCATGTCAAATTCCCTGGGGTATGGACTTGCTTTACTCATTCATAATTGCATGAAATATCAACCAAATTCAGTAATTTTGACATGTATGGATAGCTTAGATCTGGCGCTACATGTTGCAATTATCGGCGGCTTCTTAGAGTTAACACTTGTGGAGAAAATTCAAACCTCGCAATGTTTATTTTCTTCCCGGCCACCATCTGTGTGCAGATTACCTTTTATTTATTGCTCCATGCCTGTCAAATTCCCTGGGGTATGACTTGCTTTACTCATTCATAATTGCATGAAATATCAACCAAATTCAGTAATTTTGACATGTATGGATAGCTTAGATCTGGCGCTACATGTTGCAATTATCGGCGGCTTCTTAGAGTTAACACTTGTGGAGAAAATTCAAACCTCGCAATGTTTATTTTCTTCCCGGCCACCATCTGTGTGCAGATTACCTTTTATTTATTGCTCCATGCCTGTCAAATTCCCTGGGGTATGACTTGCTTTACTCATTCATAATTGCATGAAATATCAACCAAATTCAGTAATTTTGACATGTATGGATAGCTTAGATCTGGCGCTACATGTTGCAATTATCGGCGGCTTCTTAGAGTTAAAACTTGTGGAGAAAATTCAAACCTCGCAATATTTATTTTCTTTCCGGCCAACATCTGTGTGCATATTACCTTCTATTTATTGCTCCATGCCTGTCAAATTCCCTGGGGTATGACATGCTTTACTCATTCATAATTGCATGAAATATCAATCAAATTCAGTAATTTTGACATGTATGGATAGCTTAGATCTGGCGCTACATGTTGCAATTATCGGCGGCTTCTTAGAGTTAACACTTGTGGAGAAAATTCAAACCTCGCAATGTTTATTTTCTTCCCGGCCACCCTCTGTGTGCAGATTACCTTTTATTTATTGCTCCATGACTGTCAAATTCCCTGGGGTATGGACTTGCTTTACTCATTCATAATTGCATGAAATATCAACCAAATTCAGTAATTTTGACATGTATGGATAGCTTATATCTGGCGCTACATGTTGCAATTATCGGCGGCTTCTTAGAGTTAACACTTGTGGAGAAAATGCAAACCTCGCAATGTTTATTTTCTTCCCGGCCACCATCTGTGTGCAGATTACCTTTTATTTATTGCTCCATGCCTGTCAAATTCCCTGGGGTATGGACTTGCTTTACTCATTCATAATTGCATGAAATATCAACCAAATTCAGTAATTTTGACATGTATGGATAGCTTAGATCTGGCGCTACATGTTGCAATTATCGGCGGCTTCTTAGAGTTAACACTTGTGGAGAAAATTCAAACCTCGCAATGTTTATTTTCTTCCCGGCCACCATCTGTGTGCAGATTACCTTTTATTTATTGCTCCATGCCTGTCAAATTCCCTGGGGTATGGACTTGCTTTACTCATTCATAATTGCATGAAATATCAACCAAATTCAGTAATTTTGACATGTATGGATAGCTTAGATCTGGCGCTACATGTTGCAATTATCGGCGGCTTCTTAGAGTTAACACTTGTGGAGAAAATTCAAACATCGCAATGTTTATTTTCTTCCCGGCCACCATCTGTGTGCAGATTACCTTTTATTTATTGCTCCATGCCTGTCAAATTCCCTGGGGTATGGACTTGCTTTACTCATTCATAATTGCATGAAATATCAACCAAATTCAGTAATTTTGACATGTATGGATAGCTTAGATCTGGCGCTACATGTTGCAATTATCGGCGGCTTCTTAGAGTTAACACTTGTGGAGAAAATTCAAACCTCGCAATGTTTATTTTCTTCCCGGCCACCATCTGTGTGCAGATTACCTTTTATTTATTGCTCCATGCCTGTCAAATTCCCTGGGGTATGGACTTGCTTTACTCATTCATAATTGCATGAAATATCAACCAAATTCAGTAATTTTGACATGTATGGATAGCTTAGATCTGGCGCTACATGTTGCAATTATCGGCGGCTTCTTAGACTTAACACTTGTGGAGAAAATTCAAACCTCGCAATATTTATTTTCTTTCCGGCCAACATCTGTGTACATGTTACCTTCTATTTATTGCTCCATGCCTGTCAAATTCCCTGGGGTATGACATGCTTTACTCATTCATAATTGCATGAAATATCAATCAAATTCAGTAATTTTGACATGTATGGATAGCTTAGATCTGGCGCTACATGTTGCAATTATCGGCGGCTTCTTAGAGTTAAAACTTGTGGAGAAAATTCAAACCTCGCAATGTTTATTTTCTTTCCGGACAACATCTGTGTACATGTTACCGTCTATTTATTGCTCCATGCATGTCAAATTCCCTGGGGTATGGACTTGCTTTACTCATTCATAATTGCATGAAATATCAATCAAATTCAGTAATTTTGACATGTATGGATAGCTTAGATCTGGCGCTACATGTTGCAATTATCGGCGGCTTCTTAGAGTTAACACTTGTGGAGAAAATTCAAACCTCGCAATGTTTATTTTCTTCCCGGCCACCATCTGTGTGCAGATTACCTTTTATTGATTGCTCCATGCCTGTCAAATTCCCTGGGGTATGGACTTGCTTTACTCATTCATAATTGCATGAAATATCAACCAAATTCAGTAATTTGGACATGTATGGATAGCTTAGATCTGGCGCTACATGTTGCAATTATCGGCGGCTTCTTAGAGTTAAAACTTGTGGAGAAAATTCAAACCTCGCAATATTTATTTTCTTTCCGGCCAACATCTGTGTACATGTTACCGTCTATTTATTGCTCCATGCATGTCAAATTCCATGGGGTATGGACTTGCTTTACTCATTCATAATTGCATGAAATATCAACCAAATTCAGTAATTTTGACATGTATGGATAGCTTAGATCTGGCGCTACATGTTGCAATTATCGGCGGCTTCTTAGAGTTAACACTTGTGGAGAAAATTCAAACATCGCAATGTTTATTTTCTTCCCGGCCACCATCTGTGTGCAGATTACCTTTTATTTATTGCTCCATGCCTGTCAAATTCCCTGGGGTATGGACTTGCTTTACTCATTCATAATTGCATGAAATATCAACCAAATTCAGTAATTTTGACATGTATGGATAGCTTAGATCTGGCGCTACATGTTGCAATTATCGGCGGCTTCTTAGAGTTAACACTTGTGGAGAAAATTCAAACCTCGCAATGTTTATTTTCTTCCCGGCCACCATCTGTGTGCAGATTACCTTTTATTTATTGCTCCATGCCTGTCAAATTCCCTGGGGTATGGACTTGCTTTACTCATTCATAATTGCATGAAATATCAACCAAATTCAGTAATTTTGACATGTATGGATAGCTTAGATCTGGCGCTACATGTTGCAATTATCGGCGGCTTCTTAGACTTAACACTTGTGGAGAAAATTCAAACCTCGCAATATTTATTTTCTTTCCGGCCACCATCTGTGTACATGTTACCTTCTATTTATTGCTCCATGCCTGTCAAATTCCCTGGGGTATGACATGCTTTACTCATTCATAATTGCATGAAATATCAATCAAATTCAGTAATTTTGACATGTATGGATAGCTTAGATCTGGCGCTACATGTTGCAATTATCGGCGGCTTCTTAGAGTTAAAACTTGTGGAGAAAATTCAAACCTCGCAATGTTTATTTTCTTTCCGGACAACATCTGTGTACATGTTACCGTCTATTTATTGCTCCATGCATGTCAAATTCCCTGGGGTATGGACTTGCTTTACTCATTCATAATTGCATGAAATATCAATCAAATTCAGTAATTTTGACATGTATGGATAGCTTAGATCTGGCGCTACATGTTGCAATTATCGGCGGCTTCTTAGAGTTAACACTTGTGGAGAAAATTCAAACCTCGCAATGTTTATTTTCTTCCCGGCCACCATCTGTGTGCAGATTACTTTTTATTGATTGCTCCATGCCTGTCAAATTCCCTGGGGTATGGACTTGCTTTACTCATTCATAATTGCATGAAATATCAACCAAATTCAGTAATTTGGACATGTATGGATAGCTTAGATCTGGCGCTACATGTTGCAATTATCGGCGGCTTCTTAGAGTTAACACTTGTAGAGAAAATTCAAACCTCGCAATGTTTATTTTCTTCCCGGCCACCATCTGTGTGCAGATTACCTTTTATTTATTGCTCCATGCCTGTCAAATTCCCTGGGGTATGACTTGCTTTACTCATTCATAATTGCATGAAATATCAACCAAATTCAGTAATTTTGACATGTATGGATAGCTTAGATCTGGCGCTACATGTTGCAATTATCGGCGGCTTCTTAGAGTTAAAACTTGTGGAGAAAATTCAAACCTCGCAATATTTATTTTCTTTCCGGCCAACATCTGTGTGCATATTACCTTCTATTTATTGCTCCATGCCTGTCAAATTCCCTGGGGTATGACATGCTTTACTCATTCATAATTGCATGAAATATCAATCAAATTCAGTAATTTTGACATGTATGGATAGCTTAGATCTGGCGCTACATGTTGCAATTATCGGCGGCTTCTTAGAGTTAACACTTGTGGAGAAAATTCAAACCTCGCAATGTTTATTTTCTTCCCGGCCACCCTCTGTGTGCAGATTACCTTTTATTTATTGCTCCATGACTGTCAAATTCCCTGGGGTATGGACTTGCTTTACTCATTCATAATTGCATGAAATATCAACCAAATTCAGTAATTTTGACATGTATGGATAGCTTATATCTGGCGCTACATGTTGCAATTATCGGCGGCTTCTTAGAGTTAACACTTGTGGAGAAAATGCAAACCTCGCAATGTTTATTTTCTTCCCGGCCACCATCTGTGTGCAGATTACCTTTTATTTATTGCTCCATGCCTGTCAAATTCCCTGGGGTATGGACTTGCTTTACTCATTCATAATTGCATGAAATATCAACCAAATTCAGTAATTTTGACATGTATGGATAGCTTAGATCTGGCGCTACATGTTGCAATTATCGGCGGCTTCTTAGAGTTAACACTTGTGGAGAAAATTCAAACCTCGCAATGTTTATTTTCTTCCCGGCCACCATCTGTGTGCAGATTACCTTTTATTTATTGCTCCATGCCTGTCAAATTCCCTGGGGTATGGACTTGCTTTACTCATTCATAATTGCATGAAATATCAACCAAATTCAGTAATTTTGACATGTATGGATAGCTTAGATCTGGCGCTACATGTTGCAATTATCGGCGGCTTCTTAGAGTTAAAACTTGTGGAGAAAATTCAAACCTCGCAATGTTTATTTTCTTTCCGGCCAACATCTGTGTACATGTTACCGTCTATTTATTGCTCCATGCATGTCAAATTCCCTGGGGTATGGACTTGCTTTACTCATTCATAATTGCATGAAATATCAACCAAATTCAGTAATTTTGACATGTATGGATAGCTTAGATCTGGCGCTACATGTTGCAATTATCGGCGGCTTCTTAGAGTTAACACTTGTGGAGAAAATTCAAACCTCGCAATGTTTATTTTCTTCCCGGCCACCATCTGTGTGCAGATTACCTTTTATTTATTGCTCCATGCCTGTCAAATTCCCTGGGGTATGACTTGCTTTACTCATTCATAATTGCATGAAATATCAACCAAATTCAGTAATTTTGACATGTATGGATAGCTTAGATCTGGCGCTACATGTTGCAATTATCGGCGGCTTCTTAGAGTTAAAACTTGTGGAGAAAATTCAAACCTCGCAATATTTATTTTCTTTCCGGCCAACATCTGTGTGCATATTACCTTCTATTTATTGCTCCATGCCTGTCAAATTCCCTGGGGTATGACTTGCTTTACTCATTCATAATTGCATGAAATATCAATCAAATTCAGTAATTTTGACATGTATGGATAGCTTAGATCTGGCGCTACATGTTGCAATTATCGGCGGCTTCTTAGAGTTAACACTTGTGGAGAAAATTCAAACCTCGCAATGTTTATTTTCTTCCCGGCAACCATCTGTGTGCAGATTACCTTTTATTTATTGCTCCATGCCTGTCAAATTCCCTGGGGTATGGACTTGCTTTACTCATTCATAATTGCATGAAATATCAACCAAATTCAGTAATTTTGACATGTATGGATAGCTTAGATCTGGCGCTACATGTTGCAATTATCGGCGGCTTCTTAGAGTTAACACTTGTGGAGAAAATTCAAACCTCGCAATGTTTATTTTCTTCCCGGCCACCATCTGTGTGCAGATTACCTTTTATTTATTGCTCCATGCCTGTCAAATTCCCTGGGGTATGGACTTGCTTTACTCATTCATAATTGCATGAAATATCAACCAAATTCAGTAATTTTGACATGTATGGATAGCTTAGATCTGGCGCTACATGTTGCAATTATCGGCGGCTTCTTAGAGTTAAAACTTGTGGAGAAAATTCAAACCTCGCAATGTTTATTTTCTTTCCGGCCAACATCTGTGTACATGTTACCGTCTATTTATTGCTCCATGCATGTCAAATTCCCTGGGGTATGGACTTGCTTTACTCATTCATAATTGCATGAAATATCAACCAAATTCAGTAATTTTGACATGTATGGATAGCTTAGATCTGGCGCTACATGTTGCAATTATCGGCGGCTTCTTAGAGTTAACACTTGTGGAGAAAATTCAAACCTCGCAATGTTTATTTTCTTCTCGGCCACCATCTGTGTGCAGATTACCTTTTATTTATTGCTCCATGCCTGTCAAATTCCCTGGGGTATGACTTGCTTTACTCATTCATAATTGCATGAAATATCAACCAAATTCAGTAATTTTGACATGTATGGATAGCTTAGATCTGGCGCTACATGTTGCAATTATCGGCGGCTTCTTAGAGTTAAAACTTGTGGAGAAAATTCAAACCTCGCAATATTTATTTTCTTTCCGGCCAACATCTGTGTGCATATTACCTTCTATTTATTGCTCCATGCCTGTCAAATTCCCTGGGGTATGACTTGCTTTACTCATTCATAATTGCATGAAATATCAATCAAATTCAGTAATTTTGACATGTATGGATAGCTTAGATCTGGCGCTACATGTTGCAATTATCGGCGGCTTCTTAGAGTTAACACTTGTGGAGAAAATTCAAACCTCGCAATGTTTATTTTCTTCCCGGCCACCATCTGTGTGCAGATTACCTTTTATTTATTGCTCCCTGCCTGTCAAATTCCCTGGGGTATGGACTTGCTTTACTCATTCATAATTGCATGAAATATCAACCAAATTCAGTAATTTTGACATGTATGGATAGCTTAGATCTGGCGCTACATGTTGCAATTATCGGCGGCTTCTTAGAGTTAACACTTGTGGAGAAAATTCAAACCTCGCAATGTTTATTTTCTTCCCGGCCACCATCTGTGTGCAGATTACCTTTTATTTATTGCTCCATGACTGTCAAATTCCCTGGGGTATGGACTTGCTTTACTCATTCATAATTGCATGAAATATCAACCAAATTCAGTAATTTTGACATGTATGGATAGCTTAGATCTGGCGCTACATGTTGCAATTATCGGCGGCTTCTTAGAGTTAACACTTGTGGAGAAAATGCAAACCTCGCAATGTTTATTTTCTTCCCGGCCACCATCTGTGTGCAGATTACCTTTTATTCATTGCTCCATGCCTGTCAAATTCCCTGGGGTATGGACTTGCTTTACTCATTCATAATTGCATGAAATATCAACCAAATTCAGTAATTTTGACATGTATGGATAGCTTAGATCTGGCGCTACATGTTGCAATTATCGGCGGCTTCTTAGAGTTAACACTTGTGGAGAAAATTCAAACCTCGCAATGTTTATTTTCTTCCCGGCCACCATCTGTGTGCAGATTACCTTTTATTTATTGCTCCATGCCTGTCAAATTCCCTGGGGTATGGACTTGCTTTACTCATTCATAATTGCATGAAATATCAACCAAATTCAGTAATTTTGACATGTATGGATAGCTTAGATCTGGCGCTACATGTTGCAATTATCGGCGGCTTCTTAGAGTTAACACTTGTGGAGAAAATTCAAACCTCGCAATGTTTATTTTCTTCCCGGCCACCATCTGTGTGCAGATTACCTTTTATTTATTGCTCCATGCCTGTCAAATTCCCTGGGGTATGGACTTGCTTTACTCATTCATAATTGCATGAAATATCAACCAAATTCAGTAATTTTGACATGTATGGATAGCTTAGATCTGGCGCTACATGTTGCAATTATCGGCGGCTTCTTAGAGTTAAAACTTGTGGAGAAAATTCAAACCTCGCAATGTTTATTTTCTTTCCGGCCAACATCTGTGTACATGTTACCGTCTATTTATTGCTCCATGCATGTCAAATTCCCTGGGGTATGGACTTGCTTTACTCATTCATAATTGCATGAAATATCAACAAAATTCAGTAATTTTGACATGTATGGATAGCTTAGATCTGGCGCTACATGTTGCAATTATCGGCGGCTTCTTAGAGTTAACACTTGTGGAGAAAATTCAAACCTCGCAATGTTTATTTTCTTCCCGGCCACCATCTGTGTGCAGATTACCTTTTATTTATTGCTCCATGCCTGTCAAATTCCCTGGGGTATGACTTGCTTTACTCATTCATAATTGCATGAAATATCAACCAAATTCAGTAATTTTGACATGTATGGATAGCTTAGATCTGGCGCTACATGTTGCAATTATCGGCGGCTTCTTAGAGTTAAAACTTGTGGAGAAAATTCAAACCTCGCAATATTTATTTTCTTTCCGGCCAACATCTGTGTGCATATTACCTTCTATTTATTGCTCCATGCCTGTCAAATTCCCTGGGGTATGACTTGCTTTACTCATTCATAATTGCATGAAATATCAATCAAATTCAGTAATTTTGACATGTATGGATAGCTTAGATCTGGCGCTACATGTTGCAATTATCGGCGGCTTCTTAGAGTTAACACTTGTGGAGAAAATTCAAACCTCGCAATGTTTATTTTCTTCCCGGCAACCATCTGTGTGCAGATTACCTTTTATTTATTGCTCCATGCCTGTCAAATTCCCTGGGGTATGGACTTGCTTTACTCATTCATAATTGCATGAAATATCAACCAAATTCAGTAATTTTGACATGTATGGATAGCTTAGATCTGGCGCTACATGTTGCAATTATCGGCGGCTTCTTAGAGTTAACACTTGTGGAGAAAATTCAAACCTCGCAATGTTTATTTTCTTCCCGGCCACCATCTGTGTGCAGATTACCTTTTATTTATTGCTCCATGCCTGTCAAATTCCCTGGGGTATGGACTTGCTTTACTCATTCATAATTGCATGAAATATCAACCAAATTCAGTAATTTTGACATGTATGGATAGCTTAGATCTGGCGCTACATGTTGCAATTATCGGCGGCTTCTTAGAGTTAAAACTTGTGGAGAAAATTCAAACCTCGCAATGTTTATTTTCTTTCCGGCCAACATCTGTGTACATGTTACCGTCTATTTATTGCTCCATGCATGTCAAATTCCCTGGGGTATGGACTTGCTTTACTCATTCATAATTGCATGAAATATCAACCAAATTCAGTAATTTTGACATGTATGGATAGCTTAGATCTGGCGCTACATGTTGCAATTATCGGCGGCTTCTTAGAGTTAACACTTGTGGAGAAAATTCAAACCTCGCAATGTTTATTTTCTTCTCGGCCACCATCTGTGTGCAGATTACCTTTTATTTATTGCTCCATGCCTGTCAAATTCCCTGGGGTATGACTTGCTTTACTCATTCATAATTGCATGAAATATCAACCAAATTCAGTAATTTTGACATGTATGGATAGCTTAGATCTGGCGCTACATGTTGCAATTATCGGCGGCTTCTTAGAGTTAAAACTTGTGGAGAAAATTCAAACCTCGCAATATTTATTTTCTTTCCGGCCAACATCTGTGTGCATATTACCTTCTATTTATTGCTCCATGCCTGTCAAATTCCCTGGGGTATGACTTGCTTTACTCATTCATAATTGCATGAAATATCAATCAAATTCAGTAATTTTGACATGTATGGATAGCTTAGATCTGGCGCTACATGTTGCAATTATCGGCGGCTTCTTAGAGTTAACACTTGTGGAGAAAATTCAAACCTCGCAATGTTTATTTTCTTCCCGGCCACCATCTGTGTGCAGATTACCTTTTATTTATTGCTCCATGCCTGTCAAATTCCCTGGGGTATGGACTTGCTTTACTCATTCATAATTGCATGAAATATCAACCAAATTCAGTAATTTTGACATGTATGGATAGCTTAGATCTGGCGCTACATGTTGCAATTATCGGCGGCTTCTTAGAGTTAACACTTGTGGAGAAAATTCAAACCTCGCAATGTTTATTTTCTTCCCGGCCACCATCTGTGTGCAGATTACCTTTTATTTATTGCTCCATGACTGTCAAATTCCCTGGGGTATGGACTTGCTTTACTCATTCATAATTGCATGAAATATCAACCAAATTCAGTAATTTTGACATGTATGGATAGCTTAGATCTGGCGCTACATGTTGCAATTATCGGCGGCTTCTTAGAGTTAACACTTGTGGAGAAAATGCAAACCTCGCAATGTTTATTTTCTTCCCGGCCACCATCTGTGTGCAGATTACCTTTTATTCATTGCTCCATGCCTGTCAAATTCCCTGGGGTATGGACTTGCTTTACTCATTCATAATTGCATGAAATATCAACCAAATTCAGTAATTTTGACATGTATGGATAGCTTAGATCTGGCGCTACATGTTGCAATTATCGGCGGCTTCTTAGAGTTAACACTTGTGGAGAAAATTCAAACCTCGCAATGTTTATTTTCTTCCCGGCCACCATCTGTGTGCAGATTACCTTTTATTTATTGCTCCATGCCTGTCAAATTCCCTGGGGTATGGACTTGCTTTACTCATTCATAATTGCATGAAATATCAACCAAATTCAGTAATTTTGACATGTATGGATAGCTTAGATCTGGCGCTACATGTTGCAATTATCGGCGGCTTCTTAGAGTTAACACTTGTGGAGAAAATTCAAACCTCGCAATGTTTATTTTCTTCCCGGCCACCATCTGTGTGCAGATTACCTTTTATTTATTGCTCCATGCCTGTCAAATTCCATGGGGTATGGACTTGCTTTACTCATTCATAATTGCATGAAATATCAACCAAATTCAGTAATGTTGACATGTATGAATAGCTTAGATCTGGCGCTACATGTTGCAATTATCGGCGGCTTCTTAGAGTTAACACTTGTGGAGAAAATTCAAACCTCGCAATGTTTATTTTCTTCCCGGCCACCATCTGTGTGCAGATTACCTTCTATTTATTGCTCCATGCCTGTCAAATTCCCTGGGGTATGGACTTGCTTTACTCATTCATAATTGCATGAAATATCAACCAAATTCAGTAATTTTGACATGTATGGATAGCTTAGATCTGGCGCTACATGTTGCAATTATCGGCGGCTTCTTAGAGTTAACACTTGTGGAGAAAATTCAAACCTCGCAATGTTTATTTTCTTCCCGGCCACCATCTGTGTGCAGATTACCTTTTATTTATTGCTCCATGCCTGTCAAATTCCCTGGGGTATGGACTTGCTTTACTCATTCATAATTGCATGAAATATCAACCAAATTCAGTAATTTTGACATGTATGGATAGCTTAGATCTGGCGCTACATGTTGCAATTATCGGCGGCTTCTTAGACTTAACACTTGTGGAGAAAATTCAAACCTCGCAATATTTATTTTCTTTCCGGCCAACATCTGTGTACATGTTACCTTCTATTTATTGCTCCATGCCTGTCAAATTCCCTGGGGTATGACATGCTTTACTCATTCATAATTGCATGAAATATCAATCAAATTCAGTAATTTTGACATGTATGGATAGCTTAGATCTGGCGCTACATGTTGCAATTATCGGCGGCTTCTTAGAGTTAAAACTTGTGGAGAAAATTCAAACCTCGCAATGTTTATTTTCTTTCCGGACAACATCTGTGTACATGTTACCGTCTATTTATTGCTCCATGCATGTCAAATTCCCTGGGGTATGGACTTGCTTTACTCATTCATAATTGCATGAAATATCAATCAAATTCAGTAATTTTGACATGTATGGATAGCTTAGATCTGGCGCTACATGTTGCAATTATCGGCGGCTTCTTAGAGTTAACACTTGTGGAGAAAATTCAAACCTCGCAATGTTTATTTTCTTCCCGGCCACCATCTGTGTGCAGATTACCTTTTATTTATTGCTCCATGCCTGTCAAATTCCCTGGGGTATGGACTTGCTTTACTCATTCATAATTGCATGAAATATCAACCAAATTCAGTAATTTTGACATGTATGGATAGCTTAGATCTGGCGCTACATGTTGCAATTATCGGCGGCTTCTTAGAGTTAAAACTTGTGGAGAAAATTCAAACCTCGCAATGTTTATTTTCTTTCCGGCCAACATCTGTGTACATGTTACCGTCTATTTATTGCTCCATGCATGTCAAATTCCCTGGGGTATGGACTTGCTTTACTCATTCATAATTGCATGAAATATCAACCAAATTCAGTAATTTTGACATGTATGGATAGCTTAGATCTGGCGCTACATGTTGCAATTATCGGCGGCTTCTTAGAGTTAACACTTGTGGAGAAAATTCAAACCTCGCAATGTTTATTTTCTTCTCGGCCACCATCTGTGTGCAGATTACCTTTTATTTATTGCTCCATGCCTGTCAAATTCCCTGGGGTATGACTTGCTTTACTCATTCATAATTGCATGAAATATCAACCAAATTCAGTAATTTTGACATGTATGGATAGCTTAGATCTGGCGCTACATGTTGCAATTATCGGCGGCTTCTTAGAGTTAAAACTTGTGGAGAAAATTCAAACCTCGCAATATTTATTTTCTTTCCGGCCAACATCTGTGTGCATATTACCTTCTATTTATTGCTCCATGCCTGTCAAATTCCCTGGGGTATGACTTGCTTTACTCATTCATAATTGCATGAAATATCAATCAAATTCAGTAATTTTGACATGTATGGATAGCTTAGATCTGGCGCTACATGTTGCAATTATCGGCGGCTTCTTAGAGTTAACACTTGTGGAGAAAATTCAAACCTCGCAATGTTTATTTTCTTCCCGGCCACCATCTGTGTGCAGATTACCTTTTATTTATTGCTCCATGCCTGTCAAATTCCCTGGGGTATGGACTTGCTTTACTCATTCATAATTGCATGAAATATCAACCAAATTCAGTAATTTTGACATGTATGGATAGCTTAGATCTGGCGCTACATGTTGCAATTATCGGCGGCTTCTTAGAGTTAACACTTGTGGAGAAAATTCAAACCTCGCAATGTTTATTTTCTTCCCGGCCACCATCTGTGTGCAGATTACCTTTTATTTATTGCTCCATGACTGTCAAATTCCCTGGGGTATGGACTTGCTTTACTCATTCATAATTGCATGAAATATCAACCAAATTCAGTAATTTTGACATGTATGGATAGCTTAGATCTGGCGCTACATGTTGCAATTATCGGCGGCTTCTTAGAGTTAACACTTGTGGAGAAAATGCAAACCTCGCAATGTTTATTTTCTTCCCGGCCACCATCTGTGTGCAGATTACCTTTTATTCATTGCTCCATGCCTGTCAAATTCCCTGGGGTATGGACTTGCTTTACTCATTCATAATTGCATGAAATATCAACCAAATTCAGTAATTTTGACATGTATGGATAGCTTAGATCTGGCGCTACATGTTGCAATTATCGGCGGCTTCTTAGAGTTAACACTTGTGGAGAAAATTCAAACCTCGCAATGTTTATTTTCTTCCCGGCCACCATCTGTGTGCAGATTACCTTTTATTTATTGCTCCATGCCTGTCAAATTCCCTGGGGTATGGACTTGCTTTACTCATTCATAATTGCATGAAATATCAACCAAATTCAGTAATTTTGACATGTATGGATAGCTTAGATCTGGCGCTACATGTTGCAATTATCGGCGGCTTCTTAGAGTTAACACTTGTGGAGAAAATTCAAACCTCGCAATGTTTATTTTCTTCCCGGCCACCATCTGTGTGCAGATTACCTTTTATTTATTGCTCCATGACTGTCAAATTCCCTGGGGTATGGACTTGCTTTACTCATTCATAATTGCATGAAATATCAACCAAATTCAGTAATTTTGACATGTATGGATAGCTTAGATCTGGCGCTACATGTTGCAATTATCGGCGGCTTCTTAGAGTTAACACTTGTGGAGAAAATGCAAACCTCGCAATGTTTATTTTCTTCCCGGCCACCATCTGTGTGCAGATTACCTTTTATTCATTGCTCCATGCCTGTCAAATTCCCTGGGGTATGGACTTGCTTTACTCATTCATAATTGCATGAAATATCAACCAAATTCAGTAATTTTGACATGTATGGATAGCTTAGATCTGGCGCTACATGTTGCAATTATCGGCGGCTTCTTAGAGTTAACACTTGTGGAGAAAATTCAAACCTCGCAATGTTTATTTTCTTCCCGGCCACCATCTGTGTGCAGATTACCTTTTATTTATTGCTCCATGCCTGTCAAATTCCCTGGGGTATGGACTTGCTTTACTCATTCATAATTGCATGAAATATCAACCAAATTCAGTAATTTTGACATGTATGGATAGCTTAGATCTGGCGCTACATGTTGCAATTATCGGCGGCTTCTTAGAGTTAACACTTGTGGAGAAAATTCAAACCTCGCAATGTTTATTTTCTTCCCGGCCACCATCTGTGTGCAGATTACCTTTTATTTATTGCTCCATGCCTGTCAAATTCCATGGGGTATGGACTTGCTTTACTCATTCATAATTGCATGAAATATCAACCAAATTCAGTAATGTTGACATGTATGAATAGCTTAGATCTGGCGCTACATGTTGCAATTATCGGCGGCTTCTTAGAGTTAACACTTGTGGAGAAAATTCAAACCTCGCAATGTTTATTTTCTTCCAGGCCACCATCTGTGTGCAGATTACCTTTTATTTATTGCTCCATGCCTGTCAAATTCCCTGGGGTATGGACTTGCTTTACTCATTCATAATTGCATGAAATATCAACCAAATTCAGTAATTTTGACATGTATGGATAGCTTAGATCTGGCGCTACATGTTGCAATTATCGGCGGCTTCTTAGAGTTAACACTTGTGGAGAAAATTCAAACCTCGCAATGTTTATTTTCTTCCCGGCCACCATCTGTGTGCAGATTACCTTTTATTTATTGCTCCATGCCTGTCAAATTCCCTGGGGTATGGACTTGCTTTACTCATTCATAATTGCATGAAATATCAACCAAATTCAGTAATTTTGACATGTATGGATAGCTTAGATCTGGCGCTACATGTTGCAATTATCGGCGGCTTCTTAGAGTTAACACTTGTGGAGAAAATTCAAACCTCGCAATGTTTATTTTCTTCCCGGCCACCATCTGTGTGCAGATTACCTTTTATTTATTGCTCCATGCCTGTCAAATTCCCTGGGGTATGGACTTGCTTTACTCATTCATAATTGCATGAAATATCAACCAAATTCAGTAATTTTGACATGTATGGATAGCTTAGATCTGGCGCTACATGTTGCAATTATCGGCGGCTTCTTAGACTTAACACTTGTGGAGAAAATTCAAACCTCGCAATATTTATTTTCTTTCCGGCCAACATCTGTGTACATGTTACCTTCTATTTATTGCTCCATGCCTGTCAAATTCCCTGGGGTATGACATGCTTTACTCATTCATAATTGCATGAAATATCAATCAAATTCAGTAATTTTGACATGTATGGATAGCTTAGATCTGGCGCTACATGTTGCAATTATCGGCGGCTTCTTAGAGTTAAAACTTGTGGAGAAAATTCAAACCTCGCAATGTTTATTTTCTTTCCGGACAACATCTGTGTACATGTTACCGTCTATTTATTGCTCCATGCATGTCAAATTCCCTGGGGTATGGACTTGCTTTACTCATTCATAATTGCATGAAATATCAATCAAATTCAGTAATTTTGACATGTATGGATAGCTTAGATCTGGCGCTACATGTTGCAATTATCGGCGGCTTCTTAGAGTTAACACTTGTGGAGAAAATTCAAACCTCGCAATGTTTATTTTCTTCCCGGCCACCATCTGTGTGCAGATTACCTTTTATTGATTGCTCCATGCCTGTCAAATTCCCTGGGGTATGGACTTGCTTTACTCATTCATAATTGCATGAAATATCAACCAAATTCAGTAATTTGGACATGTATGGATAGCTTAGATCTGGCGCTACATGTTGCAATTATCGGCGGCTTCTTAGAGTTAAAACTTGTGGAGAAAATTCAAACCTCGCAATATTTATTTTCTTTCCGGCCAACATCTGTGTACATGTTACCGTCTATTTATTGCTCCATGCATGTCAAATTCCATGGGGTATGGACTTGCTTTACTCATTCATAATTGCATGAAATATCAATCAAATTCAGTAATTTTGACATGTATGGATAGCTTAGATCTGGCGCTACATGTTGCAATTATCGGCGGCTTCTTAGAGTTAACACTTGTGGAGAAAATTCAAACATCGCAATGTTTATTTTCTTCCCGGCCACCATCTGTGTGCAGATTACCTTTTATTTATTGCTCCATGACTGTCAAATTCCCTGGGGTATGGACTTGCTTTACTCATTCATAATTGCATGAAATATCAACCAAATTCAGTAATTTTGAAATGTATGGATAGCTTATATCTGGCCCTACATGTTGCAATTATCGGCGGCTTCTTAGAGTTAACACTTGTGGAGAAAATGCAAACCTCGCAATGTTTATTTTCTTCCCGGCCAACATCTGTGTGCAGATTACCTTTTATTGATTGCTCCATGCCTGTCAAATTCCCTGGGGTATGGACTTGCTTTACTCATTCATAATTGCATGAAATATCAACCAAATTCAGTAATTTGGACATGTATGGATAGCTTAGATCTGGCGCTACATGTTGCAATTATCGGCGGCTTCTTAGAGTTAAAACTTGTGGAGAAAATTCAAACCTCGCAATATTTATTTTCTTTCAGGCCAACATCTGTGTACATGTTACCGTCTATTTATTGCTCCATGCATGTCAAATTCCATGGGGTATGGACTTGCTTTACTCATTCATAATTGCATGAAATATCAATCAAATTCAGTAATTTTGACATGTATGGATAGCTTAGATCTGGCGCTACATGTTGCAATTATCGGCGGCTTCTTAGAGTTAACACTTGTGGAGAAAATTCAAACATCGCAATGTTTATTTTCTTCCCGGCCACCATCTGTGTGCAGATTACCTTTTATTTATTGCTCCATGACTGTCAAATTCCCTGGGGTATGGACTTGCTTTACTCATTCATAATTGCATGAAATATCAACCAAATTCAGTAATTTTGAAATGTATGGATAGCTTATATCTGGCGCTACATGTTGCAATTATCGGCGGCTTCTTAGAGTTAACACTTGTGGAGAAAATGCAA